>JASMMZ010000010.1:5813320-6128311 GCA_038502455.1 Anisogramma anomala | reverse complement strand
CGACGCCGATGCAGCCCTCGTCCGCGAGGCCAGGCCCCCGCGTCGCCGCCGACTCGCCATGCGCGTCTGGTCCGGCTGCAGGCTCTCCTCCTCCACGGTGTCATAGCACTCGTGGCCGACGGTGACCACCCTGATGATGTTGCCGAAGCCCACGGCCACGCTGCCATGGCCGACCTTGACCATGGGCCCCAGCGCCGGGATGATGAGCTCCGCGCTGTCCTGCGACGTGTCGCATGGTTTGGTCTCAAAGGTCCCCTCCTTCTCCAGCCGCGTCATGACCCAGATCTCCCAATTCTGCTCGGTGGGCGCTGCTGTGTCGGTGTGACCGCCGCGCTGACGCAGGCCCGACTGCGTGAACGCCGAGAGACGCTCCTTGATCGGACTTGCTCGCGGCGCCTCCTGCACTCTCCGCACTCCCACCACGGATCCGTTCCCCAGTGGCGTCCATGATCCCGGGTCGGGTATTCGGCGGATAATTTGTCGCGTCTCGTTCCAGGAGCAGCTCGAGTGTCCTGGCGTGCCCGTCGCGTCCGAGAAGCAGATCTTATCATATTTCTCGTCGGGCAGATGGGTCTGTAGAACGCAATCGCCAGTCTCGTCACTGTTGTACGCAAGAGTCAAAGAGGACACCGTGCATCGGCCGGCAGATGCCATCCTCTGACCACTGTAAACCAACTTCAAGGAGCGTGGCTTCATAGGCTCGGTCATGAACGTGTGCAAGATTTTGGACGAGCGCAGGTCGACTAGATCGACGCTTTGAGGGCAAATAACTAGGTAGGCTGCGCAGCGCTGAACTGGGAGCAAAGCGACCGGCTGCTTGTCGTTCTTCGTCGCGAGCTGGACTTCAGAGGACACCCAGTGGCTACCGGAAAGTTCGACACGATGTATGCAAGCATTTCGTGAGAGCGTCACAAGTGACAAACGCGGTTCTGGTTGAGCCGTCGTGGCTTCACCAAGGCGAGAACGTTAGCTAAATATACCATAACCACAACAGAACAAGTGCCGAGATGCTTACCCATCTCGGTAATGGGCACGGCACAAGTGAGGGGGCTCTTGCAAATAATATGCCCCGAGATCTCTTGTGCGTCTGGCCTGACTTCGGTCAAAGTGCCATTGCGCCTCACTATCACGACCGACCTTGACGCGTTTCTTTTCAAGGAAAAGAAAAAGGCCTCCGGTGTCTGGCCATACAGCTCCACGGCAACTGAAGATGCCCACTGCTGCTGGGGTAGATTCCAGAACAAGACTCGACATCTGGTGAGGATCGCCAGCTGCGTCGAATCCTCGTCTACAGCCATTGCTAGAATCGGGAAGGGGTCGTCCTTCGGAGACGGTGGCCGGCCCACCACATGGCCAGCGAACTCATATCGGAGGTTCCAGACCCTGATCCTGCGATCGAGCCCGGCCGAAACGATTTGACCATCAGCAGCCACCGCCATCTTCGCGATGTCGAGTTCATGCCCATGCTTCAAGCTTTTGATTGATATCAGCGGCTCTTCGTCGTCATCGTCCTCCCCCCGGGCCTCTGCCATTTCATCCCAGAGCAAGTAGTTCATGAGCAGTCGCACACAGGCTATGGCGAAAAGAACGGTGCCAAAGAAAGAGACGAGGTGGTGGTGAGCGAAGTCGTAGGCGACATCGGGAAACCACCGTGCCACTCCTGGCGGGTTGCGGTCTGAGCCCTTCAGGACAAAGACGACGGGATCATAGACACGGGCGACATAGCTGTGTGCCCAAGGCTTGATGACATTGATCACTTCCTTGGCCGTCTCATGGTCCTGCAATCGCAACCACGACTTCGGGCTCCGAGCCTGATGTAACCCAGCATATGGCGTGTGCCGTGACGCTGTGGCGTCTTCGGTCTTCCAAAGGGTCTTCCGGAGAAATCGCAAGAGCCGCAGCGGACTTCGACCGGGGCTCGCACTGTCGAAGAAGTGCCACTGTGCCATGATGATTAAGCCGAGCATGACGAAGGTGCCCGCCAGGCGCGTAGACAAGGCACTTCTTCCCTGCAGGATGACATCCATCAGGGACTGCCGAGGACGAGGATGGCTGTCCAGGGACGGATGCTTGTTTCTGAAGGCCGCCTTTTCCAGTGCGTCGTTCAACTCGGTCCGGCGCACATCCACGCTCAAGACAGCGAGGAAGAAAGTGGATAGGTAGAAGTAGTCAAACAAGATTGCAATGGCGGCAAAGGTGCAAAACGCGGACACGCTCGACGCAACCACGTTCGACAGCCCCCAGAGGATGAGCAGGTTTTGGGCCACACTGGCAAGAGCGATATATCCCGTTTCCCCAAAAGCACTGCCGACTCGACTGCTGGTGCTATGATCTGCAGGGGTCAGAATGACGGCGTTGATGAGTCTGAAGACATTTTCCAGGCTCATGGCCATGAGGACCAAGGGGTATGCTGCTCTTGGGATGCGGGAGAGATCGATCCGGCAAAGGGCACACACGGTCAGACTGGAGACGATCACCATGGCAATCTGCACGACCACTGTCACCATCAACCCAAGTCTGGACTTGACTGCCCTGATCTTGGACAGGCTGAGGAGAAAGTAGCCGACAGTGAGTGCGTAAGCAATGGACAAGAAGATGGTGTCGTACATTGAAATGGGGCGGAACTGGAATTCGTAGAGCTGAGAACCAATAGATACACCATCCTTGGGGAAGACGTTCCATTTGTAACCGGCGCGAGCGGCAACGTCTTCTGTTTTTGCCTCCCACTTCCTGCCCACTGGTGAGTCACGGAGGTGGAGGAGGGTGATGACG
Organism: Anisogramma anomala; assembly: GCA_038502455.1. Classification (NCBI taxonomy): domain Eukaryota; kingdom Fungi; phylum Ascomycota; class Sordariomycetes; order Diaporthales; family Gnomoniaceae; genus Anisogramma; species Anisogramma anomala. The sequence goes on along the minus strand of JASMMZ010000010.1, from coordinate 6,125,539 downwards.
AGAGTATCCGCAGCGACCAGCTGCCTGTCTTGGAACCTTTTTCCGCTGAAGACAATGGAGTGTCTGAGAGTGACGTTGACCGACGTCGGCTGCGTCTTCTTCTGGTTAACAGTGCGCAAGAAGTTCGTCTCTCGCGATATCTGGTCGGCATCACATGCCCAGTATTGCAAGGGCGAGTGAAAGAACCACGAATGGTTGGTGAGCCCATTCACGACGTGAAGAGAGTCTCTCTCGTCGCGGGAGAGGTCGAGTGCCGGGTCCAATGGGGCCAATTTGCTGCCAGGCCGCCGCGGGTTGAAGTTGGTAGTGGGTCCTAGTATCTCGTCTTGCAGCTCGAGCGCACCGAGAAGCACTTGGCGATCCAAGGCCTTCATATAGCTTCCGTGGACCCAGATGGAGCGCATAATGACGTCGGCCTCGTCCAAGGGCCTGTCACTTAGCGGCTGGGCATCGGTCCAGACATGGAGAGGCAGACTGGAAGCTGCAATGGTGAAGTCGGTCGTATAGAGAAAGGGGAGCGGGTAGATGAGCGTGGCAGCAACAGCCACAGAGACGACGAGCGTTGCGAGGACATGGCGGGCAGCATATCTTCCATAACGGGTCAGGGCTATCCGGAGAGGGTGTGCCGGTGACAATATGGGCGCCTCGGTCGTCCTTCACATGGTTTTCAGTCAATCAACCGCTAGTCGTAGGAGAAACGGGTCCGAAGGAGGACGAGACAAGGACAGGGGAACGCACCCTCTGAGCGGATATAGAAGATACCAAATCATCACCAGCCGACTCGTTTACAATGCCAATGCCGGAAAGCAAAGGGACGAGTAGGAAACAGGGAAACAGGGAATCAATGAACGAAGAGGTCATGCTTGGCACCTGCGCGGTGAACGAGCTGCGTGGATTCGAAGGCGGGGTGGGGTGGAAGCTATGACAACGGAGGAGGGAGAAGTGAGGGCGGAGAGGAGCTTTGCGCGGTCCAAGGGAACACTCAACTAGTCAGTTGTGTCAGTTGTGTGGTGATTCCGCCGTCGTGGAGGAGGGAACCTCATCGACGTCCAGGTGACCTTGGTCAATATGCTTACTATGTACTCTCAGCATACCCACCATGGGTCCGGATAGCAGTATTCCAGCAGGCGGGCCCGACTGTGGACGGTGATACTTGGGTAGCACATGGAGACTGGACAGCGGGTCTGTGATGAGAAAATGAGTGAGGCGTAGTGAGGGCGAGGAGGTTGATGCAAATAGATGCGAGCGGGCGTTGGTGGTGAACCAGGTTCGGAATCCTACAATTGACCTGGACCTGGGAGCTGCCTAGGAAAGGGCCTCGATAGGGCAGGGACTCCTAAGCCAAGCCTGAAAGGCTGCTGCAGACAAGCCTGCTGCAGACAAGGAAAAGCCTGTGGGGCCGCGCACAGACGCCTGTAGGTGGCCACTGTCGTGCACGGCCCTCCAAGTGCTTTCATATACTATGTGGCAGGGCGTGTACATAGTAGGAATACACGTACATTCGGAAGTGGACCGCTCACACTTCTTTCCCAAAAAATGTACTGTGTAATTTGCTGACACTTTAAGAATACAGGCTTTACTAGTCGGCAGAGGGTGTCCTGTTATATATGCGTGTATATGGTACGTCCCTAAATACAACCCCACATATAAGTACTTTTGTTGGTACTATTGCATTAGCTAATGCAATAGTAACTGTCAAGTGCTACGTGCATGCGACTAGTGAAGTGTCCATTCACCTAATGGGCACGGACCAATGTTATCTCATAACAAATGAAAAGGAAGCAGACTTACGGTTCCCAAAACTTAAAATCTATTACCCACTTCATAATTATTACTATATTTATTATTTCTACCAACATATTCAAAACAATAACATAACTATATAAGAACCTATCCACACTAAACAATGTTTAATTAGATTAAATATAACAAAACTAAATAAAAAAAATTATCTTTTATAGCATTTAACGGTAATAGGTAAAGTTTTTACAAATACTAGCGGTGGCAAAAGAAGTTTTTACTAAAAAGAAAAGGAATACAATATCTTCTAAAATACTAATAGTCTAAATGGTATTTTAAAATATCAATAGCTCAAAAAGGTTTTCATGTTAATAACATCATTATAAATATTAAAATCTATTAGAAAAGTAGTTATTGCAATATAGTAAGTTAACTTTACTTAAAGTATAGTTGACTATACTAGCTGCAAAGAGAGTGCATTGTTTTAGGGGTCTACTATATTAACTACAAGTCAAGTACAGTATACATTCACTTTATATTAAAGTATAAACCAAGCAATTGGTTATATGAATTAGTATGCAGATTTGTAGTTTTACCTTCATGACAAAAATGTAATGATATTTAATATGATGAAGTTAGAATTTCGTTAGTTATATTAATAGTTTAAATACATTGCGATTATCAAGTTATACAAAGTTCTTAAAATACCTGGATATAAAAATAAGTATTTGCTAGCATTGAAAGCGATTAAACGTTTTTACTATTATTTCCAAATATACCTTTAAACCCCTTTTGAATTAGGATTTATATTCAAAAAAATGACAATTTTAACTTCAAAGTTTTTTTAACGTGTTCAAATTAAACTGTAAGTTTAAACTTTATATTATTAATTGCATAATAGTGTTTTATAGTGTTCAGTTCTTCAAGATTGTCATAGTAAAAAATATGAAAAGTATCATGTACCTCATGAATTTATACATATTTATAACTTTTAAATAGATTAGTTTATAATATAAGTTTCATTTTAATTACGTTAAAGTTCCAAGTTAATATTAAGTCGATATAGATTAAGTATAAATGAGTTACTGTTAAAGCTTACTAAAACATTTGTAAAGTTAAAGTAGCATACATATTTTTACTAGATGTTTACGATATTTTTACTTTGGAAATTAGCAGTTCTATAAGCTTCAAAGTAACAATGCAATTGAAAATTAAATGCCTTCACAATATTATTAGTCCTAACGGTTTTATACCAATTTTACTGGTATTTAAAGCGTACTTACATATAACGATCGAATTACCACTATCGTTAAAACCCTAAAAGTGGGTTATAGTATATAATAAAGCCTTGAAATTTTTTTAAAAAATAGCACGTCGCTAGTTTAATAACGCCTTTGTTGATAGGCTTTGCCTGATAGGCTTTTAGATGTTACAACGTTGTTGATTCGAGACGTGGTCGAAGTAACAGTAGTATTACGTGGTCAAGTGGTGGATCTATTGTTCTAGGTGTTGGAATAGTACTACATGCAGTGCAGTAGGTCAACTTTACTGACAGTAAAGTTGATTGTACTGCAAGTTGAGTGTATTGCTTAGCCCGTGCCCTAGTGTGAAGTGGGCGCATACTCTATTTGACTTTACAGTCGACCCACAAAATAATACACTCAACTTGCAGTCAATACAGTTAACTTTACTATAAGTAAAGTTGACTAATAGCATTGCAATTACTACTATTCCAACACTAACGGCTTTTTGTTTTGTACGCGTACACCAGTGTGATCGACCAATTATTTCCGGTTGCCGCCGAATTACCATCTCGTTACCTAACCAGACCCTGCCAATTCCACAGTCAAATTGATCTCAATTGCCCCACAATTCAGAATTCCGACTTCATCAACTCCCAAAAACAAGTCTTTCGCCACAGACTTATGCAAACCTCCAACTCAACCGTACCAATCAATCAAGTTGCCAGCTTCATTCCCCTGGCAGTCTTCCAGTTTGCCAAGGTACCCCTGCTTCCCTCCCTGCTCGCCGGCATGTGACTTAATCTTACTGGGTGACCTCTCAACGTAGCGTTTCAATCAACCAACGCCTTTGGAGTGTACATCTCGACCTTAACGGACTGGCTGGGCCTGCCGGCCCTACTGGGTTTACCAGGCCTATTGAGTTTACTGGGCTTGCCAGGCCTATTGCGTCTGTACCTCAGTCTTTTGGACTTGCTGTGCTTGCTGGACCTACCAGCCCTGCTAGATTTGCTAAGACTGTTGGGTTTGTGAGGCCTGTAACGCCTGTAGCTCAGCCTTTTGAACTTTCTGGGCCTATAGCGCCTATTGCGCCTATACCTCAGCCTTTTAATCTTGATAAGTTTGCCGGGCCTGTAGCGCTTGTTGCGCTTATACCTCGGCCTATTGAACTTATTGAGTCTGTAACACCCGTACCTCAGCCTTTTAAAGATCTTTAGGGGGCAGGTTTTAAAAATATTAAGGGTTTTCAACTCCGTTTCGTAGATCTTCGTCTTTGTTTTAGGGAAGGTTTTTGGAGGTTATTAAGTTATCGAAAGTTTCCTTATCTTAAAGATTTTCAAGGTCTTTATTTTAAAGATCTTAAGGTTGAAGATCTAAATGGCATTTTTTAAGTTTAGTCAACTCAAAAAGAGTCTATGCCAACCTAGTTAAATTCTCATTTGGTACATAAACTCTTCGTTGTTCAAGTTCTAACATTAATTTGAACTTGATATATTTTTAAGTTGTTTTGCACATATTAATCGTTCGGTCAACAAAGAACTCACGATACTTGTAAAAGACGCGAACATTATAGTTAAGTTCTTCGTCGCCATCTTTGTTGAGAATATAGTGGTCAACAAAGTTGACCAGGTACCCCTCAGTTGAATCTTTATTAACATTTATTACCTAAAGTTATGTATCATAGTGTTTGGAAAAAGCAGGTCCGAGAGCTTTAATTATCTTTTTCCTGACTTAATCGGTGATAGTTTTAAAGTTAGCACTTGTGGTAGCTATTTTAACGACTTGGCTGATATAAGACTTAGTATTTTAGCGATTTAGGGGCGTAGGAATTTGTTGCTTTAACATGAGGTTACAAGACGTAGTTTTCTTGACATAACTTGATGATTCTTATTTTTTCCCCATTTAAATTAACGATCTTGACCTATTTAATTAACGATTGTAACGTAGGAGTAGAAAAGGTGCGGTGTTAAGGAAAGAGTTGGTTTAGAGAGCAAAGTTTAGTATAGGAAGTAAAATCGAAGGTTTTTTGTTATTGTTTATAGTTAAACAGTGTATGACTTAGTTGTTTTTGTATTAATAAAATACGCAGTAGTACTGAATTAGCCGTTTGCTCATTTGAAGATCTTTAAGACTTTTAACGTTTAATCTCAACGTTTTCAAAAAGGATCTATAAAGATTTCTTGATATTTTTCAATAGCGATACCATCGCTAACTCTGGAATGCTGTTATAGACTGACATAATCTAAAAGTCTTCTCTACTTATTGCTTTTATAGACTGACGCAGTGTAATGATTACACTAAATACCCGTAAGTATATAGAAGGTATCAGAGGGTTTATGTTATCAAGAAGGTAGCAGAGGTGCTGAGTGAACAATATTGCAACCATGCAAATAATGATCAAAAGCCATGAGGCTATTCAGAATATGCTGAGACTGAATACTTAGATTGACAACTGAAGAGCTATGAAGGAAATACTATCTATGTGGTGATGGCCGTGTCCTTATATCCTATGGCCTTCATACCATCTTCAGTACTGGACCGCTGAAGTCGATATCGTTTCCTTCAGTCCCAATGTTGTTGACTGGACCGCGAGCGGTCCTATCGGTCCAAACCCTAACCCTGAGTACGTACATAAGAGAGATCCCTGGCTTAATGTATTGGACATCAGGCTTCTGATGGTGCAGCGGTTCGCTGGCCTATTCCATAACCTGCAGTTGGTCCTTGGGTTATGACACAAACTTAGAACCTATACATCTCAATCAATAATATCAACGCAACAACAGTTTCTTCGACTACAGTAATTCGAATCGACTACATTGTAACTATAAAATGCCTACCAATACTAATTAGTGCTTATTAGGTTAAGTATAGATTGGCTAAGTAGAAGAATAAGCTGTTTTCTGGTTGTTACGCTTTATTTAAGGTAAGGTAGAGAAAAGGTTTTTATGAAGGGCTCCTATACGCTATATAGTTGTTCGCGGTAGCAAGTAGGAAAAACCTATAAACTGTGTAGTTATTCGTGTCAGTCTATAAGTAAGCGATGGTATCGTTATTATTGGAAAATATTAAGAAATCTTGATTGGTTCTTTTTGAAGATATTGAAATTAACCGTCTAAAAGTCTCACAGATCACCAAGCTGGCAAGTTGGCAAACGGCTAAGTCAGTACTATTGTGGCTGCTACTGCAGGTACTACTAATGTAAATCGTTAAAAAAAACACCAAGTCTTACGATCTTTAACCTATACTAACTTTGATGGTAAACCTACTACCCACTACTTTACACTACTCTTTTTTCCTACACTTTTCAATCTTCGTCACGATAGCTTTAGAACGCACTGGAACCCATGCTATTACTAATCCTGCTAGGAAGGAGGCAATTATAGCCTTCGGCACCATCTTCGAAAAGTACTACAACGAAGACCTCTGGTTTACCGATACTACTAAAGATTTTACCCCAAAATATCTAACCAACTATATCTGTTACTTTATTTTTGCCTTAAAACCTAGCGGATACGATGGAGAATCTAACGCCTTTAACTATTTCACTAAATAGTTTAACGAATGGACCCTAGCAATATTGAAAATAGCAAATAGGTAAGCCAAAACGAGGATATAAATTGAACTAAATAGACAAGGGATGAATTTGTCTGCGAAGAGAGGAAAAAATATCAATTTGGCAAATTTATTTCTCGAATACGTCACTAAATAAGACCCTTAATATATTTATAAGGATAAGAGTAAAAAAAGAACTATTAACAACAGTATTCTTTTACACTCTTATATGTGTTAATAAGGACTTACTTGAACCCAGATAATTTCCTTAAACCTCTTTACGTAAAATCAACGGTTCAATTTTACTAGCCGCAAAAACTTAATTAGCTTACACGTTGTGAGCCCTTAACTTTACTAGTTAATTAAGCAGGAACCTCAACATACCTTTTAACACCAAGAGGATTATTACCAAATCCCCCATAATGGAAACCCCTAAGCTCTTTTCCCTCAAGCTCCTTAATAAGTCCAGTTTTAGCAGCCAAACTAAAGTCAAATTGGTTTTATACGCGAGCCTATTATAGGTACAACTACTAGTTTTTTTCCTTTAAACTTTACTAAGAGTGACTATGCTACTTACCTGTATTGGTAACCTTACCACCTTTCTCATCACTAGTTAAGAGATTTGGAAGGTCCCTACGACCAATACATTACTCTTCCCCCCTAACGCAATCCTATAGTAGATAAAAATTACGCGGCAATTACTATATTCATTAAAATCTGGGGAGGAAGGGAAAAAAATAACAGTAAGCTGTATAACCTGCTCGATGCCAAGTTACGCTCGGTTTTCAATATTTATCGCTAAATAAGGATTAGACTGCCAGGTTTTTATTCAATATTTCCTAGTATCCTTAATGTTTAAGCCAAAGATTACTACTTTTGGTACCTAACGAATTTCTTTTTTCCAGCGATATCTACGATAATATAAAGTATTATTTCGACTACAATATTAATCTTACCTAATACCACATCGACTGGAATATTATCAAGTGGTTTTATATATTGGATTACAAAAAAGAGTCGAAAGTATGATGGATGTTTTTAATTAGATACTTGACAGGATAATGCTTTACCAACAAATAATAGGGAACGTGAGAGCTGGCAAAGGTACCCTGAGGTCTGGTAAGCCGTTATAAGCCATAAGAAGTTCGAATACGCTTTTTAATACCCAGATGCCACTTGCGAAGGGCTCTTTAACCAACTACATTCCTCGTTAACGACTGTAATAGCTTAAGTCTCCAGCTCGACCGGTAAATATCCTTAAGCTCCAAAATTCAACAACGAGGAAGAAAACCTTTTCTACTCGTACTATATTAATCGAAGGTATGGAAGGTCTGGTTAATACTGTTAACGGAAGGCCCGAGCTTCTACCTACAGAGGTAGGTATTCATTTTCCTTAAGATCTTGAAGCCGGATAAGTAAGTTTACATAAAACGCCAAAAGATATTGGATTTGGGGCAAATAGGGCTGCTAGTCAACACGTTATACTGCCGCCGAACGTAACGTAAAATAGTTCATGTATTACATATAGTTTCCCTTTACTTTAAACTAAGACTACGTCGAATAAATTATACAGTTTGAAGGTAATAAATTTTTAAAAAAGAAAACAAGCTAAAGGTCATCAGTTGGCACGAAGATACTAATACTAGTATTAGCTAGAAAACAACTTAATAACTCGTCAACCACGTATTTTTATACTGCCTTACAGGTAAAGATACTTACCGCCAATATAACGATAAAAAATCTGGTATTATACACATTTTTAATATTTAAAATCGTTACGCGAAACAGGTTTTTTAAGGAATTATACTGGATACGAGGGCGGCACAATACTTAACATTAGGTTATTCGTAATATTTCGCGTTACGAAAGGATGTTAATATCGCTAAGGAACTCGATTATGAGGATACTAATAAGACTAATGTTTGCTTTTGCTTTGGAAAAGAGCTCCTTTTACCAAGATCAACGACAGTCAAAACTATTATTAACCCTATTATTTTTCACATCTTAGAATCTAATACCCTTTTTTTCCTTTGCCTTAAAGATAAAAAAAATCTCAGCATTAATAATAATGTTTAACTTAACGAACTAATATAAATTAAAGCTGATAAAAGGTTTTTAATTCACTGTAAATAATGAAAACTTCAATTTTATCCTTAATGGCTAAAAGTCGTGGTAATAAACCTGACGGCGGTAGAATTTTGCTAATTGCACCATAAATTTTACTGTCTGATGATTAACAGACTTTATAAGGTTTTAAATACAATTGGTTACGAAAATATAGACTTTCTAACGTTTAAGGTAATTTAACGCCTTTGCTACTATTGGCAAATATACTTTCAAGTCCCCCTAAAGTTTAAGTTTATGTTAAAGGAAGATTAAGACTTGAATTCGGAAGTTTTCGTAAACGTGTTTTACCTAAATAGTAAACTAGTATTCTACGTTATAGACACCGCCACGACTTTTTACAACGTTAAGTTCCTTGAGATTATTATTTCGAAGGAAACGTAGGAGTTACTACACGCTTTATGGATTAATACGTACTTTAGGTTACTAAACATACTAGTTCCTAACGCCGATACCAACTTTACTACGATAAGGTTTAAAATTAATATAAAGTTGATAAGGATTCAATATAGATAGATTTCCGTTAAGATTAACTGAGGAATCTGTAAGGTTAAAAGAGCATATAGTTTTTTATGAAAGGCCTACGATATTTTTACACTGAAAATCAAATGTTTTACAAATTAAAAAATATGGCTTTCAATAGTAGTCAAAGGCATTAACTATACTAATAACTCTAATGGATTTACAATAACTTTATTAGTATTTGTGACCTACCTATATATAACAATTAAGTCGTTACATTAGTTAAGTATCCAGAAATACGTTACAATATATAGAAAAGCCTTAAAGAAACTAAGGAAGGTATCGATACGCTGTTAGGTTAACGATGCCATTAATACTAGGAACGGACTATTTATAACAAACGTGATATTCTACCCCCTTTAAAGTAAAGTCTTTATGTAACGCGAGCCACGTAAATGGAATATGCCATATAAAATCTTAAGTATTACTAAGTTAAACATAGTGGTTAAAACTGTTAATGGCTCCGTAACTTTCCAAGCTATACAGGTTAAGCTGTACTAAAGACCCTTTAGGTCTTTTCAGTTTGATAAAGATTCAAATGTTGATAACCTCCAAATCGATCGAATTAGCTAATATAACCCTTTTAAGCCGATTATGAATAAGTTAATAAAAAGTCAACGGCATGTAAAACCACTTAAAAGGATGATATACACTAAAAATTAGGATGTCAATAAATATTATAAGCCTAGCAAGGCATATATAACGGTGTAGGTATTTTAAAAATAGAAGTTTGATAGGGAACTTACTCATAAGTTACGTGTTGAAGATATTATCAATATATTGGGTAATTCTTTAAAGAAAAGCTACTAAGTGGAGATTAACAGCCTTTTTTTTATGGGGGGTTATATAATTTGTACCGTTAACGTAATTTAAGGACCAAAATGTTATTATTTTCTAGTCGAGAGTAATTTATGAGGTGAAAGGTAAAACCACGAAACGATTATACGAAAAGTTATGGTTAATTGCTTGAGGATATGGAAATAAAGATAAAGACTAAATCCTCACTTAATAATTTATAATCTAAAAGAATAGTCGGTGTTCAATTATTATAATTGCTATTAGTTTGACAACTAACATAAAAAGTTAGTTTATATTTAATAGCGGGGATATTATGTAAGCGTATATGGAATCTGCAACCTATTTTCAACGGATTATACTATTGAAACTATTAAAAGAGCTAAAAGATAAGTTTCCGGTCAGCACAATAATACGTTGCATTCAATCTTTATACAAACTGGCTAAAATAAACGTTTACTAGTTTCTAACGTACTAGACGTACTTTAGAAATTGGCTGGATATAAAAACTTTAAAGTTGGACCTGTGTATAAAGATTGCAAAAAATAAAGATTTTAACATAGTAGGTATACAAATTAACAATATCATTTTATTCGGAAATGTTAGCTTTGTAACGGTAAAATAACGTGTTATCGAAAAGTTAGGCTTTTTAAAATGTAATTTAATTGAAATCCTAGTTTAGGGTATATAACTTGACTTTAATGAATCGTTAATCCATATTTATGATGTTAAGGTTGAAAACGGCATTTATATTATCCTATGGTAAAAGGGGAAATCCATAAGCTTAACGATTATCGACAAGGTCGACCAGACAAGATAATAGAAAAACCTGGAGTAAAGGGTATGTATGGTTTACATCGTCACGATATACTAAAAAAAAGCATCATACTATCTTTCCATTACGATAAAAGTATAAAACTTATAAAACGAGAACATTAATAGGTTGAATAATCGTATTTAGTAATAAATAAATTACGTAAAAAGAGAAATTAATATGGTTTTTATGAATTTAGCGCAGGCGAAACTAATAATTTTTACGAATGAGTTATTTGATAATAATACTAACCTTATATCGTAAATCGGCTTTTTAATAATATTGTTAACTGGAATAGGTTTTAAGGGCAATTTATAATTACCGGAAACCTTATATATTGAATATCCGTTAAATATAAGCGTGTAACTCGAAGCGTATTAGCTTCAAAAGTTTACAATATAATATTAGGCTTTAACATTAATATAGGGATTAACGGCATATTCACTATTATTACCAAATAGCTAGGACTACCTCTAATATTAATAATAGTATGTACTAATTTTCAAAGCTTTTACAAATACCTATTAAAGTTTGGTACAACTAATGAAAACCATTTAATGATAGACGTAATAGCTTTAAAGGAAGTATATGAAGCCTGGAAAATCAATAAGTTCCGGAGAATTAACGGCAAAGATAACCCCATTAACTCTATAACTAAGGCTACGCCAAATAGCGTTTTGAAATTTTTTGTAGATAATAATACGTTATCTATACAAATCGAGGGTTACGTGGACCACCCGGCACGTAACGCGAAGGAATAGAGTAGCTCTAGAAAACTAGAAAACTGACAGGGTAGTAATATTGATGGCAACAGTAGTAAAGGTGGTAATAGCAGTAGTTTTAACTACTGGAAAAAGGTACGTAATTGGTAGTGTACCTGATTTATATAAGTTTATAGCGAAGGATCTGTGTACGGGATTTGAGGAACGAGAGCTTCAGAGGGGTGGAGTAAAAGGGCTATGAAGGGCTATAATTAAGGTTTGTTTTAGTATAGATTGATCGGAATTAATAGGGGTTTAGCTTATGGATTGAGAAGGGATTTTAGAGGTCGCCACCAATTGATGGCAAACTACGCTGGCGTGTAGGCATAGAAACAAAAAGCCGCCTATGTTGGAATAGTAGTTAAGTGCAATACATTCAAGTCAACTTTACTTGTAGTAAAGTTAATTGTATGTATTGTAAATTAACTGCAGTTTATGGGATTTAAATACACTGTACTGCAAGTGCAGTACAGTAGGTATCCACTTCAAAGTGAAGCATAGGCCAAAGCATTTGGCCGTATAAATTAGTATGTAGATCGGTTAGCAGTCAGCCAAACCTAAAACCTATATATCTCAATCAATAATATCAATGCAGTACCAGTTACTTCAACCTAAGTGATTCGAATCGACTACGTTTCAACGATGAAAGGCCTACCAATAAAAACATTTTAAGCCTATAATAGGGGGGGTTTACTATCGTCTTCATTGTCACTAAGTATTAAAATATCGCTTATAACGCGAAAGGATTACAGGATATAGTTAAATATAGGGCGATTGGGTTCAAAAGAGCGACATAACTTACGAAAGAGCTAATAGTCGCTACTAAGAGCGCTAATAACAACATAAACTAGGCTGAAACCATTATAAATATTAACCATATTAATAAGAGAAAACTAATAGGATACGAAACGATAACAGGTAAATAAAGGATATAATGGGAATTGAAAGAGATGGCTACAGTTGAAGCTATTACAAAAGGCGCTATAAGGAAAAGTAGTATAAGAGAAACTAGCGAAATAGGAAAAAAAGAAAGGGAGGATTTATTAGCTACAATAAAACCCATATTTATAAGCACAGGCGAATAGGAATCAGCAAAAACTATACGTTATACGAAGCATCGGGAAACGCGTTATACTACATAGGAAGCTCAGGATTAAAACAGTCTATATATTATACGATATGTTAGGAGACACGTTATAGAACCGCGCCCGACTCGCGCTTAGCCCGCGCACTAAGTGGATACAGCCCATATTCAACGTTTAGCCGGCAGAATACCGCAGCTCTTACGGATTTCAATAAAATAGGGGCATATTATAAACTCAGGTCATTATTCATTAAGTTCATAGGTTACGTAACCATATACGGAACGAGATATATAATACTTGGCTTAGTCTCGGCTCAGACACGATCCGTAAGCAATACGTACAAAGGTACGCAATGGGCTATAACAAACTATAATTATAAGTGTTCTACGAAAGACCACTATAGCCTCTTTCAATTTTTAGCTAATAACTTAATAGTAAACTTCAATTGGTAACTACTCAGCTAAATATCGTAAATTGAGTTATAATATTTTGTAGTAGTTTTATTAAATAAATTTAAGTTAGTTAACGAGAATTCTATTAGTTAATGTCAGTTAGCCCTCTTAACTATTACACCAAGTTAAAATTACTAATAATATACAACGCTTTTGGATTATGTTCACTACACTATAAAGGGCGGGATATAATACGATACAATATCATATCTTACATTATATACAACCACATAACTCATAACTTAGACTGTACGGCTTACAACCTAAGTTTATAACATAAAACGTTTTCTATCCCCTCTTATAGTGCCCACAATACTCCAAGAATTATCCGCGACATCGCATTTTAACTACGATTCGATTAATAGGTAAATAAGGTCTACTTAAAATGTTAACCTTTATATTTCTGGATTATTTATATAAGACTTGCTAAGTAAGCTTATACCGGTTAGCGAAACTTCTATCAACTAATATTAGTCAGCTCTTTTAACTGTTACACTAAGTTAAAAGTACTAATAATTTAGAACGCTTCTGGATTACGTTAACCAAATTATAAGGGGCGGGATATGATACGATTCAACATTGTGCACCACATTATGTACAACCATATGACTTATAACTTAGACTGTATGGCTCACAACCTAAGTCCATAACAATGACAACCACTAGAGCTAGATCTCTAATAACCTTAGAATATATATTAGCTTGTGATATTGCCTTTCGGTTTACTCCCCCCCCCCTACCCCCCCATTTGGTGGCGTGGTGTATAAGGTGCTAAAAGGTTTTAGCGGATTAAGGGGTATAGTAGGTGTGAAGCAACCGCTTTAAAGCGGTTTAAAATGTTGTAATATCGTGTAAAAGATTTTAGTCTATTGAATGATTTAACCCCATATAAAAGGCGCCGCTGTCGCCCTCCTTATAAATGAGATCTGTAAGCCTTCCATAAAAAATAAAGACTTCCCTTTTATAACAATTCTTTAATAGTATAGTAATACATTATAGTACTCCATTAATAAAAAGCAAAATTCCGGTTTTTCCTTTTATTGTTATCATTATCTTTCTGGTTTTGAAAAAAAATATACAACTGGTCAAAAGCGTTAATAAAACTATTAAAAACGTAAATATACTTATTTAAAAGTTATTCCGCCCCTATTAACAAGTGAATAATTTCATGATTTACGTACTATAAATACTTGTCCAAAAAGAATCTGTAATGAAATATATTTCAAATATGTTGAGAAAATATCGTACGACCTAACAAAGTTTTAAAAGGAAATCAATGGTAAGTTAAATTTATATAAAAGTTAGTAAATTACTAATAAACGGCTAAATACCCGTATCTATTGTCGTTTTCGTTTCATTGACGTTATAAATCGTAGTTTTAGTTATATATTCACGCCTCCCGACTAAAAATCCAATATAAATGAAGCTGTAAAGAATTTTTTTTAAAAGTTTATTTAGCCTTGGATATTTAAAATCAAGGTAAGTTAGTTGTTTGTAAACTGCTCCTTCAATATTAACGAGTGGTTAAATAATATGTAAAAGTAGATCGTTGCCACTAAAAAAGCCATAAAAGTTCGTCGTGCTATATAAAGAAAGGTTAATATACGCAGCATGGCAGGTTTAATACTTACTACTCCTGTCTATGCCTGTTATAACCCAAGGACCAACTGCAAACCATAGAACAGACCAGCAACCAAAAGCTTGATGTCCAACAAATCAAGCGGGGATATCTCTTATGTAAGGACCCAGGGTTAGGGTTGGGACCGCAAGGACCAAAGAGCGGTCTAGTCGATACTACATAGGACCGCAGGAAGCGACTAGCGACTTCAGCGGTCCAGTACTGAAGATGGTATGAAGGCCATAGAATATAAGGACATGGCCATCACTATATAGATAGTATTTCCTTCTTAGCTCTTTAGTTTTCAATCTAAGTATTCAGTCTACATACCTGAATAGCCTAACGGCTAGTGATCATTCTACAGCACGAACAAATATCTTTTTGATATTGCACCTTTGTTACCTCTGCTACCTTACTGCTAATATAAACCCTCTGACACCTTCTATTTACCCACAGGTATTTAGTGTGATCATTACAATGCCGGCGGTTTTCGGGCCATACAACTCCTAAATAAGGAGCTTGATTTTGAAGTAAATTGATGTATTAAAAGAGAACGTTAGTATTACGGCTAATAGGTGGGTAACAAATGTAACTTAATGTAACTGAGTAATTAGTCGAAGTTTTCGAGCGTATTGATGATAAATTGGGTCGTATTAAAATCAAATTAGGTAAATTAGTTGAAATAGATAAGAAATTATTGGCTGAGGACTCAGAAGACAGCGAATTTAAAAATATATTCAAATAAATTCAGTTATTCGTTATCATAAATTATGTTTATACTTAGTACCCATAAAATAACGGTTTTTACTTCGTTTAATGACGTAAATTGTAACATTTTTCAACATACCTACTTGATAGTAGGAGGGCCTGTTGTTATATTTAGCCTATATTTTACGTAATTCAAAAGTATCGAAATATAAGATATTAGAAACGCCTGAAAACGATTCCTGAATTAGGTATATATAATCAATTTATATAATTATTACTTATCCCCCCAAAGGATCATTATGCTGAGAGTGGTTTATTTATGATTTATTTCAAATTCGTAAAATCCTCTGATATGATATTCCGTTCTTGTTTCACCGTCGTTACTAATAATATCGATAACTCATAATTAAAAATTACGTTCTTACTGGCTGAAAACCGAGTCCGAAATGGCTTGGATAAGTTAGTTTATATTCAGTTGAGAATATTTCTCTTCTTAAACTTTAAGTTAGACGGCTTAAAAATTGTTATTTTGTATGATACGATACTAACTTTAAAGCTAGTCAACTTTTTTCAAAAAAAAATTCATATAGATATTATTACATATGTTGAAATAGTAATACCTGCAGTGCAGTAGGTTAACTTTACTTACAGTAAAGTTGACTGTACTGACTGCAAGTCAGTTGATCGTGGATTGCCCAATTCAGACTAGGGAACGGGCCGAGAAATTAGCTATACAAATAATTGTGAAGGCCAGCTAACGGTCTGCTGAACCTAGATTAATACATCTACCATCTGATTATGCAATACTACTATTACTTCGATTAATCGAATCGATAAAGTTGTAACGCCTAAAGCCCTATTAATATTGATTAGTGCTTATTAAGTTAAATATAAGTTAGTTAAGTAGAAAAAGAAGTTACTTTCCAGTTACACTTTACGGAAATAACGGCGGTTAAAGTAAAGGAAATATTTTTGCGAAGGGTTTTTTTTGGTATTTCATTAGTTTATAACAGGAGGAAAATAGAGAAGACTTTTAGGTTGCACCAGTTTATAAAGGCAACCTAAAAGTAAGCGACGATATTATTATTTGAAAATACCAAGGAATCTTTACGGATTTCTTTTGAAGATGTTGAGATTGATTATCAAAAGTTTTGAATTTAAGTAAGTTGGAAAACTGGTAAGTTAGTATTATTTCGGGTATTACTATTTTAAAACCGACTGAGTTTCACAGCTAAAATAATAAATAACCTTCGACCTTTACCTATAGTTATGACCTTCAACCTTACCCTTTATAACAAACCTTTGCGTTTACTTTGATTGCTCTCCTCGTCTTTTACGTTAATATAATTGTGATGATTTATGTTTCGAGCCAAAATACAAAGTTACGCTACAATAGATACGTCTCACAACTTAACGCTAAGTTTAAAAGTTCTTACGCGATTTTATATCAAAACACCAAGTCCCTACCTTTGAATTATTAGGTTCTTCGCCTTTCAAGTCCTATATAAACCTAAACATTCAAATTTTTATTGTTAGCGTTTACTTTGAAGTTATTATAGACTCTATTAGGAAAGAAGTAACTAAAGCCTTTGGAATTGCCTTTACTAAGTATTACAATAAAGATCCATTGGCAGAAAATGTCAATGAAGACTTAACGGAGGGATATATAATTAACTTTGTCGGTTATTATATAGTTGAATATAACGATGATGAAGATCCTGACCGCACCTTTTGTAAGTATCGTGAGTTTTTCGACGACTGAGCCATTGAAATATGGAAGGTAATTTAAAAAGGTGTTAAGTTGAAGTTCAAGTAAGAACTTGAGTGACGAGGGATTTACGTATTGGTATAGGGTGTTATAAAGTTGGTATAGGACTTTTTAGACTTAGATTAGCTTGAGGAATGCCTTTAAGACCTACTCCTCAAGGAAAAGAGTATTAAAGAACCTTAAGACCTTTGTATTAGTTTTAGGGAACCTCGTCTTTAACTTTAGTTAAGTTAAGCCTTTTTACATGTTGACGATGAGGAACTTGTTGACTTGTTTAGCAGTTTAGAATTTTTACATGACAGCGTGGAGTACGTTTTTAGCGGCGGTAGGGTACATGAAGAAGTAGCTGCCAAAGCAACCAGTAGGATTGATGTTGGCACTCTTTACCAGTTAATTTCATAGAATCGTTAAGTACCTTGGAAATTTTAAGTTTTCATTGCCTTTTAGCCTTTTAATTAGAATATATAAGCTTTTCAAAAGTTTTTTTACGAAAGGTTTACCTTTATACGTGAGCTTATTATAGGTTTTACCATAAGATTTTACTCTTTAGGCTAAGAAATTGGCAATTACCTTTAATACTGCGTTTCGGATGCTCTAAGGTTTAATTTGTTAGGAAATACAAATAAAGATTGGAATAATTATCGTCACCTATCCTTAAGACTTGTTAAAATAGTTAATATTAGTTACATGTTTTTTTTTAAAAAAGATTTTGTTAATATTTAGAACGATGTAGAGAAGTAGGACGGAAAGCCTTATAATATTTTAACATAAAAATAATACTTTTTCTAATTATTTGAATGTGGATATAGGTTTCCTTTCCTGGTTTTTACTTATCGTTTCTTAGAATCCTTATAGGGTATGTCATGGACTATGATCTAACATTTTTATCCAGAGTAATCACCTTTCGCTAAGTTTATGATGGTATAAAGATCTATTTCAAATACAACATTTACCTTGCCTAATACTATACGGACTAGGTTACTATGAGGTAGATTACGATAATAACGAAGAATAAAAAGGAGGAAATACCAATGGATGTACTAAATTAGATACTTGATAAGTTCATGTTATATTAGCAAGTAATAGGGAAAGCTTACGTTGACGAAGCTATACTTCGCAAGCAGGTATGGCTAGCCGTTATGGGCGTTAACGAGTTTTAATACGCCTTATAACGTTTGGATGCCATTTGCGAAGGCTTTTTTGACTAGTTTCGTTTCTCATTTGTAACTGTGATAGCGCGTATACTAAATTCTTTTGATATATACCCTTAAGCTGGCAACTTCCTTGACGTAGATGAAAAAGACTTTGCGGTAGTTAATTAAGTTGACTGTAAGTACAGCTATATGCGTTTTTAATGTTTGAGATTTAGCCTAACAGTATTGGATTGGAGGTAATATATACGTAGTTGTTAGTAAGGTTAGGATTCAAGTAGACTTGTTAATCGTAAGCATTATTATTATGATAGTGGTAAAATATGTTTGATTTATATTAAGTATAGTTGATAGTTAACTCGTTACCCCTTTGCTGAACGTAATAATAGAAAGATGGTATGTTACATCTATTACCCTACTATTTCTGAATAGGATTACTTGGATTACATAGTAGACTTCAGATGTAATAAGATGATTAACGGTGACGATACCTTGAAGTAAATGGAGTAACATAAATATATTATTTTTAGTTTGTTTGAGTAATTAGTTGATCATATCCTTTTATATCGTTTGGGCGATAAAAACCCCTATCTTTACCTTAATTAAACCTCTAACCGTTTATATACTTTAACCTCTACGATCGTTACGCGTATTAAATATTTTAGGGTATTATACCAGATATATGGGTAATAAGGTACTTGATATAAGGTAATTTGTAATACGTGATATTACTAATGAAAAAAAATATAGTTATTGAAATTAATCGTTACGACACTAATAAAGTTGAAGTTGGCTTCGGATCAAGCGAATAATTATCGTTATTACGGATAACAGTGTTTTAAATTATTATTGAGTTAATTATGTTCTATATCCTTGAGACCTTTACCCCTTTTTTCTTTGTTTAAAGGATACAAAAACCTTTGGCGTTAACGTTAACGTTAATGTCAATGAGTTGTTTAAAAAGGCTAAAGATTTCCCTTCACCTTTAAGTAATGATACTTATAGTTTTATTTTTAAGGATTGGGAGTAGTGGTATTCCATCTGATAAAGTTAGAGATACGTTAATTATACCAGCGCTTTAACGACCCAGATATTAATAGGTCATATGAAGTTTTAAAGTTCGTAAGATATAAAGATGTGGAATACTTTGCCCTTAACACTATTAAAAGGATTTGTTACCACTCTTAAACATATACCTAAGCCCCTCTAAAATTGAAGCTTAAATTAAAAAACGAAAAAGAATCTCAATTATAAGGTTTTTATCAATATATTTTACTTCAATAATAAGCCTATTTCTTACATCGTTAACTCCGCACCCCTTTTTCATGGCGCTGAATTTTCAAAGTTCTTATCGGCAAAAGGTACATAAGAAACGTTAAGGATATTATGGATTGACACGTATTTGTGCCTATTTGATGTCGTTGTTTACGATGCTGGCACCAATTTTTCGGTGGTGGAGTTTTGGGAAAATGTTAAGATAATGGGTATTTGTGGAGGCCTATTAGAGTATTAGAATGGTGAAAAAAGCACATATATTACTTAGCCGAGCGTATAATATCTTTGCGTTAGAGATTAAAAGTTTTAAGGATTTAGAGGTACGTTTTTAAATAGCGTTAAAGAGTTTGAGCGATATTATAGACCTGAACGGCCTATTGATAACGTTATTAGTCTTCAAAGTATACCTACGTTTAAACAGTGAATCTCTGTTATTAGTAAGTACATACAAACGAGTTTTAACTTCCGGTAAAGTACTAAAGGAATTGCGAAAAGAATTGTTACGCTGTTAAGTTGACGAAGCCTTTAACATTAGGGATGTCCTTACGATAATCGATTTACTCACTTTGACGTTATATAGTAAAGTTCTTGTATAGCGGGAACTAGGCAAATGGGAGGGCTTATATAGAACCTTAAGTATTATAAACTCTAACGTAGTTATTGAAATTACTAACAACTTTGTAATATTTCGGATTATTTAGGTTAAGCTTTATATTATAGTAGGCTACGATAAGGACCCTGAAGGAAAACAAACGAGCTAATATAAACTCCTTCCTCCTATAATCGATAAGTTAATGAAACGCCGCTTGTGTAAACAACCCCCGAAAAAGAGGAATAGTAAAGAAGGAGAATATATACCGGGTTGTATTTATAATACTGTTTAGGTAAGTAAAACAAAGAAGGATGATGAAGACTTAGCACTAAAGTTACGATCATAAGGTATTATTAAAACTGTTGGAATAGTACTACATACAGTGAAATAAGTCAACTTTACTGTAAGTAAAGTTGACTGTACTGCAATTTGAGTGTATTTCTTTGTGTGGACTAACCGAATTAGGTGTAAGTCAAGTGCAGTATGCTGTACTTCACTCTAGGGCATAGGACACGTAATTTACCATACAAATTATAGTGTAGACCAGCTAATGGTCTGCCAAACCTAGAACAATTCATCCACTATCTAACCACGAAAATATTACTGTTACTTCGACTAATCTAATCGATAACGTTGCAATATCTAAGACCTACCAACATTGATTAATGCTTATTAGGTTAAGCACAGATTGGACAAGTAGAAGAAAAGGCTACTTTCCGTTACGCTCGAAGTCAAACGACCGTTGAGATAGAGGAAAGATTCTTACAAAGGGTCTTTACTGTTGTGTCGGTTTTTTATGGCAGTAAGTAGAGAAGACTTTTAGGCTGCGTTGGTTTTTCATGGTAGCTTAAAGATAGCGACGGTATCGTTATTGAAAACACTAAGAAATCTTTACTAAAGATCTTTTTTGAAGATGTTGGGATTGACTGTCAGAAGTCTTAAAGTTCGGCAAGTTAGCAAACGGCTAAGTTAGTACTACTACGGGGACTACTACTGTAAGAAAAACGACTAAGTCCCTATGCTAAACAACCACAACAAATAACTTTCGCACTTTACTAATAATAATAAACGACCTTCAACTTTACTTATTATTCTAAACCTTTACCCTACTATACTTTTTTTTACTCCATATGCTACTTCAATCGTCAAGTTCGCTACTTTAAGCGAAAAATATCAAATTGCGCCGAGAAAGCTACGTTTCGCAACCACACGCTAAAGCCACCAAGTCGCACAGTTTATACGCTACTTTACGCCAAAATACCAAGTCCATACGCCCTATAATTACTAAGTCCTTCGATTTATGCATACTATACGTCCTCCAAAGGTAAAACTACAAAGATAGTTTTAAATTAGAAATAGATGAAGAAAGCTGAAGCCTTTGGAATAATCTTCGTTAACTACTAAAACTAACAACTTTGGATTACGGATGTTGACGAGATTTTAACTGAAGCCTACCTGACCAATTACTTTAGCTAGTATATTATCGAAATGAATTCCAGTGACGATTACGGCTGCAGCGCTCACGCCCATTAAGACTTTCGCGAGTTTTTTAGCTATTAGACTTTTAACATATGGAAGATAATCCAGCGTTTAGTAAAAGCTAGGTGAAAGAAGAAGGTTGCACGTTGTAGTATTTACACTCTTCAAAAGACCCAGGTGAGATTGATAAAAACCTTTTTCGAATTGGCTTAGCAAGAAGATTACCCTTAAGACCTTGATCCTCAAGATTTTTAAGGAAAATTGAAAGGCATTAAGGGTTTTTAACGCCTATATACACATTTTAGGGGACGCCTTCTTTACTCTTAGCTAAGTTACACCTTTTTCCACCTTGGCAATAAGAAACCTATTAACCTGTTCGGCAGTTTGGTACCCCTACGTGATAGCGTGGAGTACGCCTTTAGCGGCGGCAAGACAAGTGAAGCAAAGGCCGCCAACGCGGCTAGAGGTATTCACGTTGGTACTTTATACTAATCTATTAAGAAAGATCATTTGGCCTCACAAACCCTTTAAATACCCATCGCCCCTTAGCAATCCAACCGTCAATTCCCTTAAAAACCTTTCCCTTTCAGATTTGCCTATACGCGAGAGCCTATTATAGGCCCTATCACAGGATTTTACCCCTTGGGTTAGGCGACTGACAATTATCTTTAGTACCGTGCTTCGGAAGTACTAAGGCTTAAATTGTTAGGAAATACCATTTAAGTTTGAGATAACTATTATAACCTTTATCTAAGACTTGTTTAGATTGTTAATATTAATTACAAACTTTTTATGAACTTTGTTAAGATTTGAGACGATATAAAGAAGTATAATGGAAAGTCTTATAACCTCCTTGATACTAAGATAATGCCCTTCCTAAATATTTACAAGTGTATGGAGGTTTTACCTTCTGGTTTTTACTTACTATTTCCCAAAATCCTTATAAGGTACGCCAAAAACTACTATCTGACTTTTTTAACCAAGTAAATACGTTTCACGAAGTTTACAATAGTATAAAGGGCTACTTCGAATACGATGTTCACCTTACGTAATACTATACAGATTAGGCTAGTAAGAAGTGGGAAACAGTAATGGCTAAAAAGAAAAAGGAGGAAATACAGATGAATTTGTTGAATCAGATGATTGACAAGTTGATATTATGTTAGAAAGTAATGGGGAAAGCTTACATTGGCGAAGCTACACTTCGTAAGTAAGTATAGGCAGTAGTTACGAATGTTAACAAGTTCGAATACGCTTTATAAAGCTCGGATACTACTTTCGAAAGATTTTTTAACTAGTTGCGTTTCTCGTTTGTTACCGTAATGGCACATATACTAAAATTGTTTGGTATGTAATTCCAAGCCGGTAACTTCCTTGACGTGGATGAAGAAAACTTTGCGGTGGTTAATTATGTCGACTATGTTATAGGCTAGTGCCTGGCTAGTATTTACCAGGGATACAACCCTGGTAGTTCTATTCGCTCCTGCGATGCTCTAGAGTAGGGAGAGAGCCGTTTAAGGACACTTTACATGATCAGGGAAAGGGGTTATACTATCTTAGCTCTATAGCCGCTCCCTAGTAGGGACTTTTTCTTTTTCTTCTTTATTGAAGTTTATAAACAGAATCCGACTACCTTAAACAACAGCTTCGGCCTTAGTCCCTTTACATATAAATCTCGATTTTCTGCCTACGGTGCCTTAGCTATTGCTTAGTGGTTATAACCTAGGGTTATGTTTTCATCCTTCGACCTACCGAATTTAGACCCTTAAACCCTAGAGAAATTCCTTAACGTACGCGCTAGGGAGTAGCTTTAAAGTGTTTTAGTAGCTTAGTACGATTACTTTACGACTTAATACGAACGTTTTACCGACACCTTACGTGTGGAACTTATTGAGCGGAATGAAATCGCTCGGAAATACGCTTTATACTTGAAATAACGAAATACTAATACGTTAAACGCTTTGAAGAATATAATCCGATACCTTGAAGTTGCTAGTACGCTTACGTTTTCGGATTAACTTCCCTCCTAAAAGGTTTCCCCTATATACACCACAAATGACACCATTATTATACCGCTTTTAATTAGGGATCGCGTTGGCTTTTTAAATAACGACGACTTTTTTAACTCCGACTACGACGTTGAAGTCACTTTTAACGGGCGTTACTGACCTAAAAATAAATTATTTAATTATTTGGTTTAATATTCGATATAAAAGGTTATAATAATACGTAAGTTACATTGAAACCAAAAGTTTATCGGTATAAAACAAAACCACTTTTACCTTATTTTTGAATAATTCAAAAGCTCTATAAAAATCGTTATAAAAAGCTATTATGCTCGCAAAGGCGACGGCAGTATTAACGACTCCGACGCCTTTATAACTATACTTTACGCCTATTACTATAACCCTAACGCGGTTAAAACAACTATCGCTCGGCTTACAAGTATAAAATAAGGAGTTTGTAAACTATTTTACGTTTTTTAAAAGTGTAGGAAGCTTTACTCACGAAAGCCGGTGGCATAGCCTGGAAATTCGCCGCTAAACTTGCTATCTTAAAGGGAGTTATTCATAATATACTTGATAATACTTTAATCCCCCTCGATATGCCGGCGGATTACAATAAATAGGTTACCCACGTTTAACTTATCAATAAACACCTTTATAATCTCCGTATTCGTTACGGTGGTATTAATATTGTCGTTATTAAAGGCGCCTTTTGCGGTAGGAATAACGGTGGTAACACACCCATTCGAAATAACTAAAGCGATATTATTATAACTAACGTAACGCCTTCCGATCCGTTCCCAAACAGCGCGCTCCCTAGGTTAATTAAGCGAAAATTTCCCGCCATAAAAACATTGGATTATACTTACGTTACGAAAGGGACGGCTATTGGATATAAACTTACATCGTCCCTTTTTCATAATATAACGTTATTTGAAGTAATTTTTTTTTTTTTACTAAGTTATTCACGACGTCGCGAAATATATATTATTTTTAAGGCGAACCAGTAAATACCATATTTAAAAACGAAGGTTTACACCTGTCTAAAAAGCACCGAAAGGGGTCGGCGCCACTATATTCCACGCCATTTTACGATAGGTCCGCAGGGATTGAGCCGTTACTACGCGGATCGTCGCCGACTTTTTCGAAAATATCAATAAAATACTCGCCTTAAAACCACTTATTTTCGTTTACGATAAACTTTCTATTAATCTTAGGAAATTCAAACCCTTATTAGATAAAGCATATGGCGATAAGCTACACCTTTACTATTTTAAAACGAATTACGAAATCCTCCTTCGTACCGATAACCAGGGTTAACTTTTGGAAATACCGTAGAGCTTTTTATACGATATGTTGCATAAAGAGCTCCTCGTATTACATAGAACGTTAACCGAATTCTTTAATGAAAATTATATTCGAATAAGTAGCTTTTTAATGGGCGCCTTGATCCTTTTCGTTAAAAAACTCGAAGGAGTATTACAATTTTATATTAATTATCGTAAACTTAATACTATTACGAAGGTAAATCGTTACCCATTTTCTTTTATTAAACAAAGTTTGTAAATATTCCATAAGTTAAGGGGTTTACTAAGTTGGATATTAAAGTTGCTTTTTATAAGCTTTATATTAAGGAGGGAGATAAACAAAAAACTGTATTTCGTATACGTTTCAGACTTTTTAAATAGAATACCATGTTTTTCGGCCTTTATAACGCTACCGTTACCTTTTAACGGTATATTAATAATTTTCTACGCCCTTTTTGGATATCATTTATTTTATTTTCCTCGACAACGTCCTGGTTTACCTTAATGGTACCTTAGACGACTATATAACTAAAATTAAGTAAATCTTTAACGTGTTAAACGTTATTGAACTTGACCTGGATATTTCTAAATACGAATTCGGTATTCAAAAAATCAGGTACCTAAGATTCGTTATTAAAACCGGCGTCGGCATTCGTATAAACCTAAAAGAACTACGCGTTATTCGGGAATAAATGGCTCTTACAACGGTTTTAAAAGTACGGGGCTTTTTAAGGTTTATAAATTTTTATCGTTATTTTATCTGCGATCATTCGACGATTATGAGACCATTAATATTTTTAACTAGTAAAATTACTTTATTTTGTTAAAATCCTAAAAGAAAGGCTATTTTCGAACGGCTTAAATTTAGCTTTATTTTCGAATCCTTATTCGCCTAATGGGATTCCGATCGCGATACTTTTCTCGAAGTCGACTATTTTGACTAGTATTTAGGAGGTTACCTCCTTTAACGTAACGACTGCAGTAACCTACGCATAATGACGTATTACTCCTGCCGTTTATCTCTCGCCGAATACAACTACAAAATTCACGATAAGAAGTTATTTAGGATTATAAGCTACTTACAAGAATGGAACGCGGAGCATCGAGGTATGATGCATCCGTTTATTATCCTAACGGAATATAAAAACTTAAAATACTTTATAACGATACGACGACTTGCCGAACGATGAATCCGCCGGTTTAAACGCCTTTTGTAATTTCGCTTCCAATTAGTAAATAATAAGGTAACAGATTACGTATAACCCGATATATTATTACGAGAAGATCAAGATATTCTTAAAAACCTTTTAAACTCATATTATCTAGGTCGAAAACTCCAGTTATTATACCCCGAATAATTTATTTTTAAGTTTATCTCGTATACATACGTCTCCTAATTAACTATCGTCAGCGAATTAATTTCACAAATCCATAAACTTTTTACTAACGTAGACCTATAAAGGTAATAGGATACTGTTATTACACGCGATATTATTTACATCCATTTAATACGTATAGTACATATAAATGACCGATACTTTTTAACGGATATTCATACTGACGACAACCGTATATTAAAGGTTTTAATTTCGAAATACCGGGTAAACTACGATGGACTTTTAAGTTTTCGCGACCGTATTTAGATACCTACTTACGAGCTGCTTACTATTACGTTAATTTAAATTACCTACTATTCTCTTTTTACCAGTTACCTAAATTGCGACGTTATTATCGTTATTCTCTTTTAAACGTATCTTTAGTTAGGCTTATATCATGCTATTCGCCGCTTTTACCGTAATTACGACGTTTATAACCATATAACCTATTAGAAACACCGTCGAAAAAAAGCTCTTCAAACCCCTTCTGGTTTTCGAATGGCTTTAAAATAAGTTTTTCGTTAACTTTATGATTAATTTACTTTAAGAATATAAGGGTGATTTACATTACCTTATAATTATTACGAACCGTTTAAGTAATGCTGTTACATTTAAGGTTATAATTATTATAAATATCGAAGTTTATACGAAACAGTTTTTCAGTCATTATTAACGGCTTTATAATTTTCTACGTACTTTTGTTAACGACCAAATTCAAATTGGACTAATACGTTTTAAAAACGACTTTACAACTTAAATAAAATAGAATAACACCTAAACACCGTTTTTTACCCCAAAACTAACGGCGTAACCGAACGCGTAAATTAAAATTTCCATACGTATTTAGGTTTATTTATAATTTATATATAATTCGACTAAATCCATTTATAAACTAGTCATTTATTAATACTAAATAATAAGGATACGATGATTTTTGGTATTAATTAGTTTTTATAATTTATAATTATTACGTTAATTTTATTTAACCAGTATAAAAAAATTTCGTTTCGATAACTATATTATGCGTAAAGACTAAAAAAATCATTTAAAGAATCCGCAAAGTTACGAAATTTGTATAAACCATAATGATAGCTACGTAATTACGTATGAAGGAAGCTGTTAATAAACGACGTTCCCCTTCGAAATGTTTTCGAGTCACTGACAATATTTAACTTCTTTTTAAAAACTATAAACTAAACGAGTTTTCTAAAACGTTAAGTTAATTTTACGATAAATACTAAATGACGAGTATAATTAACTCTTACGTTGTCAAATGTAACGTATCTGGCGGGAAGTATTCTCGATTTTATATAAATTAACTCATTTAAATCGTTTTGAATCCGCTTCTAAGTTAATAAACTTGAAACTTTCAACCGTAAGTTACAATTATTAAAAAAACAATAGTAAAACGAAACCAAAATACTAAGTCTAAAGTATTTTACAGGTTTGTAATAAACCATAAGACAGATGTACCCGACTTTATGACCAACTAAAACAAAAAGTTTTAGTTAAATAGGTAGGCTATATACATTTAACGTAAAACCCGCTTTTAAACTTCCTTAATACCGTAGTACTCAATACCTTTAAATCGTATTATGGACTAACTAATTATAATGATAAACCCTTACATCTAACACGTAAACGGATATAAATTTATACCTTACTTTACTAAACGAGACGATATATAAGCCGTTAGCAAATGGGTACTAAACAAATGCATTTATATTAATGAAAGCGAAGAACGAACAACCATAACCCAGCTCTTATTTATTTAAATATATCCTTGAAATCTTGATCAGAATCATTACGTAACATTTTTTTACCGATTTTAATAAGTTAACTTAATTTAATATCCATACGATTCAATTTAACGTTAATACATTCCGAAACCTTAATAGGGTTTTGTATTGTTTTTAACAACACTTTTTTACAACTCATTAACAGCGCCCCCCCCGTTTTTACCTGATTATAAAAAACTTACCTAAACACTACGTTCCTCGTTTATTAATTGTACAGCCTATAGGCTCCTATACCACATAAGAGTAATGGGGACAACCCCCCCTCGTCCCTGGTATCAACCTTACGTTATGTGACGCGACAAACTCTTATAGCTTTCTTAGCGACGATTACTCAAGTTTACACGTTTTCTAGCCACTCGTTAACACCTAGGAAGCGGCTTATAGTATGTAGACTTACTTCGGTTCTAAAAGTAGAACGTTAGACACGTCTCCGACAACTCTTGAACAGTTTCGTTTATATCCGGGTTTAAATCAAACAATATACATATATAACCAAAACTACGAACCTTGACTCCAACGAAATAAAGGCGGTATCGAGCCCTAGTATTTAACTATTCGTTAGTTGTTCTCTCGCAGCTATTAAAACCATTTACTTTTAATCTCTTAGTAAAACTTCCTGGAATTATACGCTATTTTATAAACGCATTAGAAATATATTTGTTTTCGGATTTATTTAGGATACATATCAATAATCCTTAAGGAAAGGAATTTTATACTTGTTAATAAAGTCTCAACAGCTTCAAAACATATAAACCGCATTTCGAATAACTTTATTTATCTTAGGGACGAGCTAAGGATTCAATGCAACGTTAATAAGTAAAGGGAGTACTAAAATTACAAACAAAAAAATATTATACTAATAATTATAAGTACTAACGTTACACCAAAAAGTTAAAGGTTAAAAAAAGAAAAAAGTTTTATTTTTTACAATTAAGAATTTATAGATTATTTATAAAAAGGGGAGAGCGCTAAAGCCCCTTCCACGTAACATTAGCTTAGCGCCTTTCACACGGAACCGTATTATTCTAAAAAGCGCGCATACTTTCCTTATATCTACGACGCTTTATACCACAACATCGGAAAAAAAATTACGGGGGAAGGAATGATAGGGGTATCTTTGAGGGTAATGTTACAAGCTAGTGCCTAGCTAGTATTTACCAGAGATCCAACCCTGATAATTCTACTCGCTCCTATAATGCTCTAAAGCAGGGAGAGAGCCGCTCGAGGAAACGTCACATAACTAGGGAAAAGAGTTGTACCATCTTAGCTCCATAGCCGCTCCCTAGCAATGACTTCTTCTTCTTCTTCTTCTTTGAGGTTTATATACAGAATCCAACCACCTTGAGCGATATCTCTGGCCTCAGTCTCTTTACAAACTGTAAGTACGAGCGCCTATAACGCCTAATGCTTAGTCTATTAACCTCGGCCCTAGATTAGAGGTAGCAACTTTGGTGGCACCAATAAGGCCAAACTTGAGGCGGATTTGTTAACCGCCAGCATTATCGTCGCAATATTGGTAAGCGACATTGGATTTGTAGTAAGTCTAGATGTTAGTTAACTCGGCACCCCCTCACCGAACGTAATAATGAAAAGGCAGTATACTACGCCTAATGACCTATTACTTTTAAGTAGGATTACTTAAATCAAATCGTAAACTTTAAAGACAACAAACTAATTAACGTCGTTAACGCCTCTAAGTAGATTAAGTGGCACGAAGATGTTACTCCAAATGCAGCTTAGTAACTAGCAGATTACGACTTTTTGTTCCGTTTGTATGGTAAAGACCCTTACCTTTGCCTTAATTAAGCCTTTCACCCTTTATATACCTTTCATTTTTGCGATCATTACGCGGATTACACGTTTTAAGGTATAATACCAGATATAAGAGTAAGGTATTTAATAGGAAGCTATTTATAGTATGTGTTGCTATGGGGGGAAGTATTACAGCTATTGATATTAATCGTTACGATACTGGTAAGGCCAAAATTGGTTTTGGCCTAAGCTAATCATTATCATTACTAAGGATAATGGTAGTTTAAATTGTTGTGGGAGTAATTAAATTTTCTTATTTTAAGTTCTCTACCCCCTTTTTACGTTCTTTAAAGGATATGAAGATTTTCGACGTTAACGTTGACGTTAACGTAGACGAATTGGTTAAAAATGACTAGAGATTTTTACTCGCCCTTAAGTAAGCGTACCTATGGTTTTATCTTTAAAAATCAGAGGTAATAGTATTGAACTTGATAAAGCCGGAAATGCGCTAGCTATACCAGCGTTTCAACTATCCAGCTGTTAATAGGCTGTATAAAGTCCTAAAGTCTGTGGGTATGATAATGTGGAATACTTGGCCCTAAAAACTATTGAAAGACTTTGCTACTACTACTAAACGTATTCTCAAGCCTCCCGGAGATTTAAGTTTACGCTAAAAGACAATAAATATTTTAACTACAAGATCTTTGTTAATATATTTTACTTCAATAACAAGCCTATCCTTTGCGTTGTTAATTCTGTAACTTTTTTTATGAGGTTAAGTTTCTAAAGTCTTTTTCGCTAAAATATACGTAAGAAACGTTGAGAATGTTATAGATTGATACGTTCCTGCATCTACTTTATGTCGTCGTTTACGATACCGGTATAAACTTTGCCGCGGAAAAGTTTTAGGGAGATGTTAAAATAATGGATATCTAGTGTAAATAGGTATTTATAAAAGCCTATTAGAGTATTAAGAAGGTTAAAAGAGTACACGCTCTACTTCGTCGAACTTATAATATCTTTATGTTGGATATTGGAAGCTTTACGTATCTGGAGATACATCTACAGATAGAAATAGAAGGTCTAAACAATACTATAGGCTCTGACGGCTTGGTGTTGACTCTTTTGGTCTTTAGAGCGTATCCATGCCTGACGAGTGAATCTCCGCCATCAGCAAGTACATAAAAACGTATTGCGGCATATATTTAATCTTTGAGGGAATTGCAAAGAAAATCGGCACGCCGTTAGATTAATAATACTTTTAATACCAGGAAAGACCCCTTAACAATCGACGTACTTGATTTAGCACTATAAAATAAAGTCTTCGTATAGTGGGAGCCGGGCAAATACGAGGGCCCAAATAATATATCAAGTATTATAAACTCCGAAATAGTTGTCGAAATTGCTAACAGCTCTATACCTTTCGAAATCACTTAGGTCAAGCTTTATATTTGGGCTACGGAAAATGAAAACCCTTTAGTCCTTCAAGCTAATCGACTGAGCCAATACGACTCTCTTCTATCCGTTATCGATAATCAGATGAAACGCCGCCTGTGCGAACGACTCCTGAAGAAGAGGAAAGACGTTTAGGAGAAAGAATATACACTGGAATGTATTTAAAATACTGCTTAGATAAGCAAGAAAAAGAAGAATAAAAAAAACTTGGCAATAAAGCTTCGGGTATAAAGGATTATTAAAACCTTCGGCAAACATTTTAAGGAAAACGACAAGGTCGAGATTAACGGCTTATTAATTCAAAGGATTATATAATTCGTGTCGAAGAATGATTTTAATTTTCAAGACTCGAATATTACGATCTTCAAGTTAAGGATTATTTACGAGGTTAAAGGTAAGACTACAGAGTGACCGTACGAAAAATCACATATAATCGTTTAAGGATACGGAAATAAAAGCAATGACTAAATCCTTATATAATTACAAACTATTTAAAATATTAGTTAGCGATTGGTAGTCGTTTTGATAAAAAGTTTACTAGTTAATACTAAAGGCAAGTTTAATCTTAATAGACGTAATATAACGTAAGTTTATACGCAATTAACAACGTATTTATAACAAACCGTATTATTAAAATCGCTATAAAACCTCGGTTTTATTTACCTTTGAGGTACAGTAATGTATTATATTAAGCTACTATATGGATTAGCTAAAGTATGCATTTATTAGTTTTTAAACTATTAATTGTACTTTAATTAAGTTTAACAATAAAGTCTTTAATATATGACCCGTATTTATTAGTAACACAAAAGAAGGATTTCGGCGTAGTAGGTATATAAACTAACTATAATTTCTTTGTCGGAATGGCTAGCTTTATAATACTGGAACAATAGGCGATTAAGGACTTCAAGTTCTGGAATTACAAGCCGTTAACAATATTAACGAAGGACAACTAACTTAACTTTAATAGATTATTAATCTGTATATTTGGTATTGATACAGGCTTTAGCTTTTGCTAAAAGGGATAGGGGCGCTATTTTGGCTATAATTGATAAAAGTAGCAAGGTTAAGGCTTAGTGGTACTTGGAATAACGTACTCGAGGCAGCTATATCATTACCTTATGCTAACAGGAAGCTTTTCACGACCTATTTATTATAGCGAAAGTACATAAGCTAACTGATAAGGATTTTAACCAGCTAAATAAAAGGTTCAAATAGCAAATACGAAATCTGGACCGCGGAATTAATATGTTTTTAATCCACCTCTTAAAAGCTAAGCTGATAATTTTTAGAAACGGATCCTTTGTAAATGACACCGACTTGTTTTTACATATAGGATTCCTTATAACCCTTGTTAATGAAGGTAGACAAAAAGACTAATTTATTATTATCGGTAACCTGATTTACTAGATATCAATTAAGTGTAAAAGGATGATACGAAGTGTATTGGCATGAGATTTTGACTGTATAATAGTAGTTTTTAACGTAGATAAGGTATTATTAGAAACATTTAACCTTATTACCTGGTTGTTAAAGATTATTTTTATCCTAGTAGTAATTTATACTCACTCGAAAAGCCTCTTCAAATGCCTTTCAAAGCTCGGGACCACTAGCAAAAAACGCCCTATAATCGACATAATAACACTTCGTAAAGCCTACGAAGGGAGAGAGATTAAGGAGTTCCGATAAATTGATGGTAAGGACAATCCTGCTAATATAATAACCAAGGTATCGCCAAACAAGGCTCTAAAAAGGTTTGTAAATAGTAATAAGCTAACTATACGTATCGAAGACTACGTTGATAAATTTCCCAGTAAGCCTACATCATGTAACAGCAGACATGAATGTAACGGAAAACTGAAAGACTGCTAGGGAATTAATGATGGTCATCTGTTTAAGTGGCATGGTTTAAGTGGAGGCTTTCAAAAGCCCGTGGTGGAAGAACTTTTTGTGGGAGTTGATAAATTCGAACCTTAGGACCAAGGAGCAATTGAGTTTAAATGTGGTCAATTTTCGTGCAATTGGGTGTAATTTAGTTTGGAAGTCAATTCAAATTGACAAGGGGTACGAGGTCACTGTTTAGCATTAACCGGATAAGATTGGTTAACTATACTAACGCACGCACACAAATTAAAAAGCCGCCAGTATTAAAATAATACTACATGCAGTGTAATAGGTCAACTTTACTATAATTAAAGTTAACTGTACTATAAGTTAGGTGTATTGCTTTGTGCGGACTTACTGTATTGGGTGTAAGTCGTGTATAGTACGCTGCAATTTACTCTAAGGCACGGCCAAGCAATAAGCTATACAAATTACAGTGTAGATCGGCTAGCGGTCTGCCAAACCTAAAACAATACATCCACCATCTAACTACGCAATACTACTGTTACTTCGACCAATCGAATTGACAACGTTGCAACGTCTGAAGCTTACCAATAAAAACCTTTAGTAAACCCTTTTAAAAAAACAACAAAGTTGAGATTAACGGCTTACTAATTCAAGGAATTGTATAATTCGTATCAAAGGCCGATTTTAACTTTTAAGACCCAAATATTAGAATCTCTAAGTCAAGGATTATTTAAGAGGTTAAATTTAAGATTACAGGGTAGCCGTATATAAAGTTGCGTCTAATAGCTTAAGAATATAGCGATAAAAGGTAAAGACTGGATCCTTACGTAATCTCCAACGATTTAAAAGAATAGCTAGCGTTTAGTAATTGCTTGACTAGTAAGTGTTCAGTTAAAGTTAAATGTAACTTAATATTTAACAGTAAAAATATAATATAAGTATGTATGTAGTTAATATTCAACTTATCGCGGATCGTTTTATCAAAGTTTACATAGTAAGTACGTGTTATTGAACCTTCGAAGACAATAATACGATACATTAAACTATTTTACGGATTAGTAAAAGTAGGCGTCTCTTAGTTTTTAACCTATCAATTTGAATTTAAGTTATAGTTAGGTATAAAGTCTTCAATATACGATACTAAACTATTGGTAGCGTAGAAGAAAGATTTTAGCCTGATGAGTATGTAAATTAACGATACCCTCTCTATTAAAACAGCTAGTTTTGTAGTATCGAAATAGTAAGTAATCAAGGATTTCAGATGTTAAAATTGCAAGCCGGTTACAATATTGGCGGATGGTAATTAACTTGATTTTAACGGATTGTTAATCCATATATTTGATATTAATATTGTCCTTCGTTTTCTCCAGAAGAGTTAAGGTGTTAACTTAACTATAATTGATAAGATTAATACAACTAAGGCTTCATAGTACCTGGAATAATATACCTGTAGCAGCTATATTGCTATCTTATACTATCCGAAAGCCTTTTACGATCTATTTTTTACGGTATAATTTTATAACCTAACAAATAAACACTTTAAAAAGTTGAATAAAAGATTGAACTGATAGCTACGGAGTTTAACCCAACGAATTAATATGGTTCCGGTCAACTTATCAAGGGCTAAGCTAATAATTTTCACGAAGGGGTCTTTTTCGAATAATAAAAATCTGTTTTATAACCCGCGTTAATAAGAATAAGTAGGAGGATTAGTTTGATATTATCGGTAATCTAATTCATTAGATATTTACTCAATGTAGTAGGATTGTACGAAACGTGTTGTTTTTGGAGATATATGGTATAATAACAAACTTTAATATAGGCATGATATTATAGGAAACCCTTAACGTTATTATTAGGTAGCTGAAAAAAATTCATATTCCGGTGGTAATTTATACCAATTTGAGAAGCCTGTTCGAATGAATTTTAAAGATCGAAACTACTAGCGAAAAAAACCTGATAATCATCGTAATAACACTTTGTGAAGCTTATTAAGAGAAGGAGATTAAGGAGTTTCAGTAGATTAATGGAATAGACAATCCTATTAACATTATAACGAAGATCTCGTTAAATAAGTCCCTTAAAAGGTTTGTAGATAGTAATAGACTGACTATATATATCAAAAGCTACGTTAATAAGTCGCCCAGTAAAGCCAAATTACGTAGCGGTTATGGACTCCAGATATTGGCCATTGAGTCTATAGGTTACGTGACTGTATATGTAACGAGATATACAGTACCTAGTTCGAGCGTGGTCCGGGAACGGTTCGGGCACGGTATGTACATGGCACGTACAAGGGCACGTAACAGGCTAAGTACTGGCTATACCTATAGATCTTGCATACGGGGCCACGGTATCCTCTTCTAGTTTTTGGCTATATCTTAATAGTAAATAACATTTGGTACTTACTTGATATATTATCGTAAATCGAATTATAATATATTATTAAAGTTTCATTTTATCATTTTGAACGGAATTTTTCTTATAATAAACGAATTGATGGTAAACATCAATAATTTTATGTTATATTAACGTTATCAGAGAAAATGGGCCGTCGGCGAATACCTAGTCTTCTACCTTTATAAATACGTTTTTTACCCCTTTAAGGTCGACTTAAGCCGACATTTCTTGTTTGTAAAATAATATAGACTATATCTCGTTTATTATAATGTAATTGTAATAATCAGGTTAATTAAATTTTATTATCGACCCTATATCCGACTTCGCTTGGATTGTAATCAAGATTTAGTAATTCGAACCCGATTTAAAGGTAATTAGTATTAGCTTTTTACCGTTTTAGAGTAACTGAAAACGATATAATAAACCATAATTCAACGAATTTACTTGTATGTGAGAAACGACGCGGTAAAAGATCGAATTGATATTAAAAGCGGATAAAATATGAATTAGGAAAAGTCGGTATACGGTTTTTTTAGATATGGGGTTATTATACGTTAGCAGTAAAGCAAGTAATTACGGCGTATTACGAAACCGGCTGATACCAAAATATATACGATACATGTAAGTTTTTCGATTATATTAAGGCTGTTTTTAACCACCCTTGTGACGTGTATAAAGCCTTGGTCGAATTAAAGGAATTATCCATAAATAATGAATACCTATAAGTATTATTTGCCATTAAGTTCGAGATATTATTAGCTTCAATGGGCGGATTAGATTAGCTTTTAACCGTAAAGTGTAATTACTTACGCTTTCGCGTATCCCTATGTATTCGTGACAAATCTATTATAGTAAGCGTAATCTGGGTCGACTATATCGTAACCTTAACGAAGAACCGCGAATTCGCCAATGAATCGAAGTTTTTTCATTGAAAAGAACGTTTTGATTAGAAATTAACGGGACCTGTATTAGTATAACAACCGAATGAAAATATAACTATAACGGAAATTTATATCTTTTAAGTATTTTCGTTATGGGGTTATGGCAATCGCGGCCAATTATTTTAACAAACCCGATTGGTATTAGTTCATTATTAAGAACGTAAGATAATGTAGATAATGGCGAAGAAAAGCCGAATAAGATAAATGAAAAAACGTTGCCTATGTTACGGTTCGACGAACTACTTCTAATGTGATTACGAATTTCGTCCGGTATGAAATCCGATGTAAATATATATAGTCCAAGTCGAAAAGTTAAATAAGGTTTCCCTATTAACGACGACGGGGGAAGTTAAACTTCTAAATATAATTTAGTTTAGAGGTTATATAACCTTAACAATGTTATTGTAAAATTGAGTAGAAAAGGTTTATTTTAATTATCATACAAATAAACGAAGCTCCGTTCCTTATCCTGATACTTTTTCATAATACCTATTTTTCAAATACTTAAATCGATTTTAATTTTAATTTTTCAAAATTATAAAAAACGCTTGAATATAAAGGTTAACAATAAAAAAATTGATTTTTATATCTTTGAAATTTAAATAAAATATTAGGGTTATGGCGAAATATGCATGTTACCCAAATAGTCAAGTTTCGTAGAAATACAAATAAATAATCCAACCCGATATTAATATATATTATTTCCGGAATAATACAGTATATAGTTTTCAGAATACCTTAGATACGATATGAATAGGTAATTCTTAACGTTAGCAGTAGTTATTTAGTAATTTATAATTAAGGAGAATTATTCGTTAATACAGAAATAATGCACTTCAGGTTGGGGGATATACGAGGCATTATAGAATCGGTTTTTATTAGTTTAGTAACACATTCGTAACAAAGGGTATGAAGTATGAGAAATTAGTTGTAATTAACATTTATTATAAGTTTTTACGAAATAACACGGATTTTATAAACGATAACGTGGATCATTATAAAAGAGGAAAAGTATTATTTATCTTTTTTTATTAAAATTGGCAAAGTTTTGCGAACTATTCGATAAATATAAAGCCAAACCTTTACATTTATATAAGGGAACACTCGGCTATTATATTTATATTAAATAGAACGAAAATAAATGTTTACTAATACGACTCTAAGAAACTATTATATGCGATATTTCGAAATTAACTTCTAGAATTTCAACGTTAAGTTACGAAATTAGCAAATGAAGGTTGAGTTCGAGTAAAGTTTTAATCGGCCGCGGCGCCGGTATTATTAATTTTGAAGCCGAAGTAAGGATAACAGTTTTATATAGATTACCAGGCGTAAAATAAAATTACCGAATAGGATTGTCTTCATTTACTTTTAATCGAGAAAATCTTATACCCATTATCTAAGTCAACGTAACTTATGAAGTTAAATTTTTAAACGTTTTTTCCATATTAGGGTTGTACCTATATTAAAAGAATTAACGACTTTTTGTATACGTTTCGAGTTATTTGAATAAGTAATTACCATTTTCGGGATAGCAAAAGCGTTAGCGACGTTCTAACGGTATATTGATTATACAATGACGGATATTTTAGATCATTTTACTATAACTAACCAAAATAACTTTTTAGTATTTTTCTTCCGGTATTGAGCAAAATTATATAGCGAAAGTTTGTGTGATTTTAAAATGCCTTTGAAACGCCGGCTTAAATTCAGACTTAAAAGAGTGTAATTTCGTAGTTAAAAAGGTAAAGTACCTGGGTTTTATTATAACGGTTAATGTAGGTATCTAAAATTACCCCGAAAAAGTCTAAGCGATACACAAATAGAAGTTATTAAGTATTATTTGAAATGTTCGCAGTTTTTTAGGTATCAATAACTTTTATCTGGACTTTATTAGTAATTTCTTCAAGTTAACCAATTGTCCCATTTAATTAACGAAGTAAAGAATTCGTTCAACTTGAATGAAGCGGAAAGAAAATGTATTTTAAACTTTGAAAAATACCTTGATTACGGCATCGATTTTGGTATATTAAAACCTAAATTGGTGAATAGTAATGGAAAACGATTATTTGAAACCGGCATTTGAAGGGTGCTTGTCTTAACAGAATGAAAATAATATTTTAAATTCATAGCTTATCATATTATACGATCAATGGATGCAAAACGTAATTATGCCATTTACAATAAAAATCTTTTTACGGTAATATTTTATTTATAAACGTGGTTTTAGGGATTATGTAGCGTTCTTACCTTGTTTACGATTCTGAAGAATTATAAGGTATTGAAATATTTTTCCTTACTACGCTGAATTTTGGAAAACTAAACTAAATAAACTGAAATTCTTTCGCTTTTCTAATACTACTTACGATACCAGCCCATAACTTAATGCATCAGCCAGGATATATTAACCTGTATATTATAAAATAAACTAGAAATTGAAAAGCGTCGTACGCGAGTTTTTTAACTCATTTATATTATCATATTACATACAATAATAATGAATTTATATATTATAAAAACGTATATTACGATTAAATATATAAATAAATTCGTTAAGACGAAAGCCTAGTTATTAAATCCTGATAATATGTGTTTTAAGGGGAACCCTAAGCATTTTAAACTGTTGACGTCGGCAGGATCGCTTCGGACCCGGTCCGTGCTTGGGTCGCCGACTGGGACAATGTCGAAGGATATTAAAAGAACGTTATTGGTAATACCGTCGTGGATCCGACTCGCGTTAAACCCGCTAATTTCGTTAACGATAGGTAATTACCTTATTTTCGGGTTAGATACCTTCACAGAATTATAAGATTAAAAAATAATAAACGACTAGTTATATAAAATTCGCTTATTAACAGTTTTCAAAGGCGTTAAACGTTTTCTGATCAAGGTAAAATATTTGGTATAAACTACAAATTGTAAAATGAGTCCGCGGGGTACATTACGTTACTGTAATCGATTATAACTATTTAATTGGAAACTATTAACGATGGAAAATTTATAATAGACTTACGATTCACATATTATAGGTTATCTGGGTAAAAATATCTTATTTCGAATCCTTGAACGTAATTACTATTTAAAGGTGAAAATCTTAAATATTTGACGTGAGTATAAAATATATATGAAATATAATAATACAAAACCTCGTTGTATCTTACGATAAGGCTTCTTTTAACCCCTCCCCATTTTTAATCAGTATTAGGTATATATTTCCATCGACTCTATAATAGACTTCCTAATTACCAGTAACAATGTTCGGCATTTATTAGTATTTATATACCGCTTTTTTAACTTTTTTTTACTCAAAGTTATATAATTTATAACCGTTGATACGTATATGATGCGTTTTTGGGATATAAAATAAAATCTCTATAGATTTTCAGATTTTATTACTAATAATCGCGATTCAAATTAGGTAAACGTATTTTAAAATACTCTTTATTTTTTAATGAAAGTTAAGTAATTTTTATGGACGGCGTACTATTCATACATAAATAATAACACCAAACATGTAAATTTAAAAGTTTCAAAATACTTACAAATAGTTGCTATGTTTTTGTAATATAATTAGTTATTCTTGTTAGATCAACAGTCAAATGAATTACAGTTAAATCAACTTTACTTACAGTAAAGTTAATTGTATTGACTGCAATATTAGCTGTAGTTTGTGGAGCTGCACTACAAATGTAGTGCAATAGGTGTTCACTTCAAAATGGGGCATAGGTCAAAGCGTTTGGCCATACAAATTAGTGTGCAGACCGGCTAGCGGTCTGCAAAACTTAGAGCTTACACATATTAATCAACAATATCAGCGCAGCACTAGTTAATTCGATCATAGTGATTCGAATCAACTACGTTGCAACGATAAAGACCTATTAACACTAATTGGTGCTTATTAAGTTAAGCACAGATTGTTTAAGTAGAATAAGAAGCTACTTTCCGGTTACGCTTTATAATTACGCAAGGTAAAGGGAAGATTTTTTTGAAAGGCTCTAAGGCTATGTCTGCTGTTTACAGGTAGCCAAAAGGAAGACTTTCAAGTGCGTCAGCTATTCAAAAGTACTTGAAAGTGGCAACGGTATTACCATTATCGAAAACACCAAGAAATATCCATTGATACTTCTTAAATACGTTGAGATTAACTGTCAGAAGTCTCTAAGCTGGCAAGTTGGCAAACGGCTAAGTCAGTACTACTGCAGGTACTACTACTACAAGAAAAACGACTAAGTCCCTACGCCAAACAACAAAAAAACCTTTACCACCAATAACGACCTTCGAATCTACCCTTTACATCAAATCTCTGCCCATACTTCACTCTTTTCACTCCCTTTACATCACCTCGATCGTTAAGTTCGCTGCTTGGAGCGAAAACATAAGGAATCACCAAGTTGCGCCAAGAAAGCCACGTTGCGCGACTCTAAGCTAAATCGCTAAATCTCCACGCCCACAAATTATCAAGTCCACTACCAAGCCCTACACAAGCCGAAACATCAAGATGTTTATTATAAGTGTTCACTTAAAAGCCATTACCGATCTCGAACAAAAGAAGGCAATCAAATATCTCGGTATCACCTTCGCAAAGAACTTCGATAAAGACATTAGATCAAGGAAGCGGATGAAGACTCTGCCCCCGAGTATCTTACTAACTACGTCGGCTACTTTATCCTCGACATCGCCTATAACGATTAAGATACAATCGTCAAAACCTTATTCGACTATGTTAAATTCTTTGGGGATTAAAGATGAAATATACAGAAAAATACAAAAAAGTTAGTTAAAGTTAGGTTAAAAATTAATTTATATCGACAAGGGATTTTACTACTTTTAAAGGTCGTTAAAGACAGCAACCTTGTTAACGTATTTTAAGAATAAGCTACGGATGAAAACCTATAATAAACTTAGGAAAATAAGGAAAAAGAGATTAATAATGTCAGTAATCCTTAAAATCTTTCTATGCGTTCATAAGGATCTACTTAAACCCAAACAAACAAATACGAGGAATCAATAGATCTACATCTTTTGAGCCCTTAAATCTACTAATTTATTAATAAAAAGCCCCATCGAACCCTGTTATAACCCAAGCACGTTAGCGGGTCAGGAAACAGGTCAGCATGCAGCTGAGCTACTGAGAGCCTGAAGTCCAACACATTTGGCATAGAACATCTCTTTGTTAGCACCAGACTAGGCAATCCTCCAGGGTTAGTGTTATCTAGATCACAAGTGCTCACTGAGCTTCAGTGAGTACCGGTGAGCCTCAGTACTGAAGATGGTATGAAGGCCATCAGATATAAGGATACAGTCAGCACCACATATATAGTATTTCCTTCATAGCTCTTCAGTTGTCAATCTAAGTATTTAGTCTATATACCTGAATAGCCTAAAGGCTAATGATCATTCTACCGCACAAACAAAAATCTTCTGATATTACACCATTATTACCTCTGCTACCTTACTGCTAAAATAAACCCCCTAACACCTTCTATTTACTCATAAGTATTTAGTGTGATCATTACAAACACCTTAACACCAGGAGGATCATCGCTAAGTTTCCTGCGATAAAAACCCTTAGACCCACTTCCTCTAAACTCTTCAACACGTTTAGTTTTAATAGCCAAACCAAAAAAGGACCGGTTTTACATGCGAACTCACTATGGACACGACCACTAGCTTTTCCCCTCCAAATTCGGCTAAAGGTAACTATTCTGTCTACTAATACCAGTAGTAACCCCAGTCTTTTACCCGGCTAAGTAAAAAAGGCTCCTACGACTAGTATATTACCCTTTCCCCTCAGCGCATCTTTATAAAGAATACGAATTATATGGCAATTACTACATTTGTTGAGATTTGAAAAGAAAAAGAAAAGTATAACGGTAAGCCGTATAATCTCTTTAATGTTAAATTACGTTTATTTTTTAATATTTATCGCTAAATCAAAGTTTAATTACCAAGTTTTTACTCATTATTTTCCAGTATCCTTACCAGCCAAACTAAGGACTACTACCTTCGATACCTTACAAATTATACCTTTTTCCACGAAATCAACGATAGTATAAAGGGCTATTTCGAATACGATATTAACCTTACTTAATATTATATGAATTAAAACATTATTAAGTGGTCTAATATATTGGATTATACAAAAGAGTTGTAAAGTAAAATAAACCTTTTAAACTAGGTGCTTAACAGGCTCATTCTTTGCTAACAGGTAATGAAAAATGTGGGATCTGGCGAAGGTACCTTATGCCAATAGGACTAACAAATAATTACGGGTTATAAATAGTTCGAATACCCGTTACAATACCCTAATACTACCTACGAAGGGTTTTTTTTTAGCTAACTACGTTTTTCGTTAACGATCGTAACTACTCGAGTCTCCGGCTCGATTGGTATATACTTTCAATGTCAGGAATTCAATAACGAAGAAAAAGACCCTTATAACTCGTACTATATTAATCTACGGTACGGAAGGCCCGGTTAATACAGTTAATAAAGGGTCTCGACTTTTATCTATAGAAAAATGTATTTATCTTTTAAGGTTTTTAAATGTGGTAAGTAGGTTTAATTTTAACGTTGCAAGGTATTAGATTTAAGGTAAATATAAATGCTAACTAATATTCTTTACTATCGCTAAACGTAATGTGAAGCAAGTATTATACTATACATAATACCCCTTCACTTTTAAATACGACTATATGAAAATTATTACATAATTTAAGGGAAACGAAGTTTAAAAGGAGAAAAATAAACCGAAGGTTATCGGCTGGTACGAAGATACTAGCATTAGCATTAGTACCAGTATTAATTTGAAAACAATACAATGACTAACCGATTACGTCTTCCTATACCGCTTTATAAACGAAAACCCTTACCACCGCCATAAAGATAAAGACCTTAACCCTATATACCTTTTTATTATTCGAAACTGTTACATGAAATAATTCTTTTAAAGGATTATATCGGATACAGAGGCAACACAGTACTTAACTGGAGGGTATTTGTAATACGTTACGTTGAAAAGGGATACTAATACTATTACG
Source organism: Anisogramma anomala (assembly GCA_038502455.1). Lineage (NCBI taxonomy): Eukaryota > Fungi > Ascomycota > Sordariomycetes > Diaporthales > Gnomoniaceae > Anisogramma > Anisogramma anomala. The sequence goes on along the minus strand of JASMMZ010000010.1, from coordinate 6,081,935 downwards.
AAACTTAACTATGTGGACGCTAATAAAGCTAAAGTTAGTTTCGGCTCTAAAAAGGAATTATCCTTATAAGGATCGACGATAGTAAAAACTATTATTAACCTTATTGTTTTTTACATCTTAAAGTCTCCTACCCTCTTTTTTCTTTACCTTAAATACATAAAAAAACCTCGAAGTTAACATTAATGTTTAAACTAATAAGCTAATATATATTAAGGCCGGCAAAAGGTTTTTACCTAGCCTTAAGTAAGGGTATTCTTGGTCTTATTTTTAAGTATTAAAAGTAGCGGTATCAAACTTAATGAAGCAAAAACTTCGTTAATTATATTGTAGGTTTAACTATCCGACAACTGATAAGTTTTATAAGGTTCTAAATGCAACTGACTATGACGACATAAATCTGCTAATATTAAAGGCAATTAAACGATTTTACTACTAGTGCTAAATATACTTCTAAGCCTCTTTCAAGTTTAAATTTATGTTAAAGAAAAATTGAAACTTTTACTCGGAAATCTTCATAAACGTGTTTTATCTGAACAGAAAGTTAGTATTACACGTTATGGACTTCGTTATGAATTTTTACGGCGTCAAGTTCTTTAAAACCATTACGGCGAAAAAAACATAAAAAGTACTATGTATTTTATAGATTAACACATAACTTGCCCTAATAAATGTAATAGTTTATGATACTAGCACTAACTTTACTACGATCAAGTTTTAAGTTAATAAAAGTTAATAATGATTTGATATAAATAAGTCCTTATAAAAGCTTATCAAGTTATTAATAAGGTTAAAAGGGCATATGCCCTCCTATAAAAGAACTAAGATATTTTTATACTAAAAACAAAGGTTTGAAAAGCCAAAAGACACGCCTTTATTTAACGGTAAAAGGTTATAACGATACTATTAGTCTTAATGGACTTATATCAACTTTATTAATATTTAAAGTTTCCCTACGTATAATAGCTAAATCGTCACCCTCGTCAAGTACCCAAAAACGTGTTATGACATACAGCAAAACACTAAAAGAACTAAAAAATAAATTGATACACCGCTAAGTTAATAATACCTTTAACACTAAAAATGGACCTTTAATAACAAACGTGTTTTTACTCCTCCTTTAAATTAAAGTCTTTACGTGGCGTAAGCCAGGCAAATGGGATAGGCCGTATAAGATCTTAAGTATCACCAACTTAAACGTAGTAGTTGAAACTGTTAACGGCACTGTAACTTTCCGAGCCACACAAGTCAAGCCGTATAAAAGACCTTTTAAGTCTAATAGATTCCTATGTTGATGACCTCCAATCCGAACGAATCAGTCAATAAAACCCTTCCGAGCTGACTGTTGATAAGCCGATGGAATGTCAACGGTGTGGATATCTCAAAAGAAGTAGTCTGACGGAGAACTTACTCTCAAGCTGCGTGCTGAAGGCATTATCAACACACCGGGTAAGCCTTTTGAGGAAAGTGAACAAGTGGAAATTGACAGCATCATGTTATGGGGGGGTTTATGATTTTTGCCGCTAATGTAATTTAAAGGTCAAGATGTCACTATCTTTTAGTCGAGGATAGTTTACGAGGTTAAAGATAAAACTACGGACCGGCTATACGAAAAATCACGGTTAATCGCTTAAGGATACAGTAATAAAGGTAAGTATTAGATCCTTATTTAATCGCCTATAATCCAGAAGATCAGCTAGAGTTTTATTGTTACTATTATTACCAATTTGACTATTAGCGTAAAGAGTTAGTTTATACTTAATAACTGGGACATCACGTAAGCGTATACGTAATTTACTACCGATATTTAACGGATTATACTGTTAAAATTACTACAAAAATTAAGGGACAAGTTCTCGGCTGGCACGATAATGCATTATATTAAACCTTTATATGGATTGACTGAAGTTAGCGTCTATTAGTTTTTAACGTATTAGGTATACTTCAGAAATAGACTATGTATAAAAACTTTAATATTTAACCCGTATTTGTTAATTACAAAGGATAAAAACTTTGATATCGTAGGTATATAAACTAACAATATCCTATTCTTTAGCTATATTAGATTTGTAGTGGCGAAATAACGAATTATTGAAAAGTTAGACTTTTAAAAGTATAAACTAATTAAAACGTTAGTTAAATGGATACAACTTAACTTTAACCGATCATTACTCCACATCTATGGTCTTAAAGCTGAAAGTGTCACTTATATCTGACTATGCCAAAAAGGGCAAGCCACAAGCCTAATAATTATCGATAAAGATAATGAGACAAGGATACAAAAATATATTAAATAAAGGGCTCGCGCGGCCTATATGGCTACCTTCTATTAACCGAAGGCATTATACAACCTTTCTATTACGGCACGGGCACAGGACCTGTAAGACGAAAGCTTTGACAAGTTAAATAAACGGATTGAATGGTAAATGGATTACGTAAAAAGAGGAATTAATATGGTTTTTATAAACCTGACGGAAGCAAAACTAATAATTTTTACGGAAGGGTTATTTGCTAATAATACTAACCTTACATCGCAAATCGACTTTCTAATAATACTTATTAATGAGGATAAGTTTGAAAGGCAGTTTACGATTACCGGAAACCTTATATACTAGATATTTGTTGAATTTAAACGTATAAATCAGAGTATATTAGTCTCGAAAGTTTATGGTATAATGACAGGCTTTAACATCAGAATAATAACTAACAGCACATTAAGGATTGTTACCAAATAACTGGGTTTGTTACCGATACCTGTGGTAATGTGTACCGACTTCCGAAGCTTTTACGAATGCCTATCAAAGTTGGGAACGACCAATGAAAAACGCTTGGTAATAGACATAATAGTGTTAAGGAAAGCATACGAAGCCTAGGAAATCGATGAGTTCTGATGAATTAATGGAAAAGATAACCCTGCCAATTCTATAACCAAGGACACGCCTAATGGCACTATGAAAAGGTTTGTAGATAGTAATATACTAACTATACGAATTGAGGGATACGTGGATCGCCCAGCACGTGGGATAAAGGAACACGGTTGTCCCAGCAAATTGGAAAACCATCAGAGCAATAGTGGCGATGGCAACGATAGCAGTAGCTTAAACTTCTGGCAAAAGATACGTAAGTGGTGGCGTACTTAATTTGCATAAGTTTATGGCGAAAGATCTGTGTATGGGATTTGAAGAATGGAGGCCTTGGAGGGGTGAAGTAAAAGGGCCACGAAGGGCCGTAATTGATGTCAATTTCAGTATAGATTGATCGGAATTAATAAGGGTCTGGCTTATTGTTGGATTACGGATTGAGGAAAGATTTTAGAGGTTGCTACCAATTAATGGCAGGCTACACTAGCGTGCAGGCACAAAAAAAAAAGCTGCTAGTATTGAAATATCAGTCAAATGCAGTGCAGTCAAGTCAACTTTACTTACAGTAAAATTAATTGTACTGAATGCAATATTGGCTGCAGTTTATGGAGCTGCACTACAAGTGCAGTGCAGTAGGTGTCCACTTCAAAGTAGGGCACAGACCAAAGCGTTTGGCCATACAAATTAGTTTGCAGACCGGTTAGCGGTTTGCCAAACTTAGAACTTACACACATTAATCAATAATATCAGCGCAGCACCAGTTACTTCGACCACAGTGATTCGAATCGACTACGTTGCAATGATAAAGGCCTACCAACAATTATATTTACCTATTTATTAGCTTATATTTCAAAATCGAAAGTTAACGGTTACCGGGTTTAATATAAATCGTTTAGTAAATAGATACAAAATATTCTTTGTTTTTAAGATAAATAAGGACATAAAATTATTGACTAGTCCGGTAGGAAAACTATTACATTTTCAATATATTCACGTGAGGGTATGGAGTTAGCTCGAGCGACGATAATATGTATTTAATAATGAATAAATAATGATAAAGAACCGTCGGCAACGTTTAACGAAGTGGTATAAGGTAGGCGATTAAGTTTTACTTATTTTGCATGATATTAAAACCAATTATTTGAAGAACACACTCAATTATCTGTATAATTAATACCGGGTCGTTGATATTTCGAATCCGTTAAATATTGTTTTAAATATATTTGGTAAAAACTTTGTATTTTGCATAGATTTAGTTAAGCGAGCGGTTATAAATCCCTTTCCTTCGTAAGTTCTATCCGATACTTACTTTAGATTAGGTTTTGTTATTAACGATATATAAAAAGGTATATATAAGGAATCTAAAATTTAATTTTTTTCCCGGTAAAAACGGGATAGGACGGTATTCGTATTATATTAGTTAACTAAAAAGGTTTTAATAAGTTGGAGTGGAAATTGTTAAAAAATGCTAATATATTATAGCGCTCAATAAGTTTAAGGCAAAATAAAAGGATGCCTGAGTTTATAATGTCCCGGTATTTCGATACAGATGTTGTATATATATTAAATAACTATTATGGGATCAATTGCGCTTACCTCGAAAATAATATAATATTTATAAAAGAAGGAAAATTTATTACTATTGTTGGTAAGGTCTAAAACTTTGGTTTCCCTTAAAATAAGGTATTCAGAAGAGTAATCTTTAGATTGGCATCGAAGTAATAAAAGATGATGATAGTCAGAAGAAGCATCCAGAGGTGCATACCACAAGCGAGGGCTTATAAACCCTTTACTCAGAGCGTATCACTTTGGAATACCTTTTCTAAACCGCTCTACGCATTGCCGTCGATCAGGAATAACTATTCCAGACCGCTCCATATATGATACACTTTACGTCTTGCAAGAGTGTAGCCTGCAGCGTGATAAGTTACTATATACTCTATAGGAGTGCACTTTGAAATATAGTACACTGCTACTTGGCCTATGTATACTATTTATAATGATATATAGTAATATCTACCAAGTAATCTTTTTTCTTTTCTTCCTTATATAACTCCCTGTAATAATAGTGTGGTTGTAAAAATCCAAATTAGCAGTTTTTATAGTAATGGTATTATTACTGTATTGATTTGCAAAAGATCTAAATTAGCATTTTCCGTAGTGATAGTGTTTTTATCGTATCAATTGCAAAAAGTTCAAATTAGCAAGTTTGACTGGGATCAACAAGGTCTGGCCGCGGTAGTAATTATAATTCAGCTAAAACTAGTAAATTCTGGCCGCAATGATAATTGCAATTCGGCCCTAGTTGATATAGCTAAATGGGAGCGATATAGTTGGTAATGGCGTTTTTAGTAGTTTCTGATAGAGGTAACTATGCAAGTGTTATAAAGAGTGATTATGCAGGGATAATTACGCAATCAGGTATTGGGTCAGTATAAAAAGATACATCGTTATCGGTCTAAGCAAAACTTCTTTTCTTTTTCTTCTAAAGGTGTGCATTTCCAACTAATACAAGTTTCTATCTTAATTTAAACTTTATTTCATTCAATTAAACCAAGTAGATCTAATAGGTAAGCTACTTAGCTAACACCCATATACTAACTTTTCCTTCGAATAAATACCGCATAAAAATAGGATAGTAAAGCGCCATTTGATACGAGAGCGTCGGCGCGCCGCTGCCGCCGCAACCGCCGCCATCGCTACCAATAGCCCGCCCTCATCGGGCACAATTTAATTAATAGCGGATACTCCACTCGCCGCCGCCACTTCACCCAACCCTACCGCCGCTGCCTCGTCTCCTTCCGCCGCTGTCGCTACCTCTCCAAGCCTTACTGTCGCCGCTGCCGCACATTTTTCCGCTGCCGCCACGACCACCCCTTCTCTCTCCTCTCCCTCCCCCTTCTCTAACTCCTAGGAGGAGAAACGGGGGGCTCCTAAAGTTATAAACCTCACCTTTTTCCCACAGGTAAAAACCCCATTACACATGGAGACCCTTTTACGCCGCAAACGAAGTCTAACATAATTACGCTAAGGTTCGTATATTTTAAACACGTCTTTTTGTATACCTTTAACTTTCTTCTTCCCAAATAAAGAGCACGAGGCAGATTTGCTCCGCTATTTCAAACTTCGTATCGATAAAGTATGCCGTAATACCTTTTTAACGCGTAAAGCGTTTAAGCGACGCACCTAGGTCCATAGCTCCGGGCCCTTAATAGACACACCTTACGTATAGTATATTTCATCTGCAGCCGTGGTTAAATCTGTTAGCGATTGCTATGAAAGCAGTGGTTGTTCGGCTTGTTACCACCGTTACAAATGGACAAACAACTCGTACTCCCCGTTCCGGTAATCCTAAGGCCATCAGCTGAAGCCATATTACGCGCCTGCCGATATTATAATAAGTTTTAACCGAACTCTAAAAATTTCCTCTGCCAAAAACGTAACGTTCGAAGCGTTTCAAAAATAATCGCTGTCGTAAATAATTAAAATAAGCCGATGATAATTAGTAATAGGCGTTAACCAACGGCTTAAAGAGTTGGCGGCCGCCGTTGCCACCTGTAAACAGGGCTTACGCATATATCACGTAGGCGAGTTTAACGAAGTTATCGTACGTCGCTGTAAAGAGAGTAATTCCTTCCTTATGCCTTTACCTAAGGGAATTTCTCGTAAGGCATAAGGTTATATCCTCGTTAACATTAATAAAGTTGATAACAGTAATAACGGTAACGTCAACACAAAGGGGGAAAACAACAGGGAAGATAATAGGAATACGACGATGTAGCCCTTTCCCCTTAATAGTGAATAAATACCCCTCGGGTCAGGTCGATATACCCGGCTATAATACAGTACACTATATAATAATATTATAGCTTTTTAGAAAACAATAGTTTAAAAGTGATAAATATAACTTAAAGATATAAAACAAAAAATACACTATACCAAAAGTAATGCGATATCGAAATCGAAATAGAGTAAGGTAAATAGTAAAATGCCGATATACTAGAAGCGACAGAAAATGGTAAATTGAAATAAAGAAAAAAATAGGAAAGAAAGGTCAATATATGTAAAACAAAGAGAGGTAAAAGTTGGAAGCGGTGCGAAATGGTAGGGTTAAACAAAGGCAAAATCGTGGATCGGCGTAAATGGCATAATACAGGCCGATCTAAATTGGCAAACATTGATGTAATGGTCTATTAGGGTCGAAAAACCTTTCCAACAACCCTAACAAATAGTATACTTATCGATATAAGTGTTTCCAATACTCCGCTCGGTATAGTTTTAGTCATTTCATCCGTTAGGTTTGATTTTCCGTCGATCTACTTTATTTTTTCGATTTTATGACGTTTATATAACTCGCGTAGGGTTATAATATCGATTATAAAACATCTTTCGTTTGTAATACCCAATTTCACCAGGTACTTATGCAGTGAAAAAAGTTAATATATACTATTAGAGGGATAGGGCGTAAACCAAGGTTGGAAATAATTATCTGAACCGTTATTGCTATAGTAATACCCGAATCGAAACCTTTAACTATATTATGAATCTAGAAAGCCAGGACGCTTTTCGTAACCCTTTTATACTTGGTAAAGCTTTAAAAAAATATTTATACGAAATGTAAAGCTGTTTCGTGCCAGTATTTCGTTGCCAAAAACTAGAATAAAGCCTATTTGTAAATTATAGTTGGTATTATTGGTAAAAAAGCCGTTAGTAAAACAAATAGCTTTATAATATGTATATTTAGCGGCATAAATTTCAAACCGCGTTTTAAATTACATATTCACTATAGAATACGCCTTTTGAAAGTTTTGCATATATTGTCCATTGTGGCGGTTTGGTATTGCGCGGCGACCGAAAGGTTGAATACCGCTTTTTGTTATATTATAAAAGCAACTTAAACGCCACGTATGCGTTAATATCTGTATTCGTCGGCCCGTTTTATATTATTCAAAACGATAAGGGAAATTTTATCTAGTTGCTCCTTTTTTTATAAGGCGTAAAACGCCATTGTAATGATCACACTAGATACCTATGAGTATATAGAAGGTGTCAGAGGGTTTATGTTATTAAGAGGGTAGCAGAGGTGCTGAGTGAACAATATCGCAACCGTGCAATTAATGATCAAAAGCCGTGGGGCTATTCAGAATATACTGAGACTGAATACTTAGATTGACAACTGAAGAGCTATAAAGGAAATACTATCTATGTGGTACTGACCGTGTCCTTATATCCTTAATCCTTCATACGCCTTCAGTTCTAGATCATGTTGGATCGAAAAATGATCTTAATGATCCCTAGTGCGTAACCCTAGCCCTAAGGTTGCTGACATAAAAGATATCACTACCTGATGTATTGGACATCAGGTTCTTAGTGGCTTAGCCCCATACTGGCCTGTTTTCTGACCCTCCGATATTCTTGGGTCATAACAGCTGTTTCAAAGGGTAATAGTAACGCTATTAAAATCGATTATGTGATCTTTCGTTAGGCACGTCTTAAGTTTCGTTTTTAAGCCGGTTTTTAAAAGTTTTCTCTTCTTAAAAGCGGAAAATAAGGTGTTGCACCACGTTAGGATATTTTACGTTTATATACCCATTAATATAAAGCTCTCCGAGTGAGTTATTGATACTAATAGGCATGTGTTGAAGGTAAAGTTAGTTATTCCGAACCGTTACTTATAATACCTTTAATAGGTATTATAATAATAAATATCGGCTTTAGTCAAGCTATAAAGTGGTTTTATAATATGTAAAATCGTATTTAATAGGTAGTATTACCTAAGATCTTTTAGTATATCGGCATAAATTCGTCGTTCAAGTTGTTTTTCAGATTAGTTTTATACCTATATTATATTTCGAATTTCGATATATAGGTTATATAATATATTGAGGGAGGTCTTAAGTATAGAAATAGAGCGATGGCTAGCTCTTGTAACGTAGGCGATTAGGTTATAATATATTTTTTGCCTTTGCTATTGTATTCTTTAATAAATAGGCAGGTCTTTTCGTAAGGTTTTCTGGTTTTGTTTTCAACTTCATTAACGAGGCGGATTGAAAAAAATCCTATAGATACCGTAAATGGTTAGTTTCAATCATTTAAAACGAAAGACGTCTTAGTCAATCAAGGCTAAAATCTTGATTTAGGTAAATTATTCGAAAAGAGTATCTAAAGTAGTAATAATACTCTTGTAACGAAGCTTTAGGCTAAGCTTACGGTTTACTATATCCTTTTACGTCATAAAGAAATTTGTAGAAAAGGTTTTAGGGCGTTTTGTGTTTTTCGAGCCGAAAGAATGCCTTCGGCGGTAAGGTTTTGGTAGGGTTAGTATAAAAAGGTCACTTTTATCTAAAACAGTCGGTCCGGAATCGTGTTTAGGGGGTGGAATTAAAGCTAAAATCGGTTTAAATTCGTCGTTTCACAGGGTGTCTCGTGAGCGGTTTTCTTTATCTTACGGTTTCGAGCCTTTCCTTTTTAGCTCTCTTTTATATTCGAGTACTATTATCTCATGAAACGAACCCATACCATTCGTTAAATTAATGAATATTTTATAGCTTTTAAACCCGTTAATCTTTTGAAGGTCGGTTTATCCATCCTTTGTTTTTTAAACCAAAACTTCCGATTATAATTGTAAATCTAAAACGCTAGTTTTATGTAAACCATTCCTTATAGCTAACGTTTTAAATATATCTTTCTTTACCCGTAAGAAATGTAATACCGCCATAATCTTTGCTATAACATTAACCTTTTATATTTTAGACGGTAATAATATAAATTTTGTATAAATCCTCGGGTAGGTATTAAAAACAAGGAGCATAGAGATAAGACTATTTCTATTAAAAGTATTGTTAATGGCGTTAACCATTATTTTAATGATAGATTCCTTAAAACTGGTACGTTTTAGTTTTTTCGATAACATCGCATACGTTTTTTAAAACGGTTCGTAGTACCGTTTATACTTTTTAATACCTTATAAAGCTTTTACTAGGATTTAATTATATTATTTGTTTGTTATCTGAGCTTTGGTATGCTACTCGGTAAAGTCGAAGGACGTATTAACGTCGTATTTAATCTAATTTAGGAGCCTTAGATAAACGTTAAACTAACAGTTAACTAAAACGTTTTAACAGTTTGTAATAGAAACGCTTCGTATAAATTTAGCGACTTGAAATAATATTATTGCATCGATAACTTGAAGGACCAGTTAACTGTCTAGATATAAAATATTAACAATTAATTCGTAGTTGAATCTTACATCGTTTTAAAAGCGGAACTTAAACTATCGTAAGGCTTATAAATATAACTGGCACTTATAGCAAAACTTTTCAATCGCTTTAAATACATATCTTCCTATATCTATACAGCTTACGGCGTAAAAAAAACTTAAAAAGTGTTTTACAATCGAGTATCCGAATTATGGGTATAAAATCCTTGATTCCGGTTATGTTAAGTAAATAGCCTTAATTATACGTGCTTTCGAAAAGAACCACAAGTAGCTAAATTTAAGCCGGTGCTATATAGATACGTTATTTAAGGCGTAGATAAGTTAATTAGTCGTATTATGGACCTTAATTTCGAGCATATTCATATTAGCTAGTCAAACTAGAAATTGTATTTCAAAATTTATTACGTAGAATTTGACCGGTCCGAAACGCGTATTTACAACGACTGTTTCGAATGATAACGTTTTGCTTTTACCAAACAGGACCTTTCGGTGTTCTCTTATTCGGTCTAGCTAAAACTTCGGAAACTTCGCCGCAAGCGCGTTGAATTATCGCTTCCCGGCTGTTAAGATTTCGGTTACGTTAATGTCAGATATAATACCCTGAAACCTATTTCCGTATCTGTTAAAAAGCGTAAATTAGAACGCTCAATAAATGTGGAATAGTATATTTACGTAGTTTATACCTGTAATATATATAAAAGAGGCGTTTTATAGGCCGGCGAAAATACGTTAGGTATTTTTATCATTTTAGGCTAATAGGTAGGTATTATTATATTTGAGGTCGTCTTTTCCGGATATATGTTCGTCAAAGTAGGTATTAAATCCGTTATTTATGCCTTTGTATTCAGCTATGTAAACTTCAAAATGAACTTTTATCCGATTCTTCAATGTATAGTCGGCCTAAAATTGTTGTTTGATCCGAATTTAGTTGGAAGTGAGGTGGTTCGTAAACTAACAGCCTACTTTACCGTATATGATATACCGCTTTTAAAAACCTGCGGAGCTCTTTATACCTTTTCTTAATTATTGCTATAGTTGCAGTACTTTCTTTTTATTTTCGAACAATCGTTTCTATCCCTTATTACTAGGGTTCCCTCCTTAATACTTATATTTTCGGAGTTTGTTTTACCTTGAGTAAACATTAAATTTTTAATATAAAATGTAATGAATAGTTTGGACGAGGTTTACTTTAATAATTTAACCCTCGTCTTTAGTTTCATCAGCCACAAATATTGATCCCAAACTTGCCTATCAGCGTATAAAGGTTTTCAACGATGTTTTAAAACTTGTACAAAAGATCTACAAATCCATTTTAAATTAAAAAGTATAAAGTCGAAATCCGGGGTTTTTCGACAAGTTTTTATTACTATTTGAATAAAAAGTTTGTTACCTTTGTAATCCGGTCTAAAGAGTATCTAACACTTTCGAAACTTGGCTAATAAAAAGGTAAGGATTTTGTATAGGGTTTTATCGACGTTTTCTTATTGGTTTTTTACGAATTCCCAAGTCGTATTGGTCAATTTACTATCATAAAGTTCGTGATTGATTTTCGTATTGAAGTGAGATTTCAGGGGATTATAGTATATTATAAATATATCCACCTATATTAGGTGGTATATATACCATCATTTAGCCTACCCGAATAATATGCCGGGTAAGATAACATAAAACTAAGACGGCTCGATATTCAATCTCTTATATGTATTAATTGTAACACATATTTTATTATTAAGTATATCTTCCTATTCGGAGCTGTAATTCTCGTCCCTATCCCAAAGTATAACAAAGTTAGTAAGCATTATAGGATCGCTTCTATTAGTAGGAAAGCGGCGCGGTAAAAGGTTACGATAAGGGTCATAATTGGCTGGAATTAGTCCGTAGGGCACGTATTAGCGTTTTACGTCACTTTTCAATTCCTAGAGCGAGCTATTCTCCATATTTTAGCCGATTCTTCTATAATCGATCAGGCTATTTTCGGTGTTTTTACTGTTTCCGTTATATCCGAGCGGGCTATTCTTATAGTTCAGGAAGTGGGTTGGTATTCGGTTTTGATATACAATATATGCCGATATAAATGTGTATTATACTTATATGGTAAATAAGGATTGTAGTCGTTCTTTTTTCTCGGAGCCTTTACTCCTAACTTGAGGTACAGGCATAGGACTAGGTAGTTTTACCCCTCGCCCCCGTTATTCCAATAACATTCTCTTTTATTTAGTAAGGTAATAACCTTTTACAAATTCCGTCAGGTACAAATATTCATCCTCCTAGTCTGATATATCGATAAGTTACGCTATTTTAAATAGGGTTTTTATAAGGCGACTATTCCTACCCCTTAGAGTATTAATGCATTTAATTCGTAATTGGATCCCCAAGAATTTGGCAATTATAAGATTTACTATTAGCCACATATTTAACGTTTAACTCGAAGAAATTTCATGGAAATTATCTAATAAGTTAGGTCTTTAGATTTTCTCTTTCCAATAATGAAACAAAATGTTTGAAATGTATATATTTGCAATATAGGGTTTTAGTTCCTTAACTAGCGAATCGATGGTATTATCCTAAAAGCTCAAGTCGATTTCATACATCATAGCTTTTCTAATTCTAATATATTCGACCAAAAGACCGAGATAGATGCTAGCTTCCTCTAGTGTTATTAGTTTTAGGGCCATGACTGTAAATGTCTTAGGGTTATTAGGGATAGTGATTCCTGTATATTTTTGGTTTATTGGAGTGGCGTAAATTAGTGGTTTCGTACCGCAGTTAAATTTTAGTACGTTTAAATTTTCACGTTTAGGATGGTTCGGCAAATACAAAGTAAATACAATAATCAAACGATCGAAATAAAGCTTACTAGCGTTTGCTAATACAAATGAATTTCAAACGATAAGCAAATAAAACATAATCATAAACTAGTTAGATGTCTCAAATTAGTTTTCATTAACGCTTAGTAACGCCACACTGGTCAAACGGCTATAAAAACTGAAACTTTGCGAAAACTAAATTCAAAACATACAGGGCAAACGTGGAATGGCGAATCAAGCATAGGAAACGTAAGGCGAACAGGGCAAATGAAGTTATAATACGAATAGAGTAAAAGAAGTTGTGATACGAATAGGGCGAAGAAAGTTGTGGATATAGAAAGTTGTAGTATAATCTGGTATTTGGTAATTAGTTCGGATTGGCGTGTCGTAGCCGCTTTTAGTAAAACGATCGGTTTAGTTAATTTGTACGTAACCGTTTTTACTAAAACGATTGGTGCAGATAGTGTAATCGTAACCGCTCTTGAATTAAGGGAGCAGTTTAGATACTATTTTCGTAACCGCTCTTGTGTTTTACAAATGGTATAGATTATCGAAAGTTGGATAAGTCTCAACTAAGGGTTCCGAAACTTAATGGTTTTGGCTTACGTGGCTTGGTACGTAATAGGAAGCTCTCCAAAAAGTGTTTGGGTACGTTAAAACGCTAAAAAAAAGGTAAATAATAGCGTAACGGGGCTTTTAGTAAATGAAGCGCCAAATAATGGTTGATAATATCGTACTAAAGTTTTACTTTTTCAATTCACTTAGTCTTTATAGCCTTTATATACGTCGATGTGTAATTTTTATAAAAACGAATTGTTGGAGCATAAATAGTTAAAACCGCTACAGTATCCAACTATAAGTATTTAACTTATGTCTATCTATTTTTTTCTAAGATATTTGTAGTCGACTGGATCGGTTACTAATTAGTGTCAGTATGGTCTAAAACCTTGGTTTTACATGAAATAAGGCATTGAAAAACGTAATCGTTAGACTAGTATTGTAGTAATAAAAGATAATAATAGTTAGAAAAAGTATTCAGAGGTACACACTACAGGTGAGGGATTATAAGCCCTTCAACCTAAGCGTAACTCTGGAATATCTCTTCTAGAACGCTCCACGCATTGCCGTCGGTCTGGAATAACCATTCTAGACCGCTCTATGCATGATACAATTTGTGTCTTACAAGAGTACAGCTTGCAGCGTAACATGTTACCGTACTTTACTTTGCAGAAGTGTACCATACAATACAATGTACTGCTGATTGGCCTATGTATACTATCTATAAGGGTATATAATAATATCCATAACTATTATAATAGAATATAATGAGTAAGTACGGGTATATATTACTTGGTTTTTTTGTATAAATATTCGATTATAAAACGGCTTATATAACGATTTATTAAATTTTAACCTATTTATCATTATCATTTTCGTTTAGTTTTTACTATTAATAGGGTTATTAACGTTAAGTACTTTATTACGATTGGTTTTCAATATTGAAAAAGGCTGGTAAAGGCGGGTGGCATAGTGTGGGGCAGGTATTAGTTGATGCTAACGAAAGGAGTTAGCAAAAGACGGATCGAGCGTTAAGCAACGTCGACGATAACGGATAACGTTGGGTAAAACAAACGTTAAAGTGGGCTAATGATAATGTTTAACGAAGGGCGGGGCTAGAAAAGCGACCATTTAAACAGGTTACTAAGAATTATAATATATTAATTTGTATGCGGGCGATACGATTAGCTTAGATACGATTTTATGCCCATTTGAATCGGCTTAATTTACGAATCTTGCACCAAAATTAACAAATAAAATACAGGTAATAACGAGGCTTATATGGTTAGGCTATACATATCGTTCGCTATATTTTGTAGGCCATTACCTATATTAACAATTAAAAACATAGTTAACATATTTATATTATTTTAGTTTTTTTAGTTAAACCTACGGAAAGGTATATAACGAGTATTAAAAAAAACCGATGTAAAAATATTACGTATTAATATACGATTAATCGAAAAAAATCATATTACAGTAAATAAGAGAAACTGTAAAGAGCAACGAAGGAGTTGTGAAAGAGGGCGAACTCGGAAGAAAAGGGTGATAGGAACGTATAGCGAAAAGGGCAATAGCTTATACTACTGTAATAGTAGATACTTTTTGGGCTCGGGTAATATTTCGAAATAGAGTAAACTAATTGATGAATTCGGAGAATATGAAGGCAAAAATGAGCCGGTACCCTATGATATCTTTTTACCTTTTACGAGCGGGAAATGAAATGGAGCTTTCGTTTTTAATTACAACAACTATTTGTAGTAATAAGGCGCGTAAATCAGGAAAAGCCATAAATAAACTTATTTTTTAAAATATATTATAAAAAGGTTTCAATTTATCATTAAGTTTTATATAAAGTTATTTTTAACTTACTTTATCATACACCTTTCGAAACGTACGATTACCTGACGTACGGTCAACTCAGATAAAAATAAAATTTACGCCGTAGTTTAAAAGACGATTAATATAAAATATATATGCGTTTTTCGTTTATAGGAGAGTAAATAAATTATATCTTAATTATTTCCAAGAATGAATAGGTCGTTTATAACGCTAAAAAGCTATAAAATACAGTTAACGACAAGATATTTATATATAATAAGGCGACGTACTTTATATAACGATTAATAGTTTTTAAAAAAACGTTTATATCGATATAATTTAGGTTATGTTCATTTTGAATATTAGCTGTAATAATAAAGGAAAGGTTACAAGGTGACGAAATATTAAAAAGTAATTAACGGTCTAAGTAAAGCTGAAATATAAACGATTTTAATAAGGCTATTACAAAAAATACGGTAAGGTAGGAAATATTAAAGAAAGATTAACAGGGTAAAAGGGAAAAAAAATAAGGTTTAAGGGTTATGTTAAAGTCTGTATTTATAAATATCGACGGATCAGATAATTAGTAAGGATTATACGTTATATGATATGATAAAGGGGCGCTTTATATAGTATCGGCAGTAAAAGCGATATATTATATAACATGTTAAAAGATACGTTATACGGTACCAGCGGTAAAAGCGATACGTTATTCGCCATGTTAAGGGGCGTGATATATGACATTAGCGGTCTAAATTTAAACCGGCTAATACATTATACGGAACGTTAAATTGCGCGTTATACAACGTCAGTCACTTATGGTTAAACCGGACGATACGTTATACGGCGCGTCAAAAGTTACCTTGCTAGCCAGTACCTGGCTCGCGCGCGGTTCGCATATTAAGCGAATGAGGCTCGCGTCCTACATTTAACTAATGAAATACCGCGGCCCTTATAACGTTTAAAAAAAATGAGGGACATATTATAGACTCAGGCTATTATCTATTAAGTTTATAGGTTATATAACTATATACGTAACAGAATATACAGTACCCAGTCTAGGTTTGGTTCGAGTGTAGACTAGATATGGTCTCTGTATAGTATATACGAGGGCACGTAACGGGTTGAGTACTAGCCATGCCCATAGGTACTGCATGAAGGGCCACGGTAGCCTCTTCTAGTCTTCCGCTATACCTCAATAGTAAACACCATCTAGTACCTACTTGGCATACCATCGTAAGTCGGACCATGATAGTAGCAGCGCTTAGGGATGTGTTGGCGGATTAGAAAACTATCAATGGTTTGACGATAGCGACTTATTTGATTGGTACGGTTAAAGTGGATGTTTTTATAAGTTCCTAACAGAAGAACTTTTTGTGAGAGTGAATAAATTCGGACCTTGAAGTTATGGAGTAATTCAGGGCAAATAGGTTTAATTTAAAAGTAAATGAGGTTGATCTAAATGAAAATGAGGTTAATCTAAATGAAAATAGGGTTAATCTAAATGAAAATTAGTGTAATTTGATATGGAAGTTAATTGGAATTGACAAGGGTTTAGCTAGTTGACAAAGAGGTAATTCGATGGTAATCAGAAAAGATTGGTTAACTAAACTAGCGTACACATACAAGCGAAAAAGCCGCCAGTGATAGAATAGTAATATCTGCAGGATAGTTGGTCAACTTTATTTACAGTAAAGTTGACTGTATTGACTGTAAGTTAGTTGATTAGGGAGTGCTCGATTCAGACTAGAGTATGAGCCAAGCAATTAAACATACAAATTACTATGCAGACCGGCTAGCGGTCTACCAAACCTAGATCAATACATCCACCATTTAACCATGTAATATTACTGTTACTTCGACTAATCGAATCGATAACGTTGCAACATCTAAAGCCCTACCAACAAGATATCTTTAAAGTTAGTAAGTGACCACACTACAAGTTGTACCCTTACAAAGTGCACGGTAACGTGCCACTTTGCAGGGTACACTCTTATAGGGTGCATGATAACGTGCTACTGCCTAGAAGTGGTATTGGCAGAGTACACTGTAGAGTGCCACTGCCCAGAAGAGAGATTAGCAAAGTGTATGGTAGAGTGACCTGCCCAAGTGAAAGGTTATAAGCTCTCACTTGTGGCGTGCACTCTTCGAATGCTTCTTCTACCTTCTACATCTTATATTACTACTTCAATACAAATACAATGTTTACAATTACTCTTCTCCTGTTACTATGTTAATGTATAGAAACCTTACCGACATTGAATTTATACTTTTTAAAAAGAAATTAGATATCTTTACCGATCAGAAAACGTGCCGAAAAGTAGCGTTACTTGTTAACGGCTTTTTTATACGTTATCATAAAACTGTTATTACAGCTTATACGAATTCCATAATATTTCGGATATATTAGACTAAATTACTAGCTTTCGCATACAACTTTATAACTAGGATAAATAGACGTCATATAGGTTTGAAATATTAATAAGTGATTTATTTGTAACTTTATAATGTTTTTAACTTATACTTATTAAACCCCAAATAAATGAAAATAAAACTGTAAAATATATTTATTGTAAATAGGAATCTATATAAAAGTTTGGGTTGAGCCATGAGGTTAAATTGAAATATTTTCAATTTCTATACGCGATAATATATAAAAGTTACGCTTTTTCCTTTCAAATGTTAATGAGATTTTCATTTGAAATAAGGTGAATTTTCATAGTAATTCAAACGTTAAAGTCGTTCAGGCGTTAGGTTATATCTAATAAGCAAATATAAAATGATAATCATTCGCTTTATACCTTAAGTATAACTTAAGATTTTTATGATAAGAAAGTTTCAAGTAATTAAAACGTGTAATGCGTTGTTTAGGAGCGGTTTAAAAGGCGTTTACGCTAATTATAATAACGTCTCTCTAGTTATTATAGGCAGGAATATCAACGCTATTGATCTCGTTACATAAAGAACTTCCAATATTAACGTTAATATAATTAGCGTTACCGTATCGAGTACGAAGGTTATAAAGTCACCTATTAATAAATTAGACGCAGACGAATTATTCGTTGAAATTTTCGGGTACATTAAGATCAAATAACGTATTAATTCAAGTATTGTAAATAGCTTCTTTCAAAAGAACAATTTGAAAGGCGAATTCCTAAATTATATCGCCAACTTTTACGAATAAGGCTTTTTAAACGAATAAAAACCGTAAATTTACTTACGGAATTTTTTCTTTTTATTTGTAAGCCGAGTGATAATGGCCTCAATTCTGTTAAAGTTATATTAATAATAGTAAAGTATAACTATAACAGAATTGATATCGCTAATACTGCTATCATCGTTACGTATATAATAGCTTTTCATTATAGTTTTCACAAGGTTTTTTAATTATTGAAAATAACGTAAAAATGATTTTTTAATATTGATAAATTTTCAGTTTTTACGTAATTTATGTAATATCATAGCTCTTTTTACTGGTAATTATAACTTAATATCGGAAAATTCAACCGGCTAATTAAAAAGTTTGGGTTGAAGTTGTTAACGCCCATTGGATAGAGCGTCAATATCGTAGTCGAAATTAAAAGAACTCGAATCGTCGTCGTCAGAAAAGCTAACGCGGTATCTGGTAAAAAACGGCGTAATAGTTGCTTTGTTTGTAGTTAACGTAAAAAAAACTCCTTAAAAAGGATTTCGTTTCGAAAATGTAAGCGTACCAGTAGTTTCGAATTATCAAATTATATTTGTTAACGCGTTTAATACTTCAATGTTTTATTTTTCCATATATAAAGTGTATTTGTAAACGATTTAATCCAGTTTAACGAGTTATATATAAAACATCGATAAAACATTTGTATTTAGTAGTAAAACAAAGATATTAAGCTATTACAACGTTTTAAAGTTTTTTCCCAACGCGTATATTGAAATATTATTCCAAAATTCGAAGGTTTCAATTTAAAAAGTTGGAAAAAGAATCTTAGGTTATAGCTGTTAACAAATAACTAAAATACCATCGAGTAAAGGATGCGATATTATAAATAAAGGGATTAAAGCCGAAGCTGTCGTTTAAGGTAGTCAGATTCTATTTATAAACCTTGATGGAAAAGGGAAGAGAAACCCCTAATAAGAAGCTGCTATAAAGCTGTAGAAAAAGGAGTAACCCGACTACATAACATGTAATAGCATGCTCCCATATGGCTTCCAAGCGGCTTTATAGCGCCGTAGGAATATAACAGCTAATAGAGCTAGATCTCTGGTAACCCTAGCCTAGGCACTAGCCTATGACACAATACTACTATTACTTCGACTATAATTCGAATCGATAACGTTGCAACGTCCAAAAGTTTATTAGGTAAGGTTTATTAACACTAATCAGTATACATTAGGTTAAGTACAGATTGGCTAGGCAAAAGAAAGGTTTATTTTCAAGTTATGCTTTATATAATTGTAAGGTGAAAGAAAACCTTTTGCAAAGAGCCTTTAATACTACTGCGTGTTATAACCTAAGGATCAACTGCAGGTCATAGAACAGGCCAGCAGACCGCTGCACCATCAGAAGCCAGATGTCCAACACATCAAGCTAGGGATGTCTCTTATGTAAGCAACTAGGGTTAGGTTTTGGACCGATAGGACCGCCCGCGGTCCAATCGACAACATTGGGACCGAAGGAAGCGACATCGACTTCAGCGGTCCAGTACTGAAAATGGTATGAAGGCCATAGGATATAAGAACACGGCCATCACCATATAGATAGTATTTCCTTCATAGCTCTTCAGTTGTCAATCTAAGTATTCAGTCTCAGTATATTCTGAATAGCCTCACGGCTTTCGATCATTACTTGCACGGTTGCAATATTGTTCACTCAGCACCTCTGCTACCTTCTTGATAACATAAACCCTCTGACACCTTCTATATACTCACGGGTATTTAGTGTGATCATTACAGTTTGGCAAACCACTAGCCGGTCTGCATACTAATTTGTATGTCTAAATGCTTTGGCTTGTGCGCCACTTTGAAGTGGGCACCTACTGCACTACACTTGCAGTGCAGTGTATTAAAATCCCACAAACTGCAGTCAATTGGCAATACATACAATCAACTTTACTGCAAGTAAAGTTGACTTGACTTTAATGTATTTGACTTCTATTCCAATAGTTTGTATATTTTATATTAATTGTATCCTTAATTTTAGAGTTCCTTTGGTTTTTATTCACCTTGACCGTGTTTATAGAAGGTCAAGTTTGTTGAAAGATATATAATAAGGTAAATCCGAGAAATTAATTTTATAGGAAACTCGACCGTAAATTAAACCCTCTTTATAATGTGTTGAGAAGATAAATTTGTTTGTAGTTTCGTTGGCTTACGCGTATTATTGCGGTAATAGGTCGTAGCTTTTAAGAATGGTAACTATATTTTATTCACCACCTGTAAGCGTTAAAGTAATATGCCGGATTATAAACCTATTTCCGTTTGTATTTTCTCTGAGTTAATCAATTAGTTTTCCCGGTCATGTGATATCGTCCGAGTATAGGACGTTTTTACCATTCCAGTAGTGTAAGTTATTATACCTTTAACTATATATCCGTGTTTTTTTTTCTTTTTTTGGGCCCGTCGTTTTCTAGAACTCCCCTATCGCCTTCGATAATTCCGCCTATTTACCAGGATAAAACGTCCTCAATTAACTGTATATTGGTACGAAACGTCTTTACCCCGGTTTTCTTTAGTGTTTGATGTATATTCTTTCATAGGTTTGGTTCGAGTAGCTAAAATAATATAGTTATATAAGTTATATCTTCAATAACTATTATAATTTACGATTTATATAACGTGGCGAACCTTATTTGAGGCTTGACCATAAAAGCTTTTTATTTATCTGCGTCCTATTCGTTAATTTTAATTAAAAGCGAGTTAACTCAGTCGACCATAAATGGGTTAACGACCGTACTCATACCGACCGCGTTATCTAGGTATAAACTAATGTATTAAAGTTTTTTGTATCCCGTTTAAAGAACCGCTTATTTCGCCCCGCATCGCATTATCCGCTATAGTTAGTTTTACTTAATATCCGACCCGTTTAACGTTATCCGCCATCGTTGACTTTGTCCAATACCTACCTCGCTTCTTATTAGTTACCTTCGACGGCGTCATTTAATACCTACCCTACCCTACGCTGTCCGCCCCCACCGGCTTTTTTCAACGTTCGAGACCAGTTGCATTAAGGTTTTTAGCGTTAACGGCGCCATTATTCGGAGGACCAGGATGATAATGATGATGGTCTGTAGGTGGAACTTGGTGGTTTTCGTATCCATAATATACGAGTCCATTGCTGCCATAATCGAAATAGCCTTGGAGATGAGATAAAAGACTCGCGTGTAGCGCTTTTTGACCTCGGGTTCATTGTGTAATCTCCAGGTTAATTTATTCGGACGGGCTCCTTGAATCGTAGTCTGGTAGCACAAGTGATGTAGGAAAAGCGAAAGAACTTTGGCTTATCGAGCTTGATATTTCGAGATTAAGCGTAGCGAAGAAAAATACTCTAATTCTTTATAATTCGTTAAAATCGTAAATAGAGTATGGATATTACGTAATTCTGATAACTACGCGTTTAAATAGAATACTACTGCGAAAAGCTCCTTGTCCTAAATTGTATAGTTATGTTTTACATTCATTAATTGTGCGGAATAATATGTCACCGGTTTAAGGATATTATCATTATCCCTTTACGATATTTATGTTTTTAACGTTGTTCCCAATCAATCGGTTTTTAATACTGTTAGCTGATCTGGATTCTAATGTATTAGAATTTGGGACGTAACAAATATATTTTTAACGTTTGAAATGCATATTTCTTATAATTTATCTAAGCCTAATAAATTCCGTACTTTTTCAGTCGAACGAGAAAAATAGTTAAATTCGAGAAATTTCTCATCAAGTTTCGATAAAAGTTGGTAAAATACAAAAAACTTCCGACCTTCTAAATGGTACGTAGGGACTCCTATTTACCTATTGCCCGGATTTTCTCGGAATCAGCCCGAATATCTACGTTAACTGTTACTATAAAACCAAATTATTTTATATCATGAACTACGAAGTTATACTTCTTTAGGTTTAAGTCTACTCTGGTATCGCAAAGGCGTTTAAAAATTATATGAACTTTCATTACAAAATTATGTTTGGTATATAAAAAAAAGACTGAAAGTTTATTTGAGTAAGTTATAACAAAATTATTTAATATATCCGTTATTACATAATTAATATACCATTGAAAATTCGTTGGTGTTTTTGCTAACTTAAAGGGTGTAATTAAATATTCGAATAAATCGAAACGTATATTAAATGCTCTTAGCTTTTCCTGTCCAATTGTAGCTCGGATACGGTAAAAAGCCGTTAAATTATCTAATTTCTAAAGTAATGTCTACTTCGATAATACGTGTAGGGTTTCCATAATTAAAGGTAAGAGAAAACGATTTTACCCGATAATTTTATTTAAGTCCTCGTATTTGATATAACATTGTTATCCCCTTTTCAGTTTAAAGATTAGTAATATCAGCGTTAAAACTAATAAGTAATTCGTGCGAACCTAATCCTTATTCATTAACTTTGTAACTTAACGTTTGAGTTTAAAAAGTTAATTCTATGATATATAGTACAAAAGTCTCTATAGGTTTTACTGTAAAGATCCATTTTCGTTTGGTTTAATATAAATATAGTGGTTGACTTCTTTCTAGTGCGGGGGTAAGGTTATTACTTTTTCATTATTACATAAATTCCGGGACTTTAGTAGTTCGAGTGGAATACGTAATTAATTTTCTTCCTTTTTTGCAATGGTCGGCGCCGTTAACTGTAAGATTCGCGTTATTTTCTTCAAACTTATAATAAAAGCTAATTTCGATTGATCCATGGTATGTTATATCGACCGCTCAGATCAGGTTGCTAAATTAATGAAAATCGATCCTATAATGCCTAAAATATTCCCCAACTTGGAGCGTGTTATTATTATATCGATGATTAATCTTTTTTAATTATAAATTACTAAGCTATTGTCGCCAACTTTTGAAGTCACCTGTTAATGTCGTATTTATAGTATATCAAAAGTTATATCCCGCGCTATTTCAGGAATAATATATGTCAATACTGGATTCTATTGGAATAGTATTACATGTAGTGCAGTAGGCCAACTTTACTTACAGTAAAGTTTACTGTACTACAAGTATATTGCTTTGTGTGGAGACTTACTGCATTGGGTGTAAGTCAAGTGCAGTACGCTGCACTTCATCCTAAGGCATGAGCCAAGCAGTTAGCTATACAAATTATGGTGCAAACCAGCTAGTGGTCTGCTAAACCTAGAACAATACATCCAACTTTTGACTACTGCAATACTACTATTACTTAGACCAATCGAATCGACAATGTTGCAACATCTAAGTCCTACCAACAGGTTGAATTATTTATTAATATTTACGCGAAATTTAGCTATTTAGGTGATACGCGTATTTTGCTCTTATCCTTATACCAATCCAAATTTCAAAGATGTAATAGCCGAATTTTCTTTATTATGAGTTGTTATGTTAAAGCCTCATTTGAAATATGATGAAAATTATAATTAAAATTGATTTGGATATTTAAAAAGTAGGGGTTATTAAGAATTAGAGAAATATAGAATGAATCTTCTTTTATTCATGTTTTACTTAAATGAAACTTTTTATTAGATTTTTTAATTACATAATGAAAGTTATATGATTTTTGAACGAGATAGTATCTAATAGTTAGGATTCCTCCGTCACCGATAATAGTGAACCTTTAATTAACTCTTTAACTTGAATAATATATACTTGTGTCGAAGGAAAATCTGAGCAGAGTTTATAATCACGTTAATAGTGGTTCATCGAGTTATAATATGGGTAACGCCCCGTAAAATTTCTAGCCCAGCGTTTCTTCGCCGTTATTTACATTGTTTAGCGCTCTTGAGTTTGGACGTGTATTTAACGGGTTTGTTAAAATGATTCATCTCGATTACCGTGTCCTTTTACGAAGATATTCAAAAGGTATAAACCTTTATTATAACTGTATTTTTATCTAGTTGTTATATTTATATGGGTTTTAATAGTTATCGACTATAACCTCGTTTTAGGTTTAAGGATTCAAATTCGTCAGCAAGTTCGTAGCACTTTGTGAAAGCCACTATATAGTCGACATGATTAACGTTTACCATAATAAATTTATTTAGAATACGTAGAGATATACGAGATCGTAGGTAGTTGTACTTAATGATCGAATGCTAATCCAAACCGCCTATCAAAATTGATAATACTTTGAATCTAATATTCGACGATGTTTATAGTTTTTGATCGTTTATAAATTATCTTTTTAATTTGATTAGTGCCTTATCCTTCAAATAAGGGTTAATAAACATGGGTTTATTATGATTGAGAAATTTATTCGTATCTTATATTTCCTCGTATCCGCCGTCCTTATAATATATCATAATAACCAGTTTTATAACCAGGATATAACAACCTTATATGTAAAAAAATATGTATCGACCTTTTCTGATTCATATTTTATTCGCTTTTAGTATAAATTCGGTTTTTTGGTGCGTCGCCTTGCTGGTAAAGTCAATTTTATCGAATTACGGTTGGTTATATAGTTTCTAGCTATCCCTAAATGTTGGAAAACTAATATAAGTTGCTGTTAAGTCGGTTTCGAGTTGTTAAGTCTTAATAACGATCTGGGAGAAGTCGGATATAAGGTCGAAAACGGAAGTAAATCAATTAAATTGTTATATTTGTTTTATAATAAACACGATATAGCTTATAGTCTTTTGTAAACTAGATATATTGGTTTAAATTGGCACTGAAGGGTTAGGAAGTATGTTTATAAAGGTTGATAACTGGATATTCGCGGACGGTTTATTTTTCCTGATAGCGTAAAAGTTTAACGTAAAATTTTTAATGCTTGCCATCGATTTATTTATTCTAATTAATATCACATCAGGAAAATAATAATAATAATAAACTTTTATAATATGTTATGGTTCAACTTACCATAGTAAGCCAAATAGTGATTAATTAGAGTTTACTATGAATATATAGGCTAAAGACCAAAATGTTTATATTGGTCTTTCGTATAGGACTTATAGGTATGGTCTATGTATAGCCCATTACGTGCCCTTGCACATACTGCCTGCAGACCGCACCCAGGCCGGGTCCAGGCCAGGTACCGCATATTTCGTTACGTGTACAGTTGTGTAACCTATAAACTCTATAGCCAATGGCTTGAGTCTATAACAGTTATATTTTTACGATACTTTAAAGCTGTTCGGAAGTCGTATGAGAGTATACCCTTACGCGTCACGTAGCCAGGTTACTCCTTTTTTTACAGATTCATAGCAGCTCCCTAGCAGAGGTTTTTCCTCCTTTCTCCACCAAGGTTTATAGATAAAATCCGACCACCTTGAGCGACAGCTCTGGCTTCAGTTCCTTTACATATTACGTTATCAAGTGGTAGATGTATTTTTATAAGTTTAGGAAACTACTAGCTGGTCTGCACACTAATTTTTCTGACTAATTGCTTGGCCCGTACCCTCGTATAAAGTGAGCGTATAATGTATTTGACTTTATAGTAGACCAAAAATACAATAAACTCAACCTGAAGTTAGTACAGTCAACTTTACTATAAGTAAATTCGACTAACTGCACTGCAATTACTACTATTTCAATAGTCTTTAATATTAAGAACGCACCATTAATAATAGATGTATTATCTTTTCCTTTTTAAAGTAAATTCTTTACATGAAAGGAGATGGGAAAATAAGATGGGCTTAATAATAATTAAGTATCGTGAACTTAAATGTAGTAGATCAAATTATTAATAATTCCTTTACTTTCCATATTATATAAGTTAAACCATATGGAAAAATTATTAAAGATGATGAAGACTTCAAAACTGAAAGTTTTCAAGCCATGCTAATGAAATGGTAAAACCCTTTCAAATCGATTGTTCATAAGCAAATAGAATGTCGATGATATGAAAGACCGCCTAAAAGAAGAATATATATTAAAGAATAGGATAATAAAAATAAACAAAAACCTGGAAAGATATGTATAACAGCTTGCATATTTTAAAGTGAGAATTACGATAGCAAGCTAGGTCTTATGATACGAGTTGAATATATTGTTAATATATTATATAAGTTCGGTGAGGAAAGCGACCGAGTTTCAATAGATAGCCTCGTATTAAAAGAGATGTTGAACTTATGTTATTGGAGTAATATAAAAGATAAAACTCTACGATTTCCAAGTAGAGGATAATTGATGAGAAAAATGATAAAATTACGAACCGGCTGTACGAAAAGTCAAAGTTGATTGTTTAAAGATACAATAATTAAGGCGAGGACTAAATCCTCACTTATTTGCTTACAATCTAAAAAGAAAATTAGTATTTGAATATTTTAATTATTGATAGTTCAAATGTTAGTATAAATGGTAAGTTCATTCTTCATGACCGTAATATTTTGTAAGAATATATGCAATCCTCCACAAATTTTCAACGGATTGTAGTATTGAAATTACTGAAGGAATTGAAAGATAATTTTCTTACTTAAACGGTAATACAATACGTTCAATCTTTTTACTAACTAGCTGAAACATGTGTCTATTTGTTATGGACTAAGGCTTTTGGCCATTGAGTCTATAGGTTACGTGAATATACACGTAACAGGATATGTAGTACCCGGCCCAGATCCGGTTCAGGCGCGGTCCGCAGGTAGCCTGTATGGGGATACGTAATAGGCTGTACATAGACCATACACATAATTCCTATACGAAGGACCACTATAACCTTTTTAGTCTTTTGCCTATACCTTAATAGTAAACCATAATTGGTACCTATTTAGTTTATTATCATAAGTGAAATTATAATATAATATTAAGGTTTTATCATTTTTTTCGAAAGAATATTACTTATAATAGATAAATTAATGAGAAATATTAATGATTTTACGTTATAACTTAACCTTATGAGCTAAAATAAGCCGTTGGCGAATACCTAGTCCTCCATATTTATAAACACATTTCCTACTCTTTTAAGGACAACTTATGCCGATATATTTCGTTTATAAAGTATTATATGTTACATTAAGTTGATTATGAAATAAATATTGTAAGCGGATTAATTAACTTTTGTTATCTATTTAATGGCCGATTTCATTCAAGTCGTAATTAAAATTCAATAATTCGAAGCCGAATTAACAGCACTTTGTACGGTTCTTTTAATCTTTGAAGGTGGAAAAAAGCAATAGAACTAATAGTAATTCGATGAATTTGTTTTTACGTAGGCGACAACGCGTTAAACGATAGAATTTATACTTAAGGTAAATTAAATATAAATAGATAAATATTGGTATATGTTTTTTAATGTATAGGGTTATTATACGTCGGCGGTAAAATAAGTTATTACAACGTATGATGAAGCAAGAAAACACGAAAGTATATATAGTATAATTAAGTTTTTCGACTATATTAAAGTTATTTTTAACGATGTTTATTACGCGGATAAAACCTTTATTCAATTAAGGGGATTTTATATAAGCGATAGAAACTTGTAGGTATTATTTGTTATCAATTTTAAAATATAAACATTTTAAGCAGGCAGATTAAACTAGATTTCGGTCATAAAATACATTTACTTACGCTTTAGCGTATCTTTACATATCCGCGACAAATTTATTACGGCAAGTATTAATTGGGTCAACTATATTACGGTTTTAGTAAAGTACTGCGAATTAGATAAAGAATTAAAGTTTTGAAACCTAAAATGACGTTTTAATTGACAAATATCGAGATTCGTATAGATATAACAACTGGATAAAAATATAATTATAATGGAAATCCATACTTTTTAAGTATCCTCGTTAAAGGGTCGCGGTAATCGCAACTATTTATTTTAGTAAAACCGTTTGGTACACGTTCAAAACTAAAGACATAAAACGACGTAAATCATGGCGAAAAAACACCGGATTGAGTGAATTACAGGGCGTTGCCTACACTATAATGCAACGAACTATTATTAAAGTAGTTATAAACTCCGCCCAATATTACCTCTGACGTAGGTATATGCTATTTAAGTCAAAAAAGTGAATAAAAGTTCCTTATTAACGGGGATGGAAAAAGTCTAACCTTTTAATATAATTTCGTTTAGGAGTAACGTAACCTTAACAATATAATTATAAAATTAAGTGAAAAATTTTGATTTAATTAGAATACGTATAAACGAAATTACATTTGTTATCTCTATACTTTTCAATGATATTTTC
Organism: Anisogramma anomala; assembly: GCA_038502455.1. Lineage (NCBI taxonomy): Eukaryota > Fungi > Ascomycota > Sordariomycetes > Diaporthales > Gnomoniaceae > Anisogramma > Anisogramma anomala. The sequence goes on along the minus strand of JASMMZ010000010.1, from coordinate 6,053,363 downwards.
TTTTTTAAATGTTTGAGTTGATTTTAACTATAATTATTATTATATTATAAGTAATGCTTTAATATAGAGATTGACAATAAGGTACCTTAAGTTATTATATCTTCTAAATTTGGATACGATATTCAGGTTACGGCGACATACGCGTATTATCTAAATATAAAAGTTTTGAATGAATATCATTCAATAGTATAACCTAATATTAACATATATTATTCCCAGAATAACGCGAGATATAATTTTTGGAGTACTTAAAATACGATATTAGCAGGTAATATTAAACGCTAGCGATATTCGTTTAATAGTTTATAGTTAAAAAGGAATAGTTTTCTTACGGTGATAATATGGTTTAGATCGGGGGATATATAAAACGTTATAAAATTCGTTTTTATTAATTTAACAATCTGTTTATAACAGATAATGTAACGTACGAGGAATCAGTAATGATTAGCTATTGTTATAAGCTTTCGTAAAATAACGCGGATTTTATAATCGACGGCACCGACTATTATTAAAAGGGATAAAAATTAATTATGGGTTTGACCAGAATTAATAAAATTTTACGACCTATTGAATTAGGATAAGGTATTAACCTTACCCATATATAAGACAAAACTCGACTATTACATCTATATTGAATTAAAAGAAGATAAATATTTACTAAAAAGCCTTTGTGAACTATTATATTCGATATTACGAAATTGAATTTTCGAGTTGCAATATTAAGTTACGAAATTAATAAATAAGCATTGGGTTTATATAAGTTCCTTATCATTCGCGAAGCCGGTATTATTCATTTCTAAACCGGCGGGAGGGGGGGAGGGTAACGGTTTTATATTTATTACCGGGTATTAAATGAAAATTCCGAATAGAATCTCTTTCCCTTACCTTTAATTAAAAAAAACTACGCGCGTTATTAAAGTCGACGTAAATTACGAAGTTAGATATTTAAACAGACTTTTATCGTATCCAAGTTAAACCTGAATAGAAAAGGTTAGCCGCTTTTAAAATACGTTTCGTGTTGGTAGACCTTTATCGTTGCAATGTAGTCGATTCGAATCACTGTGGTTGAAGTAACTGGTACTGCGTTGATATTGTATATTGTTGCGTGTAAGTTCTAAGTTTGGCAGACCGCCAGCCGGTCTGCATACTAGTTTATATGGCCAAACGCTTTGGCCTGTGCCCTACATTGAAGTGAGCACCTACTGCACTGCACTTGCAGTGCAGTCGTACAAACTGCAGCCAATTTTGCAGTCAGTACAATCAACTTTACTACAAGTAAAGTTGACTTGACTGTACTGCATTTGATTGCTATTCCAACATTTCGGGTTGCTTAAGTAATTAATTACCCTTTTCGGATTAGCCGGAACATCAACGACGTTTTAGTGGTATATTAATTGTATAATGACGAATATCTTCAACAAGCTTATTAAAACTCATTTAAACAAGTTTTTAATTTTTTCCTGATATCAAATAGGGTTACATAACGAATGTTCGCGTTGTTTTAAAATACCTTCGCGATGATGAGTCAAACATAAATCTAAAAAAACCTAATTTCATAATTAAAAAGGTAAAATACCTAGGTATTATCGAAAAGATTAGCGTAAGTATCCGGATCAACTCCAAAAAAGTCTAGGTATTATACGAATTAATGTTTTTATATACTATTCGGAAAGTCCAAAGTTTTTAAGGTTTTACTAACTTGTATTAAAACTTGATTAATAATTTATTCTATTGAACATATTATCACGTTCGATTCATAAAAAGAAACAGTTAAACGTAAACAAATTGGGAAAAATATATTTTCTAAACGCTATAGAATACTTGTATTACAACCTCAACTTCAATATATTAAAGATCAAATCGGTTAACGGTAATAAAAACTGATTACTCGGAAATGATATTGAAAGGGTACTTATTATTAAAAAACTATTTTTTTTTAAAAAAAAAACAGTTTATTATTCCGTATGTTTAATGAACGCGAAGTATAACTATACCATTTACGATAGGAAGCTTTTTACTATAGTATCCTACTTAAATGTGTGGTTTTAGGAATTACGTAACGTTCGTAGCCTATTTATGATTTTAACGAATTATAAGGAATTAGAATTTTTTCCTTATCCCGTTTAATTTCGGAACGCTAAGCTCGATAAACCGAAGTTCGTTTGCTTTTTCAAATATCATTTACGATACCGGCCAACAACCTAAGGCGCCCGTTTAGATATATTAACCTGTAAATCTAAAAATAAAATTGAAATTAAAAACCGCTATACGTGATGTTTTTAACTTGTCTTTATAACTATATTAAATATAATAACAATAAACTTATATATTATAAAAAAAAATTGTAGGGCTTTAGACGTTGCAACGTGTTGATTCAAATCGTGGTCGAAGTAACAGTAGTATTATATTGGTCAAGTGGTGAATGTATTATTTTAGGTTTGGCAGACCGCTAACCGATCTGCACTGTAATTTGTATGGTCAATTGCTTGGCCCGTGCCCCAGGGTAAAGTGCAGCGTATTGCACTGGACTTATACCCAATATAGTAAATCTATACAAACAATACACTCAACTTACAGTCAATATAATTAACTGTACTTGCCGTAAAGTTGACCTATTAAACTACACGTAATATTATTCCAATACTGGTGCCTTTTTAGTTTGTACGTGCATGCTAGTATAGTTAACTAATCTTATCCAGTTCATGCCAAACAGCAACCTCGTTAACTTGCCAACCCCTTATCAATTTCAATTAGTCTCTATATCGAATTACACCTAATTACATGTAAATTAACCTTGTTTACTGTCATTTACCCCACGGCTCTGAGGTCCGAGTTTATCAACTTCCATTAAAAGTTCGTTCGCTGTAGGTTTTTACAGAAATCCATTTTAACTATGCTTATCAAACAAATATATATCTTTGATTCCCTCACAGTTTTTCAATTTGCTAATATATCCCTAGTCGTCGGCTCGTGACTTACGTTAATCAGGAGGCTTATTAAATTAGCCCTCAATATATATAGTTAACTTATTACTTTTTACAAACCTTTTCAAGGCCTTGATTAATGTTGTTTTCGTTATTTCATTAGTAGAATTATTTTTGACGTTAATTTATCGGAACTCATTCATCTCCCTCTCTTCGTATGTTGCACGGAGTGCCGCTACGTTGATCATTAGACGTTTTTCACTAGTAATTCCAAGCTTTAAAAGGTATTCGAATAGGCTTTTCGAGTCGATATAAATTACCACCAGAATAAAAGAAATTTTTTACTGCCTGATAATAAGGTAAAGTTTTTCCTAAAATACTATACCTACATTAAAACCTGCTATTATATTGTAAACCTCTGAGGTTAGCACACTTCGTATAATCCTTTTACATTTAACGAAGGTCTAGTAAATCTAGCTACCGATAATACTAAACTGGTTTTCCTGCCTATCTTCGTTAACGAGGGTTATTGGGAAGCCGATTTGTAAAAATAGGATGGTGTTATTGACAATGAACCTATTCTTAAAGATTAATGACTTAGCCTTCGAAAATTCCATTAAAACTATATTAATCCCGCGGTTCATGTTACGTATTTACCACTGGATCCTTTTATTTAGCCGGTTAAAATCTTTATCTACCGGATCCTACATTTATGCCGCGATAAAAAAATCCTAAAAGACTTCCATTTAACATAGAGTGGCAATGTAGCTACTGTGTACACGTTAATTTAAGTATCATTAGGCCTTAGCCACATTAATTTTATCGATTATGGCCAAAATGATACCCTAGCCTTTTTAACAAAAATTAAGACCGGTATCAATATAAAATATATAAATTGACGATTTATTAAAGTTAAGTCAACCGCCTTCCGTTAACGTCGTAACCGGCTTGCAATTTCACAACTTAAAGTCTTTGATCGCCTATCGTTTTAATGTTACAAGGCTAGCAGTTCTAACGAAAAAGTTATCGTTAGTCTATATACTTATCATGCCAAGATCCCTCTATTATATTACTCATGAACACGGGTCGTATGTTTAAAACCTTATCGCCAGCTTTAATTTAAAATGTAATTAGTAGGTTAAAAACCAATTAATGTTTACTTTTACTAATGCGTATAGTGACTTAATACGTCGTATTACCGTCTCTAAAGAGTAAATAACACGAAATTCTTGTAGCAACTCTAGTAATAAAATTTGTTATAGATATTTTATTAACTAAGCGTAGGCTTATGTTATATTACGGCCATTAAGCATAAACTTGCTTTTAATCTTATCTAATAAACTTGCTGCCAAAGAGACCACTAAGTGTTAGCTAATCTTTCAAATCGTTGGCGACTACCTAATGATCCAGTCTTTACCTTTATCGTCATAACTTTAAGCAATTAAACGTAACTTTTTATACATCCACCCCATAGTCTTACCCTTAACCTTGTGGATAATCCTTGATTTAAATATCGTAATGTTTAAGTTTTAAAAGGTAAAATCGGGTTTCAATACAAATTATATAACCATTCGAATTAATAAACCGTTAATTTCAACCCTATTACTTTCCTTAAAAGGTTTGCCGAAAGCCTTAATAATCCCTTATACTCGAAACTTTAGTGTTAAATCCTCACTATCATTTTTTACTACTTACCTAAGTAATATTTTAAATACGACCCGGTGTATATTTCTCCTTTTTAAAGTTTTTTTTCTTTAGGTGTCGTTCGTGTCGACGGCGCTTTATCAGTTTATCAATAATAGATCAAGGTGGCTTATATTAACTTAATAGACTAGTTCAAGGGTCTTTATTGTTAACAACCCTAATATAAGGTTTAACCTAGGAAATAAAAAAAAACCGGTAATAGTTTTGATAACCACTTCGGAGTTCGCGTTACTTAAATCTTATACGGGCTTTTTTATTTACTCGGTTCCTGCTATATAAGAACTTTAATTTATAATAGTGAGTAAGTACGTCGATTATTATAGCTCCATTCTTAATATTGAAGTTATCGTTAACCTAACGGCGTACTAATTCCCTTCGCAATTTCCTTAAAACGTTACCGTAAGATAAAATACTCTTTTAAATACTTGCAAATAAAGGGGATTATTTAGTTAAACGTAGGTATATTCTAAAGACTAATATAGTTAATACTTAGCCGTTAGGGCTTATAATATTATTTAAACCCTTTACTACTATATGTAAACGTTCCTTCAAGTCCGTAAAACTTTCAATTTCCAACGTAAAAATATTATACGCTCGACAAAGTAGGGCGTATACCCTTTTAGCTTTTCTAATAATTTAGTAGGCTTTTATAGGTATTTATTTATACTAGATACCTATTATATTGGTATTTTCCTGAAATTCTGCCACCGTAAGATTGGTACTGGTATCGTAGATGATAACGTTAGGCGGGCATAAGTACGTATTCATCCACAGTATCCTTAATATTTCCCACGTTTCTTTTTCCAAAAAGAAATATGGAAACTTATCCCCGTAAAAAGAGGTAACGAAGTCAACGACGTAAAACATAGGCTTATTATCCAATTGAAATAACCAAATAAAAACCTTGTAGTGAAAATCCTTATCGGTTTTTAATATAAATTTAAATTTCCGGTAGGTTTCGGCATATATTTGGCAATGGTAACAGTGTTTTTCAATAACTTTTAGGGAAAAATATTCTATATCTTTGTTCTTTACAGACTTAAGGACTTTGTACAGCCTATCAACAGTTGAGTAATTTAAACACCGGTATAATCAACACATTCCCGGCGCCTTTAGGTATAATACAACTACTTTAAGGCCTTAAAAATAAAACTATAAATGCTCACATTTAAAAGCAAAGGGAAATATTTGGCCGTTTTTAACCAGTGTTATGGACTTAGGCCATTTACTATTAAGTATATAGATTATGTAACTGTGCACGTAATGGGATAGACAGTATCCAGTCCGAGAATAAACAGGGCGCGGTCCGTGTACAGTACGTATAAGGGCACGTAACGGGCTGGGCACTGGCTATGCCTATAAGTCCTATATGATGGGCCACAATAGCTTCTTTTAGTCTTTTACCGTACTTTAATAGTAAACTCAATTTAGCATCTACTTGACTTACTATTGTAAGTCGGATTATAATATATTATTGAATTCTTTTTTTACTTTTTCGAAGGAATATCACTTATAATGAACGAATACATGACAAACGTTAATGATTTTGCGTTATACTTTAGCGTTATCGGGGAAAATGGGTTGTCGGCGAATACACAGTCTTCCACCTTTATAAATACACTTTTTATCTTTTCGAGGTTGATTGAAACCTATATTTCTTATTTATAAAATACCGCAACTTATATCGCATCGGCTATAAAGTAATTATAACAACCGGTTTAATTGACTTTAACCATCGACCCTATGTTCGACTTCGCTTAGGTCGTGGCTAAATTTTAGTAACTTAAAACCGAATTAGCCGCGACTTATATAAGCTTTTCACCAGCTTAAGGTAAACAAAAACGACATAACTAACAGTAATTCGACTGATTTGCGTTTACGTAGGCATTGACGCGTTGAATGATCGAATTTATACTAAAAGCGTACAAAATATAAAATTAAAAAGGTTGGTATACATTCTTTTTCATATAAGGTTGTTATGCGGCGGTAGTACAGCAGGTGGTTATAACATATTATGAAGCTGGTGGACATGAAAGTATGTATAATATAGGTAAGTTTTTCTATTACATTGAAGCTGTTTTTGGTAACCTTTGTCACGTGGATAAAGTACTAGTTGAATTGAAGGGGTTGGTTATAAGTGATAAAGATTTCTAGTTATTATTCGCTATTGGGTTCGAGACGCTTTTAGCTTAAGCGGGAGACCTAGATTGGCTTTCGGTCGTGAAGTATAATTACTTACAGTTCCGCGCATTATTATGTATCCGCGACAAATTTATTATAATAGGTGTTAGTTGGGTAGACTATATCGTAGCCTTAGAGAAGTACCGCAAACTTGTTGATGAGTTAGAGTTTTTAGATATAAAGCGACTTTTTGGTCATTAACTAATGGGACCCGTATAAGCTTAACATCCGGATAGTAATACAATTATAACGGGGGTTTACGCCTTTTAAATACCCTCGTTGAGGAGTTGTAGTAATCGTGGCTAATGCTTTTGATATCGTGGCTAATTATCTTAATAAACCCATCTGGTACGCGTTTTAGATTAAGGACGTAAGGCGACATAAACGACATAAACGACGATAAAGGAATGTTAAATTAGTCTCGTTATCAGGCGTTACGTTCGTTATGCCTCGTCGGACCATTACTGACGCGGTTACCATCTTCGCTCAGCATTGCCGTTTATGTAAGTACATATGGTCTAAGTCGAAAAAGTAAATAAACGTTTCATATTAATGGTGATAGGGAAAGCCTAACTCCTCGATATAATTTCGTTTAATGGTTATATAGCTATAACGACGTAATTATAAAATCGAATAACAAAGAGTTTAATTTAATTAAAATACGTATAAATGAAGATCTATTCTTTTTCCCTCTAATTTTCAATAACACTTACTTTCTTAATACTTAAATCGATTTTAGCTGTAATTGTTATTATATTATAAGTAAAGCTTTAATATAACGGTTCAAATAAAGTAAATTCGATTATTATATCCTCGAAATCTCGATATAATATTAGAGTTACGGCAAAATACGCGTATTATCCAAATAATCAAGTTTTGTATAAATATTAATAAATAATTGGAACCGATATTATCATATATTATTCCCGGAATAACGCGGCATATAATTTTTTGAATACCTTAAATACGATATTGATGGGTAGCATTAAACGTTAGTAGTATTATTTTAGTAATTTAGAGTTTTAAAGATTTGGTTATTGACGCGGTAATAGTATGCTTCAAGTTTGGGGATATATGGGGCGTAATAGGATTGGTTTTTATCGGTTTGACGAAATGTTTGTACCTGAAGGTATAACGTATAGGGTATTAATTTCGGTTATCCTTTATTACAAGTCTTTGCAAAATAATGCGAAATTTTACAAGCGATGGTAACAACTACGGGGGAGGAAGAAAAGGATTAGTTACGTCTTTTACCAAAATTAACAAAATTCCACGACATATTCGATAAGGATAAGTTTATAACCTTACCCCTATATAAAAGGAGACTTGATTCTTATATTTATATTATACCGAACGAAGATGAATTTTTTCTAAAACGGCCTTAAGGGCCATTATATTCAATGTAACAGGATGAACTTTTTAAGTTTCTTCGATAGGTTACGAAATCAATACATAAAGGTTAGGTTCGAATAAACTTTTCATCGGTTATAACGCCGGTATTATTTATTTTTAAGGCGAAAGGGAGATAGCGGTTTTATATATAATACCAAGTATTAAATAATATTACCAAGTAAGACCTTTTTCCCTTAACTTTAATTTAGAAGACCTTATATATATTAGTGAAGTTAATATTGCTTACGAAGTTGAATATTCGAACAGCTTTTTACCATATTCGGATTATATCAAGATAAGAGGAATTACCGGCGTTTCGTACGTGGTTCGGATTCTTAAATAGTTAGTTACCCCTTTTAGGTTAGCGGAAATACCGGTAACGTTTTAATGATATATTAATTATATAATAACGTTTGTTTTATATCATTTCATTATAATGCACCTAAATCACCTTTTAGTATTTTTCTTTGTTATTAAATAAGATTAAATAACGAAAGCTCATATAGTTTTAGGATGTTTTCGTAATATGGAGCTAAATTTAGATTTAAAGAAATGTAACTTCGTGGTTAAGGAGACAAAATTCCTGGATTTTATTATAACGGTTAAAGTAGGTATTCGGGCCGACCCTGAGAGAGTCCGGGTAATCCGCGATTAGGAGTTATTACGTATTGTCCGAGAGATTTGAAGTTTTTTGGGGTTTGTTAACTTTTATCGTAATTTTATTTGTAATTTTCTCTTATCAGCGAAGTATGTCATTCAACAAACCAAGTAAAGAATTCGTTAGGCTTGGACGAAACAGGAGTAATATAAATTTCAAACCTTAAAAGATGCCTTTATTATGGCCCCGACTTTGACATATTCGGATACAAATCGGCTGACGGAGGTGAAAACCGATTATTCGAAAATAGCGTTAGAATGGTATTTATCGTAACTAGATAAAAATAGTATCCTAAAACTAATGGTTTACTATTTTATCGGATTAATAAATACGAAATATAACTATACTATTAACGATAAGGATCTTTTCACTGTAATATCTTATTTAAAAACGTAGTCTTTCGAATTACGTGGTATCCGTATCCCGTTTACAATCATGAAGAATTATAAAAAAATAAAATATTTTTCTTTACTGCGTTTGATTTTGGAATGCCAATTTAAATAGGCCAAAGTCCTCCTGTTTTTTTAATATTACTTGCAGTATAGGCTTGTAACTCAGGGCATCCATCCGGCTATGTTGACCAGTAAATTATAAGATAAGCCTGAAGTTAAAAAACGTTACCGGCGAATTTTGAACCTATTTTTATTACTATATTAAACGTGGAAATTATAAATTTATATATTAAAGGAACGTGAATTACGGCGGGTTATATGAATAAATTTGTTAAAATGGAGTCTTAGTTATTTGATCGCGACGACATATATCTTAAGGGTAGGTCGAAGGTTTTCGAAGGGTTATCGAGGGTGGGATTTCCACGAGCCCAACTCGCATCCGGGTTGTTATTAGGGATAACGCTGAGGGATTTTGATATACTTGAACTGGTAGTACCATTACAAACCCGGCTCGCATTAGGCCCGTTAATATCGTTAACGTTAAGTAGTCGCCTTATTTTCGGCTCGGGTAAATTAGCAGAATTATAAAACTAAGGAATGACAAATGACTCATTATATAAGGTTCGCTAATTAGCGGTTTTCGAAGGCGCCAAGAGCTTTTTAGTTGAATCCGGATAATCGGTATCAATTACAGATTATAGGATTAACATGCGGGGTATATTACGTTATCGTAACTATTTATAATTACCCAATTTTAAATCATTAACGACGAATATTTTATAAGAGATTTACGATTTGCTTCTTAGCGGTTATTTAGGAAAAACAATTTTAATTCGCGTTTTTTAACGAGATTACTATTGAAAAGAGATAGTCATACATATCCGACGCAAATATCGAATATATACGTAATATAACGGGACAAAACCCTGTTGTACTTTACGATAAAGCCTCCTTTAACCCCTTTTTATTTTAAATCGGTATTAGGCATATATTTTCATGGACTTTATAATCGACTTGCCAGCTATTAAAGGCAGCTACCAATGTTGACTAGTTATTATAAATCGTTTCTTAAAATTTATCTAATTTAAGGTTATATAGTTTAGAATAACCGATATATATACGGAACGTTTTCGGAACGTATAGTGGAAATTCAATAATTTTTTTGTTGTTATTATTAATAACCGCGATTCGAATTAGGTAAACGTATTTCTAACGACTTTGTATTTTTTAATAAAAGTCGAACAACTTTCATTCATAATATATTATCATGAACAAATGACGATATTAAACGTATAGATTAGGAAATCCAAAAGTATTAAAGTATCGTTTTCGTTTTTTCGTAATACGATAAAGCTTTATATTTACCTGTTTATTAATTTACATTAAATAACCAGGAGTTAACGGTTACAGAGTTTAACGCGAACCGTTTGGTAAATAGGTATAAAATGTTACTTATTCCGAAGGTAAACGGAAATACGAAATCGTGAACTAATCCAGCGGGACGAGTTATTGTATTTGAGTATACTTACGTAAAGGAGAAAAATTAGCTTAAGCAACAATAACTTATATTTAATAATAAATGGAAACGTTAGCGAACCATCGACGACGTTTAGCGGAGCAATATTAAGTAGGGGACTAAGTTTAGTTAAGCCTTTATAATATCCAAATCAATTGCTAAAGTGAAAATTTAGATTAGCTTTACAACTAATACCGGGTCGTCGGTATTTAGAACCCGTTTAATATCGTTTTGGATGTTTCTGATGAATACTTTTTTCTACGTAAATTTAGTTAAACGAACGGTTTCGGATCCTTTTCCCTCGTCAATCTTATTTAATACTCGCCTAAAACAATTTTCAATCGTTAACGATATAAAAAAAGGTTTATATGAGGAATTTTATGTTTAAAAATTTTCGCCCCTCAAATGGAACGGAGCAGGGTTTACTTTATATAAATTAAGTTAAAGGCTTATAATGAGTTAAAGTAGGAATTATTGAAAAATTATGAAAATATTATAACTTTAAATTAATTTAATGCGAAATGAGAGGATATTCAAGTTTATAGTAATTTAGTATTTCGATATCGGCATCGAATTTATATTAAATAGCTTATATAAGCGAACCGCCTATACCTGTTTGGAAATATATTACTTGTAAAAGAAGTAGAAATTTCATTGTTAAATTATGTTAAAATACAATAAGTAAGGCCAGATAAATATTATCCGACTTTTTCAAATACGTATCTTACCATAAAACAGCTTTTATTAAGACTTAGTAAAGATTAATCTATTCGTTATTATTATCTTTATTAGGGTTGAGCGAGTATCGACGTTATGAACGTTAAGGAATTTATTATAATTAGCTTTAGATATTGGGAGACGCTAGTAGGGGAGAATGTCGAGGGGCGTAACACGAATTAGTAAGCGCCAACAAAGGGGGTTAATAAAAGGTGAGATAGGTATGGGGCAATGTCTTAAATAGAGGATAACGTTAAAAGGGACGAACGTTGGGGGAGGCCGACGATGACGGTTAATGAGGAGTAATGCGAGGGGAGGAGCAAGAAAAGCGGCCTTTTAATCGGGTTATCAAGGACCATAATATATTAATCTGGGCTCGAGCGACGCAGTTGGCCCGATTACAATCTTTCGTACGTTTGCGGTCAGCCCAATTAGCTCGCGTTTAGCTAAGGTTAGCAAATTGAATATGGGTAGAATCAAGGCTCATATAATGAAGTTCTGAATATTACTCGTTATAATTTATAAGTCGTAACATACATTAGCTATAAAAGATATAGTTTATATAGTAATATTATTTTAGTTTTTTAGGTCAAAATTACGAAAATGTATACGGCGGGTATTAAAAGGAGCCGGTGCGAAAACTTTACGCGTTAACGCGTAATTGGTTTATAAAGTCCTGTCTTTATAAATAGGCAACATCTTAAAAGGTAATGGAAAAGTTTTAAGAGAGGACGGATCTGTGAGAAAGGAGTGATAGGGAAATATAGCTAAAGGGGTGACGACTTATACAGCTGGTATGGTAGGGATTCCTTATACCCGAATAATATCGCGGAACCAGACAAATTAATTAATTAACTCAAAAAAGATGGAGGTAAAAATGGGCTGATAACCCGAGACATTTCTTTACTACTTATATGGAAGGCACAGAATATCCTTTTTATCATTGGTTACAATACCTAATTAGCGTAAAAAAGCGCGTAAACCGGGTAATGCCGCAAATGAACTTATTTTTGAAATATATTACGAAAAAAAGTTAAAATACCATCGGGTTATTCATAAGGTTAATTTGTAAATTTACCCTATTAATAACCTTTCAATTCGTAGGATAACTTTACTCCCGATAAACTCGAATATAAATAAAAGGAATACCGAAGCTAAAAAGGCGATGAATATACGATATACACGCGTTTTTGATTTATATAAGGGGAAATACGTTTTCGTTTTCGTCATTACTAAGAACGAAAAGATTATAAAAAGCAGTTAGTAATACGGTATTCGTATATAATAAGATAATATACTTTAAAGGGTGGCTTATTATTTCTACTAAAGGCGTCGGCGACGTCGTAACCTAAGTTAAGTCTATTATTTATGTCGGCGGGAACAAGTAATTAGGAGGTAAAAAGAGTAATTGTAATAATTATGAAAAAGTGTGGATAAAAAAGTAAGGATAACGTTATAAAAGGGGAAAAAAGGATATTTTAAAAGTTATGGGAGCATTTGAATTTATAGGTATTAGCGGACCGGATTCGGTAGGGGTTACATATTATACAGTATACATTACACGGCACCAAAGGTAAAAATAAGGTATTACAAGGCGCGTTAAAGGGTAAGTTATACGGTACTGGCGGTAAAAAGAATGTATTATACGGCGAAGCTAAAATACGCATTATAGGGCGTCAGCAGCTTAAGGTTAAACCAGCCGATACGTTATATAGTACGTTAAAAGCACGTTATACGGCGCCGGTAACCTAGGGTCGGTTCGACCGATATATTATACGGCGCGTTAAATACCGCATTACCGATCTGCACCCAGCCCATGCAATAGGCAAATAAGGCTCACGCCTCGTGTTTAACCAGTGAAACACTGCAACCCCTATAATATCTGAGGAAAAGGGGAGTATGTTATAGATTTAAGTCATTGGCCATTAAGTCTATATGTTATGTAACTGTACATATAATGTGATAGATAGTACCCGGTTCGGGTGCGGACCGGGCACGGTCCATACACGGTACGTATAAGGGCATATGACGGGCCAGGTACTGGCTATGCCCATAGGTCCTGCACGGTGGGCCACAGTAACCTCTTCTAGTCTTCCACCATACCTCAATAGTAAACTCCATTTGGTACCTACTTGGCTTACCATCGTAATTCAGACTATAACAACCAGTTCATCTACGTTAACATCGATGTTGACGTTGAGGGTCTTCATATCCTCTAAATAAAAAAGAAAAGAAGTAATGGACTTAAGGTTGTAAAACATAATTATTCCTACAACAATTTAAATTACCGTTATCCTTAGTAACGATAATTACTCGCCTAGTCTAATACTAACTTTGGTCTTACTAGTATCGTAACGATGAATCTTAATAACTGTAATTGTTGGAATAGTATTGCATGCAGTGCAGTAGGTCAACTTTACTATAAGTAAAGTTGATCGTACTGCAAGTGTATTGCTTTGTGTGGACTTACTGCATTGGGTGTAAGTCGCATGTAGTACGCTGCACTTCACTCTAAAGCATGAGCCAAGCAATTGACCATACAAACTACAGTGCAGACTAGCTAGCGGTCTGCCAAGCCTAGAACAAGACATCTACCATCTGACTACTGCAATACTACTGTTACTTCGACCAATTGAATCGCCAACATTACAATATCTAAAGCCTACTAACACTAATCAATGGTTATTAGGTTAAGCACAGGTTAGCTAAGTAAAAAAAGAAGCTGCTTTCTAGTTACGTTTTATCTTTTTTAAGTAAGGTAGAGGAAATGTTTTTGCGAAGTGCCTCTATAATATTGTGTCGTTTTCGCGGCAGTATGTAGAGAAAGCTGTTATATTATATCGTCTTCACGGAAATTCAAAAGTAAGCGTCGGTATCTCTATCGAAAACACTAAGAAATCTTTATTCATCCTTTTTAAAGACGTTTAGATTAATTGTTAAAAGTCTTAAAGTTCGGCAAATTGGCAAACAGCTAAGTCCTTACACCAAACAACCAACACTAATAAATGACCTTCGACTTTTTCCCTATACACTGAATCTCTACCCATACTTCACTCTTTTCATCTCTTTTACATTAATTTAATCGTCAAGTTTGTAGTTTCGAGCGAAAATATCAAGTCGCGTTAAAATAGCTATATCGCGCAACTCCAAGTTGAAACGTTAAGTCTCCACGCCTCTAAATCGCCAAGTATACTACTACCAAGTCTTATGTAAGCCGAAACACTAAGATATTTACTGAAAGTGCTTATTTTAAAGCCATTACCGACCTCAGACGAAAAAAGGTAATTAAAGACCCCAGTAACATCTTCGAAAAACGCTATAATGAGGAGCTCTAGTACATCTAAGTTACTAAAAACTGTACCTCAAAGCACCTAACCAACGTAATCGGCCGTTTCGTTTTCAATGTCAACTCTGTTAGAGTCGGGCGTGGATTTATAGCCTTTTATATCTTTTAAAACTGGTTTCGCGACTGAAGTTTAGACATATGGAAAAATGTAGATAAATGATTAAAGATAAAGGTAAAGTTTTAACTATTTACTTGGGAGGTTAAATTCCCTTTGAAGAAAGAGAATAAAAAAAACCTAGTTATCCTACTTTACGAATGCGTTACAGATAAAGAACCTTAATGGAACTTAGTTAAAGGTAAAGAGATTACTAACGACAATAACCCTTAACGCTCATATATACGCTTATAAAGACGTATTTAAGCTTAAATAAATGTATTTAAAACATCAGTTAATCTTTACCCCGCAAGCCCTTAAATTTACCAGTTAATTAAGTAGAAACCTTACCGAACCCCTTAATACCAAAAGGATTATCGCTAAATCTCTCGCGATAAAAACCTCTAAGCTTACTTCTCCCAAGCTTTTTAACAAGTTTGGTTTCAGCAACCAAACCAAGTAAGGATCAGCTTTATGCGCAAGCTTATAATAGATACTACTACTAGTTTTTTCCCTTTAAATTTAGCCAAAGGTAATCATCCTATCTACTAACACCAATAAAAACTTTTTTCTTTTCTTAAACCAAGAGATTTACAAAGCCCTTACGACTAATATGTTACCCTTCCCCCTCAGCGCATCCCTATAGAGGATACGTATTGTATGGCAATCACTACGTTTGTTAAGATTTGACGAGAAAAGAAAAAGTATAACGGTAAACCTTATAATCTCTTCGATGTTAAGTTACTTCTATTCTTTAACATTTACCGCCAGATAGAAGTTAAGTTGCCAGGTTTTTACCCCTTATTTCCTAGTATCTTTACCGGCTAAGCCGAGGATTATTACTTTCGATACCTGACAAATTGTACCTCTTTCTGAGAAATTTACGATAACCTAAAAGGCTACTTCGAATACGATGTTAATTTAATCTAATACCATACAAATTGTAATATTATGAAGTGGTCTTGTATATTAAATTACAAAAAAGAGTTGAAAAGTAAAATAGATATCTTGAATCAGATATTTGACAAGTAAATGCTTTGCTAATAGGCAATAGAAAACGTAGAAACTGGCGAGGACACCCTATACTAATAGATCCGACCAGTAGTAATAGGCTACAAAAATGATAATATTCCCTTTGATGCCCCAATACCACTTGTAAAGGGTTCTTTAGCCAATTATGTTTCTCGTTAACGACCGTAACTACTAAAATCTTCAGCTTAACTGGTATGTACTCCCAAGCTAATAACTTCCCTAACATATAAAAAAAGACCTTACGGTGGTTAATTACGTTAACCGTAAATACGGTTATGGAATCTAACAACGTTTAAGGTTTGGCTTACTGGTATTAAACTAAAGGCAACAACTACATTAACTCTAATAGAGCCAAAAATTAGGTGGACCTATTAACCGTAAGTATTATCGTCGTAATATTGATAAGAAATATTAGATATATAACAAGTTTGGTTGTTAGTTAATTCGGCACCCTCCTGTCGAGCGAAATAATACGAAGGTAATATATTACATTTAGTACTTTACTACCCACGAATACGACTATTTGGATGAAATCGTAAGCTTCGAGGGAAATGAGCCAAGTGATGGTAATAATGCTTCGAATCAAATTAAATGGCACGAAGATACTAGTACTAGCTCGAAGGCAACGTAATAAAAAGCCGACTACGCATTTTTGTACCTCTTTACAGGTGAAACCCCTTACTTCTGACACGATGATAAAAACTTTAGCTCTATACACCTTTTTAATACCTGAAACCGCTACGCGGAGCAAGTCTTTCAAGGGATTATATCGGATACGGGGGCTATATGGTACTTAATAAGAGGTTATTCGAAATACATCTCGTTGCGAAGGGATACTAACACAATTACGAAACTTGATAACGTGGATACTAACAAGGCCAAGGTTGGCTTTAGCCATAGAAAAGAGTTATCTTCACTGGAATCGACGACAGTCAAAACTATTGTTGGCCCTATTATTCTTCACATCCTGAAATCCCCTACCTCCTTCCTCTTTTACTTAAAAGGCATAAAAACCCTCGGCGTTAACGTTAACGTTTAGACTAACAAACTAATACAAGTAAAGGCTGATAAAAGGTTTCCACTTAGCCTTAAATGTGGGAATTTCTAGTTTTATCTTTAAAGACTAAATGCAATGGTGTTAAACCTAACAGAGGTGAAGCTTCGTCAATTACACCGTAAGTTCTACCATATTACGACCCAAATATGATGGCGAGTTAAGAAGTAAGCCAGTGTACAGCTGAGCCACTTAGAGCTTGAAGTCTAACACATCAGGCAAAGAACACCTTTCTTTTTTCAGTAGGGAAATGACTAAGCCAATCACGTAATTAGGATCAGTGGAATTAGTACTAATCCAAGTGATCCAGGATCAGTGGGCTCAGCACTGATCCAAGGGATCTAGTACTGAAGACGGTATGAAGGCACGAATATATAAGGACACGGTCATCACCACATAGATTGTATTTCCTTCATATCTCTTCAGTTATCAATCTAAGTATTCAGTCCACACATCTGAATAGCCACACGGCTTTTGATCATTACCTGCACGGTTGCGATATTGTTCACTCAGCACTTTTGCTACCATATTGATAACACAAACCCTCTGACACTTTCTATATACTCACGGGTATTTAGTGTAATCATTATATTCACTCAGCATCTCTGCTACCTTCTTGATAACATAAACCCTCTGATACCTTCTATATACTCAAGGGTATTTAGTGTGACCATTACAAATCACCTGGAAATTAACAGGCTTTACAAAGTCTTCAAGGCATCTACCCACAAATATATAAACTTACCAGCTCTAAAGGTAGTAAAACAACTTTACCACTACTGTTAAATATACTTTTAAGCCCCCTTAAGGTTTAAGTTTACGTTAAAAAAAACTAAGACTTCAACTCGGAAGTTTTTATAAACGTGTTTTACCTGGATTGTAAGCCAGTATTTTACGTTATGGATTCTGCCACGGCTTTCTACAGCGTCAAGTTCCTTAAAACTATCACAGTAAAGGAAACCTAGGAGGCACTACATATTTTGTGGATTAATACCTACTTTAGACCATTAAATATACTATTTTACGATACTGGCATCAACTTTACTACGATGAAGTTCTAAACTAATACAAAGTTAATGGGAATTTAATATAAATAGGTCCCTATTAAGACTTACTAGGGTATTGGCAAGGTCGACAAGGTATACGACTTTTTGCGAAGGGCCTATAATATCCTAACACTAGAGATCGAAAGCTTTACTGTTTAAGAAACACAACTTTAAATGGCGGTAAAAGGTTTTAACAATATTGTTAACCCTAAGGGACTTATACCAACTTTACTGGTATTTGGAGCTTACCTATGCATAATAGCTAAGTTGCCACCTTCTTTAAATACCTAAAAACGTATAATAGCATATGGTAAAGCTTTGAAAGGTCTGAGGAAGGAATTAGCATGCTGTTAGTTTAATAATACCATTAATACTAGGAACAAATCTTTAATAAAAAAAGTGCTTTTACTCCCCTTTAAAAGTAAAGTCTTCACGTAACGCGAGCCAGGAAAATGAGATAAGCTGTATAAGATCTTACGGATTACCAACTTAAACGTAGTGATTAAAACTACTAATGGCCCCGTAACTTTCCGAGTTATACAGGTTAAGCTGTACCGAAGACCCCTCAAACTATTTAACTTTGATAAAGATCCTAACGTCAATAACCTTCAAACCTAGCGAATTAGTTAATAGAACCCTCCTAAGCCGATTGTTAATAAGCCAATAGAGTGTTGGCGACGGGGATGACTACCTAAAAGGAGGATAAACATTAAAGAGGAGGACAGCAATGGAGAATAAAAGCCTGGCAAAGTGTATACAACGGCGTAAGAATTTTAAAAGAAGTCTAACGGAGAACTTGCTCTCAAACTCCGCGCCAAAGGCATAATTAATATACTGGGTAATCTTTTTAAGAAAAGTGACCTAATGGTAATTAACGGCCTTTTGTTATGGGGGGTTATATAATTTGTGTAGTTAACGTAAGTCGAAAGCTAAGATATCACTATTTTTAAGTCGAGGATAGTTTACGAGTTCATTGGAAAAACTACGCACCAGCCGTACAAGAAGTCATAGTTAATCGTTTAAGAATACGGTAATAAAGGTACAGACTACATTCTTATACAATCGCCTATAATTTGAAAAATAAATTAGTGTTTGATCATTGCTATTACTGTCAGTTTTACTATTGGCGTAAAAGTTTAGGTTACACTTAATAGACGGGACATTATGCAAGCGTACATGCAGTCTACCACTGATCTTTAGCGGATTATATTGTTAAAACTGTTAAAAGAACTAAAGGACAAGTTTCCGGTTGGTATGATAATACGTTATATTAAACCCTTATACGAATTAGCCAAGGCCAACGTCCACTGGTTCCTTACGTACTAGGTATAGTTTAAAAAAAGGCCCGGCATAAAAACTTTTGTTATGGTCCGACCTACGATGGTAAGCTAAGTAGGTGCTAAATGGGATTTATTATTGAGGTGCAGAGGAAGACTGAAAGAGGCTACCATGGTCCAATGTATAGGGCCCTTAGGTAAAGCTAATTCCTAGCCCGTTACGTGCCCTTACCCGTGTCGTGCACGGACCGTGCCCTGTTCGTATACAGGCCGCGTCTAGCCTATACCCGGTTCGCGTTTGGGTCGGGCCTAGGCCTATCCTGTTACGTATACAGTTACGTAACCTGTAGGCTTAATGGATAACGGCTTAAGTCTATGAAATACCTCCTTTTCCCCAGATATTGTAAAGGTTGCGACGTTCTTTTAAATAAACACTGGATGTGAGCCGTATCCGCCTAGTACGCGTATCGAACATAAGCCGCTAACATTACGCCTAATATATTTATAACACTTCGGCCGATCTACCTTATGTCGCTAACACCGTATCACGTATTCGTTGACGCGCCATATGATACCTTCTTTTTACCGCCAACGCTGTATAGCATATCCGTTGACGCGCCGTATAAGACCTCCTTTTTACCGCCGGCACCGTATAACGCACCCGTTAACGCGCTAATTAAGGTATCTTTCTTACCGCTGGCGTCGTATAACGCACCCGTTAATATATCGTGACGCGCTGTGTAATGTATTTTTTTTACTGCCGGCGTTGTATAACATGTTTGTTGACGTATCGTATAAATTTACGCTTTTGTTTTCAATATCGAGTAATGCGCCTTATATAACACGTAACTCTTACTGAATCCGGTCCATCAATCCTTATAAATACGGAAGCCTTTATATAACTTCTAAAAATTCCTTCTTTTTCCTTTTATACCATCATCCCCCCCCCCCCATTTTACTAGCTACCTAATTATAATTTTTTCTCACTTTCTTTTATATAAGTTAGCCAATTATTTCAAGCCATATATTTTTACCTTTTTACTTAGCTCTTCATTATAACTAAAGTATTTAACTGTTTTTGCCTTAGTTAAGTTACCACCGGCGCCTCGAGAAGTGTCAATAAACCTTTTCGTAAGGTATATTACCTTATAATATATTAATACCTCATTATTAACTTCTTGTTATAGCCCCTTCTTGTGACAGGAGATTTTTTATCCCCGGAAATAGTAAGGATTAAAATAAGTTTTTTTCGTTATAGGTTCAGGATGTCTATATATCGTATATCGACTGGGTTTTAAAATTTCATGTTACCTTATTTTACGTTCGAGTTTATTATATATAAACATGTGGCATATGTCAAAAGGTTCATAATAAAGTAAATTTAACATTTTCTTTACGAAAGGCCAATCGTGAATTAACTTTTTTTCGTAATATATTTAAAAGATAAGCTTATTTACGACTTTACCTAGTCTACGTGTTTTTTATGTTAATTAGTTATTACGTCAAATGATAAAAATTACCTCCTGTTTTCTACGCGTAAACGTTAAGGGAATATCCCGGATCATCGACTCGTTTTTACCCCCGCTTTTTCCAAGTTGGTTAATTAGTTTACCCGGCTCTGAATTATCGCTCAGGTGTAAGAAGTTTTCACTATACCGGCTATATAAGCCGTTACTTTTTTAACTATACGCTTACGCCGCCCTTTTTTTCCGGGTCCGTATTTACCCTAAACCCTTTCGTTTCCTTTTATTATATAACCTATTTATCGAAATGAAACGCCTTCGGGTAACTGAACTTTAACGTGTAACGTTTTTAAATCGGCCCTCTTTAATTATCACTGAATACCTTTTTGTAATTTTAGCCTAAAGGGAAAAAATAATATAACTACTTTAGTTATGTCTTTTATAACCAATATAAGCTACGGCTTAAAAAATGTTACTAACGACGTTTAAGGCTTAATTATACGATCGCTAATTTCATATATGTCCTATTTTCTAACTTTTTACAGGAATGGATTAATCGAGCCAATCGCGAGTGGGTATAGGATTATATCCGAGTTAATTGAATTGCCCTGATTTAAATCAACGTGTTATAATCTTTAGTAACCCATTTAAAGGGTTACTCCCCCTATTCTGCTTTTTCCCCTACTTTTCATTAACCGTTATCGTCGGCTTCGTTTAACGCCCGTCCCTTTCAACGTTATCTTTTATCATTGGCCTCCTTTAACGTCCGTATATCCTCGTATTATTCGCCATCAGCCTTTCTTAACGCCTGCCTCTTTTTACGTTATTTACCCTTTTTAGCGTCGCTTTGCGTACAGACCGCCTCCTACTAGCCCCCTTTTTCAACGTTTATCGGTTTTCGCTATACTTCTTACCATTCACTTCTCCCTTTATCGCCTAACGCTCGAAGTTAGTCGTAATAAGGCGCCTTAATATAAGTAACGCCGGTATTCGTTAAATTTAAATAAGGATAATAATAATAAGTAAGTGGACTTTCATTAGGATGTAATAAAAGTCGTTTTACAGTTGGATATTATCCGAGATAATCGGGTAGTATTAATTGAGCCCTACCTAATATATTATAACTTCGTTTAATAATGAATTTTCCTTTTTATTTATTAGTAAGGTATTATTTCAGAGGCATAGGCGGTTAGTTTTGCGTTTATTATTTAATATAAACTTAATGTTGTGTAATGATCACACTAAATACCCGTGAGTATGTAGAAGGTGTTCAGAGGGTTTATGTTAGCAGTAAGGTAGCAGAGGTAACAAAGGTGCAATATCAAGACTGTGTTCGAGTGATGATCAGAAGCCGTTAGGCTATTCAGGTGTGTAGACTGAATACTTAGATTGACAACTGAAGAACTATCTAATGAAGCTATCTAAGGTGGTGATGACCATGTCCTTATATCTAGTTCCTTCAGTTGGTACCCATACTGGGGGTGCTCCAGTATGAGGTTTGCGGGATCACTGGTGGTGATCCAAGTGATCCAAGTGAGCCGGTGATCCAGGTGATCCAAGTGATCCAGGTCACGTGACTTCTGCTGAGTCATCCGTTGTCCAATTGCCGTGCCGTACATGGGAAATGTGCTTTGTAAGCGTAGTGGGGAACATGCAGCGTCAGAGGATCCAACTGCAGTTCGTGTCATAACATGTTGTCGTTAAGATACCGGGCTATCATAAACCCTAATATCTATCCATTTCATTTTGAATTTGTTTAGGGTTATAGTATACCAATATTTTTTTCAATAATTCCTATTCTGGTTTATTATAACCATTTTATTTAATCAATACATAACGAATATCTCTTTCCTCCATTTTTACCGTGAGGATATTTTTTTTTTGAATTCCTCGTGTTTACCTTTCCTTATATCATTCGTCATTAAAATTAATATCGGATAATTGTCGAATAAAACCTATAAAGAAAAGGGGTTCGAAACTGTATGCTTAACTAAATTTATGTAAAAAAACGAATATTGACTAGTGATATTTAAGATAATATTCAATAAGTTTAAAATACCGATTACATGGTATTAATTATAAAGTCAATCGAGTTTTTTATTCGAATAATTAGTCTTAATATTAGAAAACTCAGTTCAATTTAGTTTTTTACCTTATATCGCTTTGCTGAACGTCATTTACGACTCGTCGCCGTTTGTATTTATTATTTGATATAAGCTATTACCGCTTATGTTAGTTCCGTCCCCTCGTATAAATAAGTTAAAAACGTAATTGCTTACACCGCCAAATTGGTTAACGACTTCGTAGTTTTGTTTACCTTCGAAATTAGTAACATTTTGTACCTATTTACTAAACAGTCTACGTTAAACCCGATAATCATTAACTTTCGGTTATTGAACGTAAATTAATAAGCGAGTAAATATAAAGCTTTATCGTATTATAAAAAGGTGACTACGATACGTAAGTACTTTTAAACCTTTTTGTTTACCCGTTCAATACCGTTATCTATTTATAGTTAATACGTAGGAGGTGAAAGTTATTCGACTTTTATAAGGAAATGAAGTGTCGTTCAAAATACGTTTACCTAATCCGAACCACAGTTATTGATATTAAAAGCTAAAAACCTATAAAATCTTTATTATATATTCCGAAAATGCTCTATATACGCCTTCGCAATTATAAACCTTATAGCCTCTAATCAGATTAATTTGGAAAGTCGATTGATAATAACTAGGAAATTTCGAAGGCCTTTATTAATAGTTAATAGTTTAATTATGAAGTCGACCGAAATATACGTTTAATACCGGTCGGAAATAAGGAAAGTTTAGAATAAATTTCATCGTAAAGTATAACAAGGTTTTATTGCGTTATATTACGTATATATTCAACGAAGACGTCGAATATTCTCGACTATCCCCTTAGAGTAGTAATCTCGTTAAAAAACACGAAAAAAAATATTTTTACCCGGATAACCTTTAATAAACAAGTCGTAGATTCATTATAATAACCGTATTTTCCATAATTTTCAATTCGATAACCATAAAAAACTACAGTAACTTAATGCCTCACGTGGGTTCATCCTGTAATATATAATTTATATCAATTGCTTTACTTTAGATTGAAACTTTTAACGCCTTTAAAATCCATTGAAAGGCAAACCTTATATAACAGATCATTTGTTACTCTTTAATCCTACGATTCCACTAACGTACTCAAGCCGAAAATAAGTAAACTATCCAGCGTTAATAATGTTGACGGGTCTGACGTAGTCTGAGCCCGTGACGGTACCGTCGGCGCCGTCGTACTAAAATCCTTTAAAAATATTTCCGATAACGACCCGGGCGCGGGCCGGGTTCGGGGAAGTATCATTTTTGGAGGCCTTTTAAAAAACCCCAACCCCCCTTTAGGATATATATCGTCGTAATCTAGTAATTAAACTTCTGTTTTACTAGACTCCTTCATTTGACTCGCCGTAATCTGTATTCCATTAATATATAAGTTTATTGATACTACGGTGAATATAATAATAAAAATAAATTGAAAACCCCGTATATAATATTCCTTTACCTTGGATTTATTTTCTAATTTTAGGGTTAATATATCCGAGCTAACGTCCTAAGTTAAGGGTTTATACTTGAAATAGTATTTTTTTAAAAAAAGAGACCTCAGCCTATTTAACTTGAAGTTCCGAAATTAATCGTAGTGGAAAAAATACTTGAATCCCTTATAAAATATCAAAATCGTAAACGGTATACAGATATTATATAGTTTCAAAAACCACGTTTTCAAATAAGATATTTTTTCGAGAAGTTACTTTTTATAAATAGTATATTTATGATTCGTATACGTTAATCGTATAGAGTAATAAGTTATTAGCTTTAAAATACCATTTTTATCACATTACAATGAATACCCTTTTAACGCCGTTCCCGAACAGTCAGTCTCCACCACTATTAACCGATTTGGATTCTAATATACTAAAATCGAGGCTATAATAAAGGTATTCTTTAAGGTTTGAAATGCCTGTTTTTCTCATTCCATCTAAACCCAACGAATACCTTACTTTGTTAGGCGGAAGAGATAATCCGCTCACTTTGAGAAATTATGAATAAAATTACGGCAAAAGTTGGTAAAACCTTGAAAACTTCGAATCTTTCAAACCGTACGTATTAACTCCTATTAGCGGATTGCTCGGAATTTTTTAGGGTCGGTCCAAATACCTACTTTTACCGTTACAATAGGGCTCAAGTATTTCATTTCCTTAATTACAAAGTCACACTTTTTCAAATCCAAATTCAATCTCGTATTACGAAAACGTTCTAAAACTACGCGAAATTTTGCTATATAATCCTGTTTAATAACTGAAAAAGAGACCAAGATGTCGTTTAAATACATAGTAACGAAATTATCCAAAATATCCGTTATTATATAATTAATATATCGTTAAAACGTCGCCGGCGCTTCCACTTACCTTAAATGGGTAACCAACTAATTTAATAACCCGAACAACGTACGAAATGCCGTTAATTCCTCCTACCCCAGTGTTGTTCGAATACGGTAAAATGCCGTTCTAATATCTAAATTCGTAAACTATATCGACTTCGACAACGTACACAGGTTCCCTTGAATTAAAGGCAAAGAAAAACGGGCTTACTTGATAATTTTATTTAACGCTCGATAGTCGATATTTAACCGCTATTCCCCCCCTCCAGTTTACGAATTAATAATACCGGTGCCATCGCCGATAAAAAATTCGTTTAAACCTAACCCTGATTTACTAATTTCGTAACCTATCGTCGAAGCTTAAAAAGTTAATTTCGTAATATCAAGGACAACATCCCCTAAAGTCGTTTTGGTAAAGACTTATCCTCATTGGGTTTAATATTAATATAATAATCGAATTTACTTTTATGTAGGGGTAAAACCGTAGCTTTATCCTTATCGAATAAGTCGCGAAATACCGTTAGTTCCAGTAAAAAACGCGATTAATCCTCTTTTTCTTTAGCCGTAATCGTCGTTATTACTTATAAAATCAGCGTTATTTCGTTAAGGCTTATAATATAAGCCATTCCAAATGTATCCTCTATACTTTATACCTCTCGGTACAAATTTTACGCTAACCCAAGGAAAACTGAACCTATTTCGCCTTATATATCTTTTATTTTAAAGCGTATCATTATTACGTCAATAACTAAACTTTTTTAACCTTAAATTACCAAACGGCTTCCGCCTGCGTTTAAATCCACCTATTAGTATCGTATTAAAGGCATTTCCAAAATCATATCCCGCGTTATTCCAGGAATAATATATGTTAACATCGGGTTCGACTATTTATTAATATTCATACGAAACTTGACTATTTGGATAATACTCCTATTTCACCGTAACCTTAATATAGTTTTAAGATTTCGCGGATACAATAGCCGAATTCACTTTAACCTTAACCGTTATATTAAAATCTTGTTTACAATATAATAATAAATATAATTAAAATCGATTTAAATATCCAAAAAATAGGTATTATCAAAAAGTATAAGTATGAAAAATAATGTCTCGTTTATGAGTATTTTAATTAAACTAAACTCCTTTTTACTCGATTTTGTAACTATATCGTTAAGGCTATATAACTCCTAAACGAAATTATGTAAAGGAGTTAAACTTCCTCCGTAGCCGTTAATAGAAAACCTTCCTTTACCTTTTTAATTTGGGCCGTATATACCTACGTAGAAGGTAATGCCGGATAAAGGTTATAATTACATTAAAAATAATTCAGTAAACTATAACATATATAATGCCCTGAAACAAACCTAACCTAAAGTTCTTTTATTATTATCCACGTCGTCCTACGTCTCTAGTTTTAAGTAAGTATCAAACGGGTTTGTCAAAATAACTGGCCGCGATATCGAAAGAATTAGCCGCGATTACCACAACCCTTTAATGAAGCCGCTTAAAAGGCGTAAACTCCTATTATAACCGTATTACCATTCGGTTGTTAACTTTAAATATATTTCGTTAACTAACAACTAAAACGACATTTTCAATCTAAAAACTTCAACTTATCAGCGAGTTCGTAGTACTTATTTGAGGCTACGATATATTCCACCCGACTAATACCTAACGTAATAAATTTGTCACGGATATGTAAAGATACGCACAAGCATAACTAATTATAATTTACGGCCGAGGGCAAATTTAGGCCGCTTATTCAAGTTAAAAGTATTTCGAATATAATAGAAAATAGTGCCTACAAGTCCTTATCACTTATAATTAAGCCTTCGAATTCGATTAATATTTTATCCGCGTAGTAAAGGTCACCGAAAACCGCTTCGATATAATCAAAAAAATTCCTTATATTATACCTATTTTAGTATCTTCCGGCTTTATAATAAGCTGTAACCGTTTACTTTACCACCGCCGTATAATATCCTTATATGTAAAGGAACGTTTATCGAGGTTTTCCGATTTATGTTTTATTCGCTTTCAATATAAATTCGATTGTTTGACGCGTCATCGCTTACGTAAAACCAAATCCGTTAAATTTCGGTTAGTTATATCGTTTTCGTCCGTCTTAAACCGATGAAAAACTAAAGTGAGTCGCGGATAATTCAGTTTCGAGTTACCAAATCTTCGCGATGACTTAAACGAAGTCAGACGCAAAATCGATAGTTAAAAACGATTAACCCGGTTGTTACAACTATTTAACAGCTGCCATAATATAACTTACGGTATCTTGTAAACGAGAGATGTCGACCCAAATCGGCTCCGAAGGGGCTAAAAGTATATTTATAAAAGTAGAAGATTAGGTATTCGTCGACGGTCTATCTTTTCCGATAACAATAAAGTATAACGATGGAATATTAACATTTACTATCGATTAGTTCATTATAAATATTATTTTTTCGAAAAAATAAAAATAAAATTCAATAGTATATTACAGTCCAATTTACAATAGTAAACCAAGTAGGTGTTAAATGAGATTTACTATTAAGGTACGGAGAAAGATTAAAAATGGCTATCGTAGCCTAACATATAAGGCCCTTAGATTGTGCTAATACCTAACCCGTTACGTGCCCTTACATGTGTTGTATACGAACCATACCCTATCCGTACACGGGGCCGTAACCGGCATGTACCCGGTCTACATCCGAGCCGGGTCTAGGCCTATCCCGTTATGTACACAGTCACGTAACCTATAGGCTTAATGGCCAATGGCCTGAGTTTATGAAAACATTAACTTTTAATCCGTACCTATTAATTACAAAGGGAAAAAATTGGGTACCGTAGGTATATAAACTAACGATATCCTTTTCATCAGTAATATTGGGTTTTTGGCGGTGGAACAATATTTTATCGAGAAGTCAAGCCTTAAAGAATACAAATCAGTTGAAACGTTGGCTAAGGAAATATAATTTAACTTTAATAAATTATTAATACGCATTTGTAGTATTAAGGCTGAAAACGGTACTTATATTAGCCTACCATGAAAGGGGTAAGCCGTAAGCCTAGCAATTATGAATAGAACTAACGAAGAAAGATTACAAAAATACCTAAAAAAAATGGTACGTACAGCTTATATTGCTACGATATATTAACCGGAGGCGTCATACAACCTTTTCATCGCAGCACAAACACATAATCCATAAGATGAAGATTTTAACAAGTTAAATAAACGAATTCAATGGTAAATGAATTACGAGAAAAAAAGAATCAATATGGTTTTTGTAGATCTAAAGAAGGCGAAGCTATTAATTTTTATGCATGGATTATTTGCTAATAATACTAACCTTACATTGTAAATCGACTTCTTTATAATGCTTCTTAATAAGAATAAGTCTAAAGGGTAATTTACGATTACCGAAAACCTTGTATACTATGCATCTGTTCAATGTAAAATCGTAACCCGGAACGTATTAGCTTCGGAAGTTTATGGTATAATAGTAGGCTCTAATATCGGTATGGCAACTAATGGTATATTAAAGATTATTACCAAATAGTTAGGACTGCCACTGATACTTATGGTAGTATATACCAACTTCCTGAGTCTTTACAAATGCCTGTTAAAGCTAGATGCGACTAATAAAAAACGTTTAATAATAAACTTAATAGCTTTAAAGAAGGTATACGAAGCCCGGGAAATCTATAAAATTTGTAGATTAACGGCAAAGATAACCCTACTAATGCCATAACTAAGGCCACCCCTAAAAACGATTTGGAAAGGTTTGTGGATAGAAATACGCTAACTATACGAATTGAGGGATACGTAGACCGCTCGGCACGTAGCATAGAGGAATAGGGTTGTCCTATCAAATTGAAAGACCGTTAGTGTAATGGTAATGATAGCAAAGATAGCGATAGTAATAGTTTAAATTACTGGAAAAGGGTACGTAAGTGGTGGCGTACCCAATTTGATTTATGTAGATTTGTAGCAAAAGATCTGTGCACGGGATTTAAGGAACGGAGGTCTCGGAAGGGTGGAGTAAAAGGGTCATAAGAGGCCGTAATTGAGGTTGATTTTAGTACAAATTAATCGGAATTGACTGGAGTTTGGTTTGTTGTGGGATTACAGATCAAAAAGGGAGTTCTAAGGGTACCACTAATTAATAGCAAGCCATGCTAGCGTGTAGGTACAAAACAAAAAGCCGCCAGTGTTGGAATAGTATTTTATGCAATGCGTTAGGTTAACTTAACTATAAGTAAAATTAACCATACTACAAATGTATTGCTTTATGCGGACTTACCGAATTGGGTGTAAGTCGCGTGTAGTATGATACGCTTCACTTTAGGGTACGGACCAAGCAATTAACCATACAAATTACAGTGCAGATCGGCTAACAGTCCGCCAAACCTAGAACAGGACATCTACCATCTGACTACTGCAATACTACTGTTACTTCGACCAATCGAATCGACAATGCTGCAACGTCTAAGGCCTACTAATAGTAATACTTTCCTTCCATAATGTCACGTATTACGAATAACCTCCTATTAAGTATCTTATTACTCTCATATCCAATATAATACTTTAAAAACTGTGGTTCACGTAACGATCACAAAGATTAAAAGTATATAAGGGGTTAAGGGCTTAATTAAAGTAAAGGTATAGGTTTTTACCAACTAAACTATAATGATCATACTAAATACCCGTAAGTATATAGAAGATGTTAGAGGGTTTATGTTATTAAGAAGGTAGTAGAGGTGTTGAGTAAACAATATTGCAACCGTGGCAGTAATAATTAAAAGCCGTGAGGCTATTCAGATGTGTAGACTGAATACTTAGATTGATAACTGAAGAGCTATGAAGGAAATACGATCTATGTGGTGATCGTACCCTTATATATCCGTGCCTTCATACCATCTTCAGTACTAGATAGCTTGGATAGTAAGATATCCAACATATCCTATGCATCCGTGCGTTAACCCTAACCCTGTGTTGTTGACATAAGAGATGTTCACCACCTGATGTGTTGAACGTTAAACTTCTAATGGCGCAACTAGCTGCTGGCCTGTTCCATAACCTGCAGTTGGTTCTTGGGTCATAACATAAACGGTACAAAAAGACGTAGTCAACTAGTTACTAAGTTTCGATAAAAGTAATATCTTTATGTTACTTAATCTATTAAAGGGCATTGTCGCCGTTAATTAACTCGTCGCCTTCGAAATCTTCGATTTAATTCAAGTGATCCTATTTAAAAGTGGTAAGATACTATATATAATATACCACCTTTTTGTTATTCCACTTAGTAGGGGGATGCCGAGTTAACTAACAGCTGGACTTGCCACAAATCTAATATCCATTACCACTATTACGACGATAATACTTATGGTTAACAGTTCCGCTTAAGTCTTAACCTTATTAGCGTTAACGTAATTACCACCTCTAGTCTATATTTGATAGGGCAAACCTTAAACGTTAAAATCACCTATAACTATACTTGCGATAGACATAATTAACTACCCTAAAGTATTTTTTACCTACGTTAGGAAATTTTCCGGCTTTAGGGTATATACCAAGCGAATTTGGTATAGGTGCTATTATAATGGAAAACGAAAAACGCAATTGGTTAAAAAAGCCTTCGCAAGTGGCATTTAGGCGTTGTAAAGTGTATTTAAACTCGTTAACGACCTTAACTACTACCCGTATCTATTTGTAAGGTATAACTTCGCCAAAGTAATTTTTCCCATTACTTATTGGTACAGCATCATCTTATAAAGCAGCTAATTAAAAACATCCATTTATGTTTCCTTTTTTTTTCTTCGCCATCATTGTAGTCTACCATATAGTAGCTTAGTTTATATAGTAGTAGGTGAGGTGGACTTCGTACTCGAAGTAACTCTTTATACTATCGTAAATCTCACGAAACTTAGTGGTTCTGGTTAAAAAAGTTAGATAATAGTCCCTAGTATACCTTATAAGGATTCCGGTGAATAGTAAGTGAAAACCTAAAAAGTAAACCTCTATCTACTTACAAATGTTTAAAAAGGGCATTATCATCGTGTTGAAAAGATTATAAAGCTTCCCGTTATACTTTTATACATCGTTCCAAATCTTAGCGAAGTTTATAAGGAGCTTATGGTTAATATTAATTATCTTAACAAGTTTTGGAGGCAAGTTATTATAATTATATTAGTTTTGTTTAATATTTCCTAAAAATTTAAGTCTTAAAAATTCCGAGTTACAATATTAAGAATGATTACCATTCGCTTAGCCTGAGGGGTGAATTTCTGTAATAGAACCTATCGTAGGCTTTCGCGTATAAACAAATCTACTATAGGAAGGTTTTTAAGGAGCTTATCAATTAAAATCTCAAAGGTCTTATCGATTAAAGTCACAAGGGGCGATAAGTACTTAGAGGTTATAGGAGGCTTAACGATCCTATTGAATTAACTAGTAAGAAGCGTTAACGTTAATACCTCTTACTGCGTTAACAGCTGCTACTTTGTACACCTTACCTTCGCCGATGATATATTCCGCATTATTATATAAAAGTGTTAAACTACCGAGTTAGTTAACAATATTTTTATCGTTAACGCTTAAAAAGGCTTAATTTAGTTAAGGGTAAAGGGATATTACCCTGAAATGCGTGTAAAGGTGTAATGGTTTTTTAATGCTTTTTCTTTTAGGTTGAAGGTTTTAAAGGCATTTTTCAAGTTGAGTTAACTCGAAAAGAGTTTCCGCTAGCCTTGTAAAGCTTTCCTTTAACACGTATATCCCTCAGCATTTAAGTTTAACCTTCAGTTTAAACTTAACGGTTTTTTATATTACTTTCCACATATTAATAATCCAGTCGTTGAAAAACTTACGATACTTACGAAAAGTGCGGTCAGGGTTTTTACCGCCGCTATATTCCAAGATAAAGTAGTCGTTGAAATTAGTCAAATGCTTTTCGGTTAAGTTTTCATCGACGTCGTTTCTATAAAGGTCGTAGTTATAATACTTAGCGAAAAGGTAACCGAAAGTCTTAATTATTTCTAGACTGGCGAGGTCAGTAATAACTTCAAAGTGCGCACTAAAGTTAGTTATTTTGACGTTCTAGCTTGAATAGGATGTGTAGAACGTGTAGAGCGAGAACCTTGATGATTTTTAGCATAGACACTTAGTATTTTGACGTAAAGTTGCGCGGAAACTTGACTATTTTTCGTTAGGTCGCGAACCGTGACTTTTTTAGCGCGACTTGACTATTCTTGATATTTTCACTTATGATAGCGAACTGAACGATTAAATCAACGTAGGGGAAATAAAAAAGTAAAGTAAAAGTAAGTTTTTAATATAAGGGGTAAGGTTGAAGGTCGTTTATTATTATAAATAAAGGTCTAAGGTTGTTTATTATTGTTTTGGCCATGGGACTTCTTCGTTTTTGTAGTAATAGTACCCGTAGTAGTACTAACTTAACCGTTTTCCAACTTTCCAAACTTTAAGACTTTTAACAATTAATCTTAACGTTTTTAAAAAGGACCTGTAAAGATTTCTTGGTGTTTTCGATAGCAATACTGTCGTTACCTTTAAGTTGTCGTTACCTTTAAGCTGCCGTAAAAACCGATGCAACTTAAAAGTCTTTTCTACTTATTGCCGTGAGAACCGATAAAGCAGTAGAAGCCCTTCGTAAGAATCTTTCCTCAACCCTAACTGTTGTTTCACGTAAAACGTAACCGGAAAGTAACTTCTTCTACTTAGCAAATCTGTGCTTAACCCAATAACCACTGATCAGTGTTAGTAAAAAGGGCTTTAGACGTTACAAATTTATCGATTCGAATCGTGGTCGAAGTAATAATAGTATTACATTGATCAAGTGGTAGATGCATTATTCTAGGTTTGGAAAACCGCTAGGTGGTCTGCACAGTAATTTGTATAGCCAATTGCTTGGCACATGCCTTAGCGTGAAGTGCAGCATACTGCACTCGACTTAAACCCAATACCGTAAGTCCACACAAACAATACGCTTAACTTGAAGTCAATATAGTCAACTTTATTTATATTAAAGTTGACCTCCTGCACTTCATGTAGTACTATACCAACTAAAATAGATATTACAATATGATATACGGATAAATTTGTGAAAATAAAGGTTTGGTTATTAAATCGCGATAATATATACCCCGGAGAAAAGCCGAAGGTTTCCGAGGTATCGGTAATTAACAGGATTGTTTTAAAACAGGCCCGCGTCAATATAGTTACTATTATAACGTCGGAGGATATTGGGACGCCAACGGTTATAATACCACCGCAAGTTCAGCCCGTGTTAAGCCCGTTAACTTCGTTAACGCTAAGTAGTTACCTTATTTTAGGGTTGAATAACTTTTCTATATTGTAAAACTAGAAAGTGGAGAACGACCTATAATATGAAATCCACCTATAAACGGTTTCCGAAAGCATTAAACGTTTTCCGGTTAAGATAAAATATGCGGAATAAAT
This sequence comes from Anisogramma anomala, assembly GCA_038502455.1. NCBI lineage: Eukaryota > Fungi > Ascomycota > Sordariomycetes > Diaporthales > Gnomoniaceae > Anisogramma > Anisogramma anomala. The sequence goes on along the minus strand of JASMMZ010000010.1, from coordinate 6,019,657 downwards.
TACAAATTATAAAATCGATCCGAAGGGCGCGTTACGTTACTATAACCGACTAAGATTATAAATTTAAAAACTATTAACGAATAAGATCTTATAATAAACCCACAATTTTTTATTATAGATTATTTGAACAAAAACATTTTATTGGAAGTTTTTTAATATGATGATTATTAAAAAGTGATAATTGTTAAGATTAGATGTTTATATTAAATATATACACAATATAACGGTACGAAAATTCGTTATAATTCACTATGAGGCCTTTTATTACCACTTCCTATTTTAAATTGATATTAATCCTATATTTCCATCGATTTTATAATCAACTTATTAATTACCGACGATAATCTTTAGTTTTTATTAATTTCTATAAATGACCTTGTGAAGTTCATCTAAATTAAAGTTTTATAGTATGTAACCGTTAATACGCATACAAAACGTTTTCGAAATATATAGTAAAATTTTCTAAACATCCGGCTTTCATTATTAACGACCGCGATTTGAATTAGGTAAGCGAAATTTGAATATCTTTATATTTTTAATAGAAATCAAATAACTCTTATCGACGACATATTAACTATAAAAAGAAAACGATACCGAATATATAAACTAAAAGGTTTAAAAGTACCTACGGATCTTCGTCGCCTTTTCTTAATATAATTAGGTATTATATTTTCCAGCCTATTAATTCGTATTAAATAATAGAAAGTTGATAGTTACCGAGTTTAATATAAACCGGTTAATGAATAAAAATGAAATGTCGCTTATACTTAAGGTAAATAAAGATATACGTTTATCGATCAAATCGACAGAATAAACCTTTATATTTTTAATATATTTATATAAAAGTTTGGAATTAATTTGAAGAACGATAATATATGTTAAATGGAAAATGAAAATAATAACGAACCGTCGATTGCATTAGACGAAACAGTATAAAGTCAGTGATAAAAATTTCCTTAATTGACGTTACAAAGACTAATCGCCTAAATAAAAATATTAATTAATTTTAAAATTAATACCGGATTATCTAAGTTTTGAATTCATTCAATGTCGTATTAAATATTTTCAAAAAACACCTTATATTTTACGTAAATTTAATTTAAAAATCGGTTACGGATCCCTTCCTTTTAAAAATTTTATTTAATATTCACCTGGAATGAGTTTTCGTCATGAACTATACGGGAAAAGGTATTTATCAAATTTTAAATGTTAAAACAATTCCGTTATAGAAACGGAGCGGAGTGGTATTCATAATATATTAGTTAAATGAAAAGTTATAATAAATCGAAATGAAAAATACTAAAAAATTACCAGTATATAATGACCCTAAATGAATTTGAAGCAAAATAAAAAAAAATTAGTTTTTATAATAACCCTGTAATTTAATATCGGTATCGAATATATATTAAGTAACTTACACGGGGCGAATTACTTTTACCTTGATAATAATATAATATTGATAAACACAGTGAAATTTTAATATCATTATAATATAATACGATAAATAGGGCTGGGTATACATTACCTAATATCTTCGATTAAGTATCTGATTCTAGAACGACTTTTACTACAACTTATCAAATTTTACCTATTCGTTATTATTATCTTTATTTGGATTTGTTGAACAATAGCGCTGTTAATATTAAAAACTTCACTACAATTGGTTTCGGATATTGGAAAAAGCCGGTAAGGGCGGGCGACGTGGGATGGGGCGAGCGCTAATTAACGCCGAGGATAACGGGTAACATTAAATAGGACAAATATTAAGAAAATCCAACGATAATGGTTAACGTAGGGCAAAGCAAGGAAAGCGACCCTTGAAACGAGATATTGAAAATTATAATATATTGGTTTATATTATAATGATGCGGTCGACCCAGGTACGATTATCCGCTCATTTTCCGTTAGCCTGGTTAATTGATTTCTCATTAAATTTGAAAAATAGAATATAGGAAGAAAAATATTTTTTAATATCAAACTTTAAATGTCACTCATTACATTTGATAAACTATCATCCATATTAGCCATAAAAGATATGGTTTATATGGTTATATTATTTTGGTCACTTGAGTTAAACCTGCGAAAGGGTATACAAATGGTATTGAAAGGAATCAGCATAAAAATATTTTACGTTAATATATAATTATCCGAAAAAGTTTTATTACGATAAATAAACGAAACAGTCGACAATAATGGGGGTATTTTAGATAATAACGGACCCGAAAAGAAAAAACGATGGAAAAATATATCAAAAGAAATAATAAATTATATTAATAAAACGGTAAGGGCGCTTTAAGCTCGGATAATATTTCGCAGCTGAGTAAACTAATTGATGAACTCGAAAAACTCGGGAGTAAAAACGAATTTATAGCCTAGAATATCTCTTTACCGTTTACAAACAGGGAACAAGATATAACTTCTATTGTTTAAAGTTACGACTAATTACCTTAATATAATGCGTGGACTAGGTAAGGCTATAGGTAAACGTATTTTTTAAATATATTATAAAAAATGTTCAATTTATGGTTGGCCTTTTTATAAGATTTATTTTAAAGCTTACCCTATTACGAACCTTCCGGTACGTACGTTATCGTTATATATAATACATACAAATGTAAATGAAATGTATCCTGAAGTTAAGGAAACGATCGATATAAAATATAAAAATATTGTTGGAATAGTACTACATGCAGTAACATAAGTCAACTTTACTTATAGTTAAGTTGACTATACTGATAGCAAGTTGAGTATACTGTTTGTGCGGACCTATTGCATAGGATGTAAGTAGAGTGCAGTTCACTGCACTTCACTCTAGGGTACGGGCCAAGCTATTGGCTATACAAATTACAATGCAGACCGGCTAGCGGTCAGCCAAACCTAGAATTATATATACACCACTTGACCAATATAATACTACTGTAAATTAGACCACGATTCGAATCGATAACGTTGTAACTATTTAAGGCCCTATTAACATTGATTAATACTTATTGGATTAAGCCTAAATTAACCAATTAGAAGAAGAAGCTACTTTCTTGTTGTTACACTTTGCGTTAACTTTAGGATAGAGAAAAGATTTTTACGAAAGGCTTCTACTATTACGTCGGTTTTTACGGCAGTAAGTAAAAAAGACTTTTAGGTTGTGTCGGTTTTTACGGAATTTTAGTGGTAGCAATGGTATCGTTACTGAAAATACCAAGAAATCTTTACGGGTTCTTTTTTTTTTTAAAAAAAAAAAACGTTAATATTGATTGCTAGAAGTCTTAAAGTTTGGTAATTTGGCAAACGGATAAGTTAGTATTACTGCGGGTATTACTATTGTAAGAAAAACTACTAAGTCTCTACGTCAATAACTTACAATAATAAATGACCTTTGACCTTACCCTTAACACCAAACCATTACCCCTATTTTACTCTTTTTGCCTCCCCTACGTTAATTTAATCGCTAAGATCGCTTCTTTGAGATAAAATACCAAGAACTGTCAAGACGCGCTAAAAAAAACCTACGCTACGCGACCCAACGCCAAGTCGCTTAGTTTCCACCCGATTTCATGCCAAAATACCAAGTCCGTACGCCTAAAGATTAGTTAGTCCCTCGCCCTACGCATCTTATACGACCTATATAAGCTAGTATATTAAGATGGCTACCGTAAGTGCACACCTTAAAGCTATTAACGAGCTTATCAGTAAAAAGAAAATTAAATCCCTCGGGCATTTTTTTACCAAACACTATAACTACGACCTTTATTGATAAAACATTAATGAAGACTTAACCGAAAACACCTTACCAACTTCGTTGGCTATTATATAGTTAAACAATATAATATTAATAACCCTCACCACGTCTTTAACAACTTCCGTAACCTTTTTGATAATTAGATAATAAATATATAAATCTTTGTCCAAAAAGGAGTTAGGATAAAAATTGGAGAAAAATTTAAACGATAAAGAGTTTATTTATCAGCTTAACGCAATAAAAAACCAGCACAATTTTTTTTTAAATTAGCTCAGTTTGAAAAATATCCTTAAGACATAGGATTTGAGGGAAAGAGTATTAAAAAACCTTAACGCCCTTATACGCGATCCTAAGGACCTTCCCTTTATCCTTAGCTAAGTTAAGCCTTTTTACGCGTTACTAATAAGGAACCTATTAACCTACTTGATAGCCTAATATCTTTATGTGACAACATGGAGTACACTTTTAGTGGGGGTAAAGCGTGTAAAGCAAAAACCATTAACGCGGCTAAAGGTATTGATGTCGATGATTTACACTAGTTAATTAAATAAGATCGTTAAATCCCTTAAAGCCGTTAGGTCCCGTTTCCTCCTTAACACTTTACTTGAAATCGACAAACCCTTTAAAACCCTTTTTACGGCAAGTTTACTCATACGTAAAAGCCTACCATAGGTTTTACTACGTGAATTTAGCCCTCGAGCCAAGCGACTAATAATTACCCTTAACACCATACCTCGAAAGCTCTAAAGCTTAAATTACTAGTAAATACTAATTAATACTAGGATAACTATCGCGACTTCCTCCCAAACCCTGTTAAAATGGTTAATATCAACTACAAACTCATTACGAACTTTTCCAAAATCTGAAACAACGTAATAAAATATAACAGGAAGCTCTATGACCTTTTCGACACTTAAATAATACCCTTTATAAATATTTATAAGTAAATAGAATTTCCCCCTTTTTATTTTTACTTACTATTTCCTGAAATCCTTACAAGATACGCTAAATTACTACCTAAACCTTTCTTACTCAAGCCACTACGTTTTTCGAAATCTATAACGGTATAAAGGGCTACTTCGAATTCGACGTCCACCTAACTTAATACTACACAAATTGGACAATTACGAAGTAGGCAACAACAATAATGAAAAAGAAAAGGAGAAAAATACCGATAAATATATTTAACCAAATGATTAACAAGTTAATGTTATATTAGAAATGAATAGGTTAAGCGTACGCTAGTGAATCTACATTACGATAATAGGTACATGCAGTAATTACGGGCGTTAGCGAGTTTGAATACGCCCTATAACGTCTAGATGTCACTTGCGAAAGATTTTTTTTAGCCAGTTACGTTCCTTATTTACTACTATAATAACTATTACACTAAACTTGCTTAGTATATACCTCCAAGCTGGTAACTTCCCTAGTGTAAATGAAAAGGACTTTATGGTGGTTAATTACGTCAACCGCAAATACGGATACGGGTGCCTTTAACGCCTAAGGTATAGCTTATCGATCATAGACTAAAGTTAGTAACTACGTTAATACTGATAAGGTTAAGATTTAAATGGTCCTGTTAACCATAAATACTATCGTCATAATAATAGCAAGAAATGTTAAATTTGTAATAAGCCTAGTTATTAATCGATTTGATACCCATTTACTGAATGAAATAACAAAAAGGTGATGTACTATATCTAATACCCTACTACTTTGAAAAAGGATTAATTAGATCAAATCTCAAACTCCGAGGATTACGAGCCAATTACTAACGATAATTCCCCCAAATAAAGTAAGTAACATAAAAATACTGCTTTCAACGCGGCCTAATAATTAGCCGACTATACCATTCTGTACCGTTTAGGTGGTGAAGATCCTTATTTTTATCCTAATAAAGTCCTTAACTATTTATATAACTTTAATTTTCATAATCGTTATATAGACTATATGTTTTAAGGTATTATGACAAATACAAGGGTTATAAAGTACTTAACAAAAAGCTATTCGTAATATGTGGTAATGCGGAGGGAAAGCATAACAACTACGAAAACCAATTGTTACGATACTAATGAAACTAAAATCAGCTTGAAACCAGATAAGTAACTATCGTTACTAGGGACAACAGTAGTTCAAACTATTGTAAAAACAATTAATTTTCATATTTTTAAGTCTTCTACTCCCTTTCTTCTTTACTTAAAAGATATAAACACTTTAGATGTTAACGTAAACGACAACGTAAACGAGTTAGTTAAAAACGGCTAAAGGTTTCCCCTCGCCTTTAAGTGAGGGCACCTATGGTTTTATTTTTGAAGCCCGAAACTAGTGGTATTGAATCTGATGAAGCCGAAAATACTTTAACTATACCGGCGATTAAATTACCTATTTGTTCACAAATTATACAAAATCCTAAAGTTCGCAAGTTATATAAATGTAAAATACTTTGTTTTAAAATCTATTAAAAGACTTTGCCACTACTGTCAAACGTATGTTTAAACCTTTCGGGAATTCAATTTTATATTGAAAAACAATAAATATATTAACTACAGGATTTTTATCAATGTGTTTTATATGAAAAATAGACCTATTCTTCACGTTGTTAACTCCACAACCTCTTTTTACGAAGGTAAGTTTTTAAAGTCCTTTTCGGCAAAGGCTACGTAGAAAACGTTAAGGGTACTATAGATTGACACCTACTCAAACTTACCTAACGACGTTGTTTACAATACCGATATTAACTTTACGATGGTGGAGTTTTAGAAAAAATCCAAGATAATAGGTATTTAGTATAAATAGGCACTTTTAAAGGCCTAACAAAGCATTAAAAAGGTTAAAGGGGCATACTCTTTACTTCGTCGAACGTATAATATCTTTACATTGAAAATCAGAAGTTTTACGGATTCAAAGACACGCCTTTAAATAATAGTAAAAGGCCTAAATAATATTATAGACCCTAATAGTCTAATATTAACATCACTAGGTTTCGGAGCATACATAAGCCTAACGAGTAAATATCCACCATAGGCAAGTATTTCAAAACTTGTTACCGCCTATGCTAAAGATTTAAAGGAATTGTAAAGGGAATCGTTACGCCGCCAAGTTCATAATACCTTAAACACTAGAAACAGCCCTAGAATAATCGACGTATTTGTTTTAACGTTACAAAGTAAAGTCCTCGTGTAAAAATAGTTGGGTAAATAAAAATGCATATATAGGATTTTTAATATATCAAACTCCTAAGTAATTATTAAAACTATTAACGATCTTATATCTTTCCGAATTACTTAGATTAAGCCTCATATTAAAGCTACTGACGATAAATACCTTTAACTTAAACAAACGAGATAATACAAACCTTTTTAACCTATTATTGAAAAACTAATAAAACTCCATCGACGCGAACGACCAACGAGAAACGAAACGTTAAAAAGGAGGAATATACACCGGGTCGCATCTACAATACTACTTGGGTAAGAAAAAAAGAAAATGATAACGAAAATTTAACGTTAAGACTTGGAATACAAAGGATTATGAAAACCTTACGTAAATCTTTCAAGGAAAACTATAAGGTCTAAATTAATAGCTTATTAACTCAAGGAGTTATACAATTCGTACCGAAAACTGATTTTAACTTTTAAAAATCAAACGTTACGATTTTTATGTCAAAGATTATTTACGAGGTTAAGGAAAAAACTACGGGGCGACCGTACGAAAAGTTACGCCTAATCATTTCAAGATATGACGATAAAGATAAAAATTGGATCTTTATATAGTTACCAACAGTTTCAAAGACTAACTAACGTTGAAAAGTCGTTTTTATAACATGTTTATTACTTAATAATAAAAGTAAATTTATGTTCAACAGTTGTAATATAATATAAACCTATACTTAATTAATAACTGGTTTAAAACAGATAAAATCACTAAATTTTATATAAAAACTACGTTTTGATTACTTTTTTTAGATGGTAATACAGTAAATTAAACTACTTTACAGATTGAATAAAACAAACATCTTTCAATTCCTAACCTACTAATTGTATTTTGACTTACAACTAGTAATAAATTTTTTAATATACGATTTATACTTGTAAGTAATGTAGAAAAGGGACTTCGGTGTATTAGGTATATAAACTAACGATACCCTTTTCGTTGACACGACTGGCTTTATTATATCAGAATAATAGGCGATTAAGGACTTTAAGTTCTGAAATTGAAAGCTAGTAACAACGTTAGCAGAAATTAGTTAACTTAACTTTAATGGATTGTTAATCTGTATACTTAGTGTTGATACTAGTCTTAACTTTCGATAGAAAAACTAAGACACTATTTTGGTTATAATCGACAAGACTAATGTAGCCAAGGCTTAACTATACTTAGAGAAACGTGCTTGTAGCAACTATATTGCTACATTATGGCAATCTAAAACCTCTTACAACTTTTTCATCGCGGAATAAACATAGGATCTGGCAGATAAAGACTTTAATAGTTTAAATAAGAGGTTCGAGTGGAAAATAAGGAACTTGAACCGTGAAATCAATATAGTCTTAATCGACCTGTTGAAAACTAAATCAATAATATTTACAAACAATTTCTTTACAAATAACACCGACTTATTTTTACCAATCGTTTGTCTAATAACCCTTGTTAATAAATATAGGCAGGAAGATAAGTTTAGTATTACCGGCAGCCTAATTTATTATAACTCTATTAAGTATAAAAGGATTATACGAAATATTTTGGCTTCGGAGGTTTACGACATAACATCAGGTTTTAACATAGGTATAGTATTATGGCAAACCCTTAACCTTATTACTAGTTAGCTAAAAATTCCTCCTATTCCGATAGTAATTTATATTGACTCGAGGAGCCTATTCAAATGCCTTTCAAAGCTCGGAACCACTAGTAACAAACGTTTGATAATCGAAGTAATAGTACTCCGTAAAGCGTATAAAGAAAGAAAAATTAAAGAATTCCGATAGATTAACGGCAAAAATAATCCTACAAATACTATAACGAAGGCAATACCAAATAAGGTACTGGAAAGGTTTGTAGATAGAAATAGACTAACTATATGTATCAAAAGCTACATTCATAGGCCGCCTGACAAACCTAAGTTATATGCCGGCTAATGAGAAGACTGCCAGGGAATTGACTATGTGAATTTATTTGATTAGCATGGCTAAAGTGGAGGTTTGTGAAGGTCTGTAGCAGAAAAGCTTTTTATAGATGTTGATACACTCGGACATCGGAGCAACAGAGAAATTGAGGTCAAATGAGGTTAATTTTAATGCAATTGGATGCAGTTTAGTATGGAAGTTAATTGGAATTGATAGGGGGTTAGCGAGTGGCCGAAGTCATTGTTTAGCACTGACCGGAAAAAATTGGTCAACCACACCAACGTGTACGTACAAACTAAAAAGCCGCCAGTATTGAAATAGTACTACGTACAGTGCAATAGATTAACTTTACTTATACTAAAGTTGACTATACTGATTGCAAGTTGAGTGTATTGTTTGTACGGACTTACTTCATTAGGTGTAAATCGAGTGCAGTACACCGTACTTCACTCTAGGGCAGGGGTCAAGCAATTGGCTATACAAATTACAGTACAGACCGGCTAGCAGTCTGGCAAACCTAGAACAATACATCCACCACTTGACCAATGAAATACTACTGTTACTTCGACCACGATTCGAATCAACAACTTTCCAACGATCTAAGTCTCTACCAATAAATATTTTTCATTTATAATAAAAAAAAAAAAAAATTTTTATTTTATTCTTTTCAAAATGAACAATTACTTTATGATACGAAAAGGCTATAAGTAACAGTTAACGGTAACATATGTATATATAATAAGGCAATACAATTTATAAAACGGTTCATTATTTTTATTAGGGGCGTTTACGCGATATAACTTAAGCCAAGATTATTATAAATGTTAGCTGTATTAATAAAGAGGAAGCTAAGGGGTTATGAAAAGTTCATAGGTAATTGAAGGCTAAGAAAAAAATCGGGAACAGGTACTCATAATATAACTGTTATAAAATGTATGGTATGATAGGAATTGTTAAAGGAAGATTAACGAGGTAGAAAAAAGAAAAATAAGTTTTAAGGGTTACGGTAAAGGCTGTATTTATAGGTGTAAGCGAACCGGAATCGATAGGGATTATATGTTATACGGCATATTAAGGCACGCGTTGTATAGAGTCGGTGATATAAATGATATATTATATGGTACATCAAAGGGCGCGTTATATAGCACCAGTAATCCAAGGTTAAACCGGCCGATATACCATACGCCATATTAAAAGGCGCGTTATACAGCGTCGGCGGTTTAAGGTTAAACTATCCGATACGTTATACTATTCGTTAAAAGGTATATTATAAGCCTGCATTCAGCTCGCACCCGACTTTCGTATTAAATTGATACAACCCGTATCCTATATTTAGCCAATGTGATACCGCGGTTTTAACGGCATTTAATAAAAAGGGGGGAATATTATAAATTCAGGCTATTGGATGTTAAATCTATAGGTTTCGTAATTGTATACGTAATGGGATACGTAGTACTCGGTCTGAGTTAGGTTTGGGCGCGGTTTATATATGACACATATAAGGGTATGTAATGGGCTGGGCACTAACTATGCCCATAATCCCTACAATAAGGGCCACAATAACCTCTTTTAGTCTTCCGCCTATACCTTAATATTAAACCCTAATTGGCATCTATTTGGCTTACTATCATAGGTTGGACCAAAACATTCGGTCCGAGCCCAGTCCAGATGGAGTCTATATGTGACACGTGTAATGGCACATAATGAGCTGAGCACTGACTATGGCTATGAGCCTTATATGGGAAAACACTAAAGCCTCATTTAATCTCCGGCTTGTACCTTAATAATAAACTTTATTTAGTACTTACTTAACTTATCATAGTAGGTTAAAATATAATATACTATTAAGTATTTTTTTAATCTTTTCAAAGGAATGTTATTCATGATAGATTAATTGATAGAAAATATGAATAATTTCGCGTTATACTTTAACGTTATCAGCGGAAATAGGCCTTGGTGAATAACTAGTCTTCTACCTTCATAAATATATCTTTTGTCTCTTTAATGCTAAGTTAGGCTGATATATCTCGTTTATAGGATACTATAGGCTATATCGCATCTACCGTAAAGTAAATACAATAGCCTAGTTAATCAACTTTTGTTTTCGACCTTATATTTTACTTCGCCCAGGTTGTAATCAAAATTTAACAATTCGAAGCCGACCTAACAATAATCCGAGCTAGTTTCCTAACGTTGAAGGGTAATAGAAAACTACAAAACTAACCTTAATTTGACGAATATACCTTTACTTAGGCGGCGATGCATCAAACCATCGAATTTATACTGAAAGCCAATAAAATATCAATCAGAAAAGATTGGTATATGTTTCTATACATATAGGGTTATTATATACGGGCAGTAAAGTAAACGATTATTGAATATTATAAAGTCGGAGGACACAAAGATATATAATATATAAGTAGGTTTTTCAACTATATTAAAGCTGCGTTTAACGACCCGTATCACGTGGATAAGGTCTTAGTGAAATTAAAAGGATTGCTTATAAGCGACGAAAACTTATAGGCTCTATTTGGCATTAGGTTCGAAACATTACTAGCTTAAGCAGACGAATTAGACTATCTTTCGGCCATAAAGTGTAATTACCTACGCTTTCGCATGTCTCCATGTATTCGCGACAAATCTATTACGGTAGGCGTTAGCCATATCAACTATATCGCAGCTGGGACGAAGTACTGTGAGCTCGCTAACGAGTTAAAAATTATGGATTTAAAACAACTTTTTGGTCGACAACTATTAAGACCAGTACAGGTATAACGGCCGAATGGAAATACAGTTATAACAGGAGTTTATACCTTTAGGTGTCCTTTTCAAAGGTTTGCGGAAATCGCGGCTAGTTATTTTAGCAAATATGTTCGGTATATGTTTAAAACTAAAAATGTAAGGCGACGTGGATAACGGCGAAAAAACGCAGGGCTAGGCAAGTTACGAAGCGTTACCTATGTTGTAGTTCGACAAACTACTATTAATATGGTTATGGACTCCGCCTAACGTTACCTTTAACATAGGTATATATAGTTCAAGTCGAAGAGGTAAATAAGGTTTTTCTACTAACGGTGGTGGGGGAAGCTTAACTCTTAAATATAGTTTCGTTTATAAATTAGGTAATTTTCATGGCGAAGTTTTATGATAGAGTAAAATAGAGTTCGAATTAATTGAAATTCATAAAAATAAGGATCTATTTCTTATTTATATAGTTTTTAATAACATTTACTTTTTGGATACTTAAGTCAATTTTAATTGTAATTATTAGTATACTGTAAATGGGACTTTGATATAATAGTCTAAGATAAAATAAACTCGGCTATTATATCCTCTAAATCTGAGTACGATATTAGAGTGCCGGTGGAATACGCGTATTACCCAAATAGCTAAGTTTTGCGTACTTATTAGTAAATAGTCTAATCTTACATTAATATATATTATTTCTGTTTGTAGGCCTTATACGTTGCAACGTTGTCGATTCGAATCGTGGTCGAAGTAACAGTAGTATTGTATGGTCAGATGGTGGATGTATTATTCTAGGTTTGACAGACCGCTAGCCGGTCCGCACTGTAGTTTGTATAGATAATTGCTTGGCTCGTGCCTTAGAGTAAAGTGCAGCGTACTGTACTCTACTTACACCCAATGTAGTAAGTCTACACAAAGCAATACACTCAACGTGCAGTATAGTATAGTCAACTTTACTGTAAGGTAAGTTGACCTACTGTACTACATATAATACTATTCCAATACTGGCGGCTTTTTAGTTTGTGCGCGTACGCCAGTGTAGCTAACCAATCTTTCCCGGTTACCACTAAATTTTCTTCTCGTTAACTGGTTAGACTCTTATCAATTCCAGTTGACTTCCATATTAAATTGCACCTATTTGCATACAAATTGACTCCATTTGACTTCGATTTCTCCGTAACTCTAAGGTCCGAGTTTATCAACTCCTACACAAAGTTTTTTCTCCATAAACCTTTGTAAGCCTTTACTTCAACTGTGCTACTTAAACAGATTAACATAATTAATCCCCTAGCAACTTTGGAGTTTGCTAACATATCCTTCGTTACGTAATAGGGATTTTTAGACGGCTTATTAACGTATTCTTCGATCCGTATAGTTAGCTTATTGTTATCTACAAACATTTTCAAGGTTTTGTTCGGTACGGTCTTTGTTATAGCATTCGCAAGATTGTTTTTGCTATCGATTTATCGGAATTTTTCAATTTCCCTCCCATTATAGACTTTGCAAAGTGTTATTACGTCTATTATTAGGCGTTTTTCACTAATAATACCGAGTTTCAAAAGGTATTAGAAAAGGTTTTTGAAATCAGTACAAATTACTACCAAGATAAGAGAAATCTTTAGTTACCCAGTAATAATGTAAAAGAATTTTCATAATATTATACTTATGTTAAACTCTGTTATTATACTATAAACCTTGAAAGCGAAATATTTTTGTATAATTCTTTGATAATTTACGAAAGTTTAATAAATAAGGTTGTTAATAATACTAAACTAATTTTCTTGATTGTCTTCATTAACGAGAACTATTAGGAGGCTAATTTGTAAAGATAATTCAGTATTATTCATAAAACACATGTACGTAAAGATTATTAACTTAGACTTTAAGAGGTTCATTAAAATCGTATTAATCCTACGGTTGAAGTTTCGCATTTACTACTCGAGCTTTTTATTTAAATGGTTAAAGTCTTAATCCGCAAGCATTTATATTTGTGACGCGATAAATAAGTCGTAGGAGGCTTTCAATTAGCATAAAGTAGTAATATATTGACCTCAAGTACGTTAGTTTTAGTACCATTAAGCTTTGGCTTCGTTAATTTTATTCATTATTACTAAAATAATGCTTTAACCATTTTAACGAAAACTAAGGCCGGTATTAATACTAAACATACGGATGAACAATATATTAAAGTTAAATTAGGTATTTTTTGTTAACGTAGTTACTGGCTTACAAGTTTAACATTTAAAGTCCTCAATCATTTATTATTTTAATGTCATAAAGTTAGCCGTTTCGAAGAAAAGGGTATCGTTAATTTACACACTTATTATACTAAAATCCCTTTTTTATGTTACTAATAAATACGGATTATATATTAAAAACTTCGTCGCTAGTCGGGATTTAAAGTACGATTGATAAGTTAGAAACTAAAAAACGGTTACTTTAGATAATCTATATAGTGATTTTGTTGGAACAGTATTGCAATGGTATTGCATGCAGTGCAGTAGGTCAACTTCAATTGCAGTAAATTTGACCGTACTACAAGTGTATTGCTTTGTACGGACTTACTGCATTGGGTGTAAGTCGAGTGCAGTACGATGCACTTCACTCTAGAGTATGGGCCTGGCACTTGGCCCTACAAATTACAGTGCAAACCGGCTAGCGGTCTACCAAACCTAAAACAATACATCCACTATATAACTACGTATTACTACCGTTACTTCGAAGACTAATCGAATGGACAACGTTGCAACGTCTAAGGTCTACAAATAAATTTAATATAACGTATCATTATATTTGAAACGTCAAAAATACGAAATTTTCATAATTATTATAGTATTACAATTCGTTATAAATTTGTTACTAATTACGTCTAGGTTCACGTTATATTATAGTTATTAAATGTAAATTTACCTTCAATTTTTACTAGAAAACTTATTATCAAAACTACTATTAAACGTTACTTAATTTTTAAATTATCAACGATTATATAAGGATTGAGTTTTTGCTTTTATTACCGTATCCTTAAACGATTAGACGTAATTTTTCTTACGGTCGCTCCGTGGTTTTACCTTTAACCTCGTAAATAATTTTCTACTTAAAAATCGTAATATTTAGATTTTAAAGGTTAAAATTAGTTCTCAGTACTAATTATATAACCCTTTAAGTTAGTAAGCCGTTAATCCTAAACTTATTACTTTCCTTAAAGGGTGTTTCGAAGGTTTTAATAATCCTTTACATTCGAAGCCTTATTATTCGGTTTTCGTTATTCTGTTCTTTCCTATTTACCTAAGTAGTATTGTAAATACGGCTCTGTATGTATTCCTTCTCTTTAACGTTTTTCTTTTTCGAAGGTTATCTGCATCAGCGGCGTTTTATTGGATTATTGATAACAGGTAAAGGAGGTTTGTAAGAAGTTGATCGTTTGGTTTAAAGAGCTTAAGAGTCTTTTTCTTTAGTAGCCTTAATATAAGGATTAACTCAAGTAATTCGAAAAAGCATAGGGCAGTCAGTAATTCTAATACTTACTTCAGGGTTTGTAATATTTAATATATTATATGGACTCTCCTATTTATCCAGCTTCTGTTACACAAGAATTTTACTTTATAACGACAAAGTAAATACGTTGATTGTTAAAAATCCGCTTTTGGTATTAAGGGCGTTATTAATTTGATAGCATATAAATTCTCTTCGTAGTTCCCTTAAAGAATTTCTATAAGCTGTAATACGTTTTTAGTACTTGCCGAAGGCGAATATTAACTCGTTAGGTATGAATACGTTTTAAAAACTAGGAACGTTCGCATTAAGTCTTTAGGGCCTATATTATTATTTAGACTTTTTACTGCTATTTGTAGGCGTACCTCCGAATTCATAAAACTTTCAATTTCTAACTTAAGGTCATTATACGTTCGATGATATAGGGTGTATATCCTTTTAACCTTTCTAATATTTGAGTAAACTTTTATGAATATCTATTTATACTCAATAGCTATTATCTTTGCATTCTTTAAAAAAAAAATCTATTACGGCAAAGTTTATACCAGTATCGTAAAGAACGACGTTAGTTAAACCTATCTACGTATTAATTTATAATATCTTAAACATTTCCTACGTAACCTTTGCCAAAAGGGACTTTAAAAACTTAGCCTTAAAAAAAGGTTATGAAATTAAAGATGGAAAAAATGAGCTTGTTATTTAAGTAAAATATATCGATGAAAATTTCGTAGGCAAAATTCTTATAGTTTTTTAATATAAACTTGAATTTCCGGGGGGGTTGGGTATGCGTTTAGCAATATTGATAAAGCTTTTTCATAGCTTTTAGAACAAATTATTATATATTGTTATACCCTACGGACTTTAGGACTTTATACAGATTATTAACGACTAAGTCGTTAAAATACTGGTGTAATTAATGTATTTTTATCTCCGTTAAGTTTAATACCATTAATTTTGGACTTTAAAGATAAAACCATAAGTGCATTTATTTGAAGGCGAATAGAAACCTTTAGCCGTTTTTAACCAGTTTATTTACCTTAACGTCAATATTAACGCTGATTGTCTTTATATCTTTGAAGTAAAGTAGGAAATTTGTAAGGGATTTAAGGATATAAAACGTAATTGTTCGTATAATAGTTTAAATTACCGTTATCCTTGGTAACGATAGTTATTTAGCTGGTTCAAAATTAACATTAATTTTGTCAGTATCGTAACAATTAATCTTAGTAGATGTAATAATTTCCCTTTATAATACCACATACTACAAATAGCCTCTTATTAAATACTCTATTACTCCAATATCTAGTATAATACTTTAAAACATGTCATCCGTGTAAGGATTACAGAGATTAAAAGTATGCAAGGAGTTAGAGGTTTAGTTAGGATAGAATTAAGGGTCTTTACCACCTAAACGGTATAGGAAAGCGTAGTCGGCTAATTATTGGGCCGTATTAAAAGCAGTATTTTCGTATTATTTAATTTACCTAGTGGTATTAATGGAGTTAATTGACTCGTCGTCTTTAAAGTTTACGATTTAATTTAAGTAATTTCATTTCAAAGTAATAGAGTATTAGGTGTGATATACTGTTGTGTATTATAACGTTTAGCGGGGGGGTTCCGAGTTAATTAATAGCTAAACTTGTTACAGATCCAATATCTTTTACCATTATTACCACGATAGTATTAGCGGTAAACAGGTTCGTTTAAAGCTTGTCCTTATTAGCTTTAACGTGGTTGTTGACTTTAATTTAGGGCCGAAGTCGATAAGCTAAACTTTAGGCATTATGGGTGCCCATACTTGCGGTTTACATAGTTAACTACCATAAAATATTTTTTATTTATATTAAGGAAGTTACAAGTTTAGGAGTACATATTAAAAGAGTTTAGTGTGCGCGTTATTACGATGGCAAGCGAGGAACTCAACTAGTTAAAAAATCTTTCGTAGGTGGTATTTAAGAGTTATAAAGCGTATTCGAACTCGTTGATGCCCATAATTACTATTTGTACCTATTTTCGGAGTATAGCTTCGCCAACATGGGCTTTTTCTATTACCTTTTAGTATATTATTAACTTTTTCATCATTTAATTAACGATATTTATTGGTGATTACCCCTTTCTTTTTTATCATTATTATAATCTACTTCGTAATGACCCAGTTTATATGGTATTGTATAAGGTAAACGTTATGTTTGAAATAGCCCTTTATATCATTATAAATTTCACGAAAGTTGGTGGCTTCAATTAGAAAGATCAAGTAGTAATTCCTTGTGTATCTTATAAGGATTTCAAGGAATAATAAGTAAAAACTTAAAGGTGAAACTTTTACTTATTTACAAATATTTAAAAAGGGTATTACCTTAAAATCGAGGAAGTTATGAGGTTTCCCATCGTATTTTTTAACGTTATTCCAAATATTGGCAAAGTTCATAAACAACTTTTAATTAATATTAACTATACTAACAGATCTTAGGAAAAGGTTATAATAGTTATCCCATTAAATGGTATTTCCTAATAATTTAAACCATAGGACTTTCGAGACACGAGGTTTGGGGTAATTGATAGTCACCTAATCTGAGGAGTAAATTCATATAATAGTAATTGTAATTGGCTCTTGTACATAGGTAAGTTTAAAGAGGACAGGTTTTTAATAAGTAAATTACTAAAGATCGATATGTATTTAAAGGTTTTAGGAGATTTGACGATCCTATTTCATTAATTGGTGTAAAGTTTCAACGTTAATACCTTTGGTCGCGTTAACGGCCTTTATTTTACATGCTTTTTCGCCGCTAAAGGCTTGCTCCTCGTTATCACGCAAGAGTATTAAACTGCCGAACAAATTAATAGGTTTTTCATCGCTGGCACGTAAAAAGATTAATTTAGCTCAGAGTAAAGGGAAGTTTTTTTAAATCATATTTAAGGGCGATAAGGTTTCTTAATACTTTTTTCTTTAAGGTGTGGTTTTTAAAGACATTTTTAAAGCTAGGTTAAATAGAAGAGTTTTAACGCCAATTTTATAGTATTTTATAATAATATATAAACTTTTTGCCACTTAAGTTTTGTTTTGACCCTTAACTTAACCTCTTTTTCAATTAACGTCTATATATCAATGGTTTAGTGGTCGAAAAGGTTCGAAAATTGTTAAAAGCGTAGTTAGGATTTTTATTATTATTGTATTTAACGATATAATAACCGATTATTATGACCTAAGCACGTTGGCGGGTCAGGAAATAGGCCAGAATGCAGCTGAGCTATCGAGAGCCTGAAGTCCAACACATCAGGCGGGGAACATCTTTTGTCAGCACCAGAGTAGGCAATCCTCCAGGGTTAGGGTTATCTAGATCACAAGTGCTTACTGAGCCTCAATGAGTACCGGTAAGCCTCAGTACTGAAGATGGTATGAAGGCCATAGAATATAAGGACACGGTCAGCACCACATAGATAGTATTTCCTTCATAGCTCTTCAGTTGTCAATTTAAGTATTCAGTCTATACACATGAATAGCCTAACATCTAAGGATCATTCTACAGCATAAACAAACATCTTCTTGATATTGCACCTTTGTTGCCTCTACTACCTTACTGCTAACATAAACCCTCTGACACCTTCTATTTACTCGCGGGTATTTAGTGTGATCATTTCACCAATGAAGTTGGTAAAGTATTTTTCCGTTAATGTTTTATTGATTTATAATGCCCAAAGGTTGTTGTTATAAAACTTGGTAAAAGCAGTTCTGGGGGCGTTAATTTCTTTTTAAATCTTTAGGGTAGGTGCCATATTAAAGTTTAGGGCAATGTGGGACTTAGTGAACGAGGAACTTGGTAATTTGGGGTGTGGTAACTTATTGTCTTAGCGTTGAGTAGTATAACGTGGCTTTTCGTCACGATTTGGAGATTCTTGGTGTTTTCGTTTAAAGCAGTGAACTTAAAGATTGAAATGGCGTAAAAGGAGTGAAAAGAGTGAAGTAGGGCAAAGGTTTGGTATAAAGGGTAAGGTCGAAGGTTGTATCTTAATGGTAAAGGGTGATGGTTGTTTGTTATAGTTGTTAAACGTAAGTACTTAATCGTTTTTCTTATAGTAGTAACACCCGTAGTAGTACTGACCTAACCGTTTGCTAATTTGTCGAAATATAAGACTTCTGACAGTCAATCTCAACGTTTTTCTTTAAGAAGGATCTGGTAAAGATTTCCTAGTGTTTTTAATAACGATACCGTCACTAACCTCCAGATTACTATTATAAAACTAATATAACCTAAAAGTTTTCTTTATTTTCCTATTATTATAAAATTGAAACAGTATTAATAAGGGTCTTTCATAACAATCTTTCCTTTACACTAGCTGCCGTAGCTATAAATCGTAACCGAAAAGTAGATTTTTCTTTTTCTTAGCTGATCTGTATTTAACCCAACAAGCAAGTACTAATTAGTATTGGTAGGCCTTAAACGTTACAACGTTGTCGATTCGAATAGTGGTCGAAGTAATAGTAGTATTGCGTGGTCAAATAGTGGATGTATTGTTTTAGGTTTGGTAGACTGCTAGCCGGTCTACATTGTAATTTGTATGGCTAATTGCTTGGCTTGTACCCTAGAGTGCAGTGCAGAGTACTTCACTCAACTTGCACTTAATGCGGTAAGTCTCCACAAAGTAATACACTCAACTTGCAGTATAGTATAGTCAAATTTACTGTAAAAAAGTTGACCTACTGCATTGCATGTAATACTATTCCAAAAATTTCCGAAATAACGCGGCATTTTTTTTTTTTTGAAATGTTTTG
This sequence comes from Anisogramma anomala, assembly GCA_038502455.1. Classification (NCBI taxonomy): domain Eukaryota; kingdom Fungi; phylum Ascomycota; class Sordariomycetes; order Diaporthales; family Gnomoniaceae; genus Anisogramma; species Anisogramma anomala. Next base: position 5,999,787 of record JASMMZ010000010.1, on the reverse strand, counting down.
GATACAAGACGAATAAGTCATATTAAACGTTAGCGGTAATCGTTTAATAATTCATACTTAAAAAGAATTAGTTACCCATATAGTAATTACATACCTAAGGTTAAAAGATATACGAGATGTCGTAAAACCAGTTTTTTTTAGTATAGTAACTCGATTTTAATATATAATATAAAGTATAGGAGATAAGTCGCAATTAACTTTCGCTATGAGTCTTTATAAGATAATTAGGACTTTGTAATGGATGTTGCCGGCTATCGAAAAAGAGGAAGAGAATTATGTACGTTTTTTACCTGAATTGGCAAAGTTTCGTGACTTATTCAATAAGGAAAAGGCAACGACCTTACTCTTATATTGGAGAAAACTCAATTATCACATTTATATTAAACCAAACGAGTATTAATCTCTGTTAAAAAGACTATAAGAACCATTATACTAGATTTTATTGGATTAACGTTTCCTATTTAAACATTCAGTTACGAAGTTAATGAATAAAGGTTAGGTTCGCGTAAGTTTTTCATTGGTGGCAACGTCAATATTATTAATTTTTGAATCGAATAGGGGATAACAGTTTTATATTGATTATGAAATATCAAATAAGATTATTCAATAGGACTGTTTTCCGCTACCTTTAATTAAGGAAACCCTACGCGTATTATCGAGGTTGATGTAGCTTAGAAAGTTAGATATTCTAACAGCTTTTTACTGTATTCGGTTTATACCCGGATAAGAAAAGTTAACGATCTTTTATATACTTTTCGGATCATTTAAATAATTAGTTACTCTTTTTCAACTAGTAGGAACTCAGACGACATCTAAACAGTATATTAACTATGTTATAGCGGATGTTTTAAATGATTATATTACAGCTTACCTAAATAACTTTTTGTTTTTTTCTTCCGGTACTAAGTAGGATTATATAGCGAAAGTTCATGTGGTTTTATGACGTTTATAAGATAGCTGGTTATACCTAAATTTTAAAAAGTGTAATTTCGTAGTTAAGGAGGTAAAATTTCTTAGTTTTATTGTAACGGTTAACGTATGTATCTGGACCGACCCCAAGAAAGTCCAGGTAATACGTAAATAGAAGTTTTTACGTATTATTTGGAAGGTTCGAAGTTTTTTAGGGTTTACTAACTTTTATCAGAACTTTATTAATGTTTTTCTGATTTGGGTAATTATTTACTTCTATTTATAAAATGAGGAATACGTTAAGCTTGGATGAATTAGGAGAAAGATGTATTTCAAACGTTAAAAATACCTCTATTAAGATTCCGATTTTATTAAATTAGGACTAAAATCAATTAACGGTAATGAAAACAGATTATTCAAAAATAGAGTTAAAGGGGTACTTTTTGTAAATGGATAAAGATAATGCCAAAAAGTTAGTAACTTATTATTCCATACGGTTACCGAACGCGTAACATAACTATACTATTTACGATAGGAAGCTTTTAGCGGTAGTATCTTGTTTAAAGGCTTGGTTTTCGAAATTATATAGCGTTTACACCATGTTTACGATCCTGACAGATTACAAATAATTGTAATATTTACCGCTTTAAATTTAATCTCGGAATATCAGACTCGATGAGCCGAAGTTTTTTCGTTTTTCTAATAATACTTACGATACCGGCCCGCTACCTAAGGCTCCCACCCAAATATATTAACCAAGAGATTGAAAGATAAGCCCAAAGTTAAGGAAAGTCGCGTGCAAGTCTTTTAGTTCATTTTCATCGTTATATTGAATATAATAGTAATAGATTTATGTATCATAATAATGCTTATCACTGCGGGATATACAAATAAATTTGTCGAAACGAAGACCTAGTTATTAAATAGCGAGAATATATACCACGAGGAAAAGCTGCAGGATTTCAGAGTATCAATATTAGTTGGATTGTCTCGAGCCCAGCTCGCGCCCATATCACTGATCGTAATAATACAGAGGGATACTGAGATGTTGGTAGTTATAGTACCGTCGCGGGCCCTGTTCGCGTTAAACTCATTAACTTCGTTAACGCTGACTAATTACCTTATTTTTGGATTGGGTACACTAACAGAGTTATAGGATTAAGGAGTAACGAACGATCTGTTATACTAGGTTTATTTATTAGCGGTTTCCGAAAACGTTAAACGTTTTCCGGTTAAGTTAAGATATTGGATATAAATTACAAATTATAGTATCAATCCGAGGCGTATGTTATGTTATCGTAGCCGATTATACCTACTAAATTGAAAATTATTAACGAAAAATATTATATAATGAACCTATGACTTGTTTATTATAGAATATCCAGGTAATAACATTTTATTTCGAATGTTTTGACGAAAATATTATTAAAAAGATATAATCGTCAATATTTGATGCTTATATCGTATATATATGTAATGTAAAAGTATAAAACCTCGTTTTGCCTTGCGATAAGGTCTTTTTTAACCACTTCTTATTTGAAATCTGTATTGGTCCTATATCATCATTGATTTTATAATCTATTTACCAGCTACTCACGGTGGCCTTCGATATTTATTAAATTTTACTAACCGCTTCTATAAGTTTATACGGTTGTATGTATGTGTTTTTCATCGCTGATACGTATATGGAACGCTTTCGGGATATATAATAGCGATTTTATAGATTTTCGGATTTTATTATTAACGATCGCAGTTCTATTTAAATAAACGTATTTTAAATGACTTTCTATTTCTCAAAAAATGTTTGGTTACTTTCTTCGATATCGTACTACATATAAATAGATAACAATACCAAATAGGTCAATGAATAGGTGTAAAAGTAACTGCTAATCGTAGTTGTCTTTTTGTAATACGACTAAGTATTACATTTCCCTGCTTATTAATTTATATTCAATAACAGGAAATCGACGGTTACCAGGTTTAATGTAAACCGGCTGGTTCATATGTACGAAATATCACTTATCTTTAGGTTGGATAGAACTATAAAGTTATAAACTAATCTGGTAAAATCAGTCGCCGCGTTTTTAATAGACTTATATAAGAGTACGGTGTTAATTTGAGCGGCCATAGATTATATTTAATAATGAATAAAAATAACTTCGTATCGTTGGTAATGTCTGGCGAAATAGTATGAGGTAAACCATTCGGTTTAATGTAATTTATGTAATATTCAAACCCACCGCCCGAGTAAAAAGCTTGATTAGCTTTATACTTTATATTGGGTCGTCGACGTTTCAAATTCATTCAATGTCATTTTAGATATTTTTTAAAAAAATACCTTATATTTCGCGTAAATAAAGTTAAATGTATGGTTACGAATCCTATATCTCCATAAATTTTATCCGATATTTACTCGGGACTAGTTTTCAATATTTACGATACGTAAAAGGGAATATACGAGGAATTTAAAATCTTAAAAATTTTCGTTGCGAAAACGGGGCGAGGCGATATCTGTTATATATTAATTAAGTCAAAATGTTATAATAAATTGAAATAGCAGTTACTAGAAAAATACCAGTATATTATAAACTTAGATCTTTTCGAAGCGAATAAGGGAAACGCCCGATTTTATAATAACTTGGTACTTTGAAGTCGGCGTCGGGTACATATTAAATAACTTAAGTGGGGCCAATCGGCTTTATCTGGTCATTAATATAATATTTATAAGAAAAAAGGAAAATCCATTATTATTATAGTATAATTGTTGGAATAGCAGTCAAATGCAGTACTGTCAAGTCAACTTTACTTGCAGTAAAGTTGATTGTACTGACTGCAAAATTGGCTGCAGTTTGTGGGATGACACTGCAAGTGCAGTACAGGAGCTGCCCACTTCAAAGTGAAGCATAAGCAAAAGCATTTAGTTATACAAATTAGTATTCAAACCGGCTAGCGGTCTGCCAAACTTAGAACTTACACACCTCAATCCAACAATATCAACGCAGTACTAGTTACTTCGATAACAGTGATTCGAATCGACTACGTTGCAACAATAAAGGCCTACCAATAATAATACAATATATAAAACCGGGTATACGTTACCTTGTTTCTTTGGATAAGTATTCGACCGTGAGGCAATTCCTATTACGATTTATTAAGTTTTATCTACTCATTATTATTATCTTCATCTAGGTTTTTTGAAGAATAATGCCGTTAACGTTAAAAACCCTATTATCATTAGCATTAAATACTAAAAAGGCAAATTAAAATGGGCGGTGAAAAGCGGGGCGGGTATTAAACGACGTCAATGATAATATGTAACGTTAAACAGGGCGAATATAAAATGAAACCAATAACAACGGATAATGAGGGACAGGGTGAGAAAAATAACCCTTTAAACAGGATACCAAAGATCATAACATATTAGTTTAGGCCTGAATGATATAGTTAATATGGGTTCAATTGTCGTCCAGTTTACAATCGGTTGAATTAGGTCATTCCTAATAGAAGTTAACAAATTAAATACGGATAAATTAACGGATTTTACGATTAGGTTTTAAATATCTTTTACTAAATTTTATAAGCCGTAATCTATATTTGTTATCAAAGATATAATTTATATAACTATATTATTTTAGCTATTCAGACTAAACTTATGAAATGGAACACGATATATATGAAAAATATTAAAAGTAAAGATATTTCGTTTTAATACTCGGTTATCAGAGGGAGTTTTGTCGCGATATATAGGGGAAAGGGTCGATAATGACGGGGGAGTTTTAAAAAATATAGGGCCTAAGAGAAGAAAACAATAAAAACGTATAGTCTAAGATGTAACAGTTTACGTTACTAGTACAATAAAATTGCCTTAAACTCGGGTTACATCACGAAGGCGGGTAAAATAATTAATTTACTCGGCAAACGCGGGAGAAAATAAGGGTCGGTAACCCCGAGCATTCCTTTACGACTTACCGGCGGGGGACAAAATATAGCTACCGTTTTTAATAATTACGATTAGTTACCTTAAGAGGGCGTGTAAGTAAGGAAAGGCTATACGTAAACTTATCTTCTAAATATATTTAAATAGGGTTTCATTTACAGTCGAGTTTCTATAAAATTATTTTTTTAAAATTTACCCCAGGGTAAACTTTTCGACAGATATGATATTGTTACTTTCGATAAACACGAATATAAATCAAGGGTATTTCAAAGTAAAAATGGTAATCGATACAAAATATATAATTATTTTTTACTTAGGATAAAAGGAGTTTTCTTTTATTTTTGTTATCATCAAAGATGAAAGGGTCATTTGTAACGCGAAGTGGCTATAGAATATAATTAAAGGTAAAATATTGAAATATAATAGGATAGTATACTTTACGAAACAGTTAATTTTTTTCACTGAAAGCCTTTATAATGGTGTAACTTAAACTAAGACTATTATAAATGTTGATTATATAGCCAAAAGGAAAGTTCATAGGATACGGGACGTTAACGAATAATTAAAGGTTAAGATGAAAATCGGAAAGGAATAGTCGTAATATAACTGTTATAAAAGTTACTATGTAAATGGGGGATATTAAAAGAGGATATGCAAAAAAGAGGAAAAAGGTTTTAAAAGTTACGGTAAAGATCGTATTTTTAAGTATAAATAAACTGAAATTAATAAGGGTTATATATTATACGATACGTTAAGAAGCGCGTCATACGATGTTGACGGTAAAAGTAATATATTCTACGGTACGTTAAAAAGGCACGTTATACGGCGTCAGCAATAGGAATGATATATTATACGGTATGTTAAGGGGCGCATTATACGGCGCCGACGGTTTAAGGTTGGATCATCCGATACATTATATGGCACGTTAGGAAATACGTTATAGGCCTGCACTCGGCTCGCGCCCAGCTCGCGCTTAACCCACGTACTAAACGAGCATGGCTCGCCGCTCACGTTTATCCAAAAAAATACCCCGGCCCTTACGGCGTTTAATAAAAAGTGGGGCATATTATAAACTTAGGCTATGAGCTATTAAGTTTATAGGTTACATAACTGTATACGTAACGGGATATGTAATACCCGGCCCAGACTCAGTCTGAATACAGTTCGTATACAGCACGTACGAGGGTATGTAATGGGCTGCAAATTGACCATACCCATAAGCCCTATATAAAGAACCACTATAACCTCTTCTAGTCTTCCGCTTGTACCTCAATAGTAAACTCCATTTGGTACCTACTTGGCTTACCATCGAAGGTTGGAACATAATACTATTAGGTTTCAATATATTAAAAGTATTTATTGGTAGGGCTTTAGATGTTGCAACGTTGTCGATTCGATTGATTGAAGTAACAGTAGTATTATGTAGTCAAGTGGTAGATGTATTGTTTTAGGTTTAGTAGACCTCTTTCCAGTCTGTACAGTAATTTATATAGCTAATTGCTTAGCCCGTGCCTTAGTATAAAGTGAGTGCATACTATACTTAACTTTCAGCCAATACAGTAATCCTATAAATAATAAACTCAACTTGTAGTTAGTATAGTCAACTTTACTATAAGTGAAGTTGATCTACTATAGTATGGATATTATTATTCCAACACTAGCGGTTTTTTATTTTTGTACGCGTATGCTAATATAGTCGATCAAACTTTTCCGGTTTCAACTAAATTACATTCTTGTTAACTAGTCAAACCCCTGTTCATTCTAGGTAACTTTCGAAGCCAAATAAACCCCATTTATACTCAAATAAACCCCACTTGCCTTTAATTTCCCCACAGCTCCGAGGTCCGACTTTATTGATTCCCATATAAAGTTCTTTCCCTACTAGTTTTTGCAAACTTGTAATTTGGCCGTGTCAATTAAAAACGTCGGCGTCTTTATTTTTCCAGTAGTTTTTTAATTTACTAGCACATCTCTATCTACTAACACGTAACTTGAACTTGTCTGGTAGCTTATTAATGTAACTCTCGATACCTATGGTCAGCTTATAGCTATTCATAAACCTTTTAAAGATCTTATTTATTAACGCCTTCGTTATAACGTTAGCAAGGTTATCTTTCCCATCAATCTATCGAAACTCCTTGATTTCTATACCTTTATAGGCTTTATGAAGTACCATTACTTCGATTATGAGGTGTTTTTTACTGGGGGTTTCGAGCTTTAAAAAGTATTTGAATAGGCTCTTCGAATCGGTACAAATTACTATCGGAATAGGAGGAATCTTCAGCTACCTAGTAATAACGTTAAATGTTTCTCAGAATACTATACTTACATTAAAGCCTATTATTATATTATAAACCTTTAAAGTTAATACTATTTATGTAATACTTTTACATTTCACAAATGTCCACTGAATTTGGTTACCAATAATACTAAATTAATTCTCCTGCCTATCTTCATAAACAAAGGTTATAAGAAAATTGATTTATTAAGAAAAGTTGATATTATTTATAAAGGATTCATCTGTAAAAATTATCCATTTAGCCCTCGATAAATCGATCGAAACCATATTAATCCCTTTATTCAGACTCCGCATCTGCTACTTGAACCATCTATTCTACCGGTCAAAGTCTTTAATTATTAATTCCTGTATTTATACCGTAATAAAAAGGTCGTAAAAAGCTTCCAGTTGGAAAAAAGTAACAATATAATCACTACAGGAAAGTTATTCTAGGTACCGTTAAATCTTAGTCATGTCATTTTTATCAATTATGGTTAAATTAGCACCTTAGCCCCTTTCGCTAAAACTAAGCCTAATATCAATACTAAACATACGAAATGATAATCCGTTCAAATCAAGTTGATTACCTTCGACCAAAGTTATAATCAGATTGTAATTCCAGAACTGTTGGTAGACCTTGCCTATCAATAGACCTTTAGACATTGCAACGTTGTCGATTCGATTGGTTGAAGTAACAGTAGTATTGCACTAGTCAAGTGGTAGATGTATTTTTTTAGGTTTGACAAATCGCTAGCCAGTTTGCACAGTAATTTGTATAGCTATTTTCTTAGCTTGTGCCCTTGTGTGAAGTGAGGCTATACTGCACTTTACATACAGTTAAATGTAGTAGGCCCATACAAAACAATATACTCAACTTGCAATTAGTATAGTTAACTTTACTGTAAGTAAAGTTGACCTATTGCATTGAAAATACTACTATTCTAATAATGTTGGCTTTTTAGTTTGTATGCTTACGTTAGTGCAATTCAATAATCTTTTGCGGTAAGCGTTAAATTAAGACCTCATTAACTAGCCAAACCCATGTTAATTTTAATTGACCTTCGTATTGAAATGCACCCATTTGTATGTAAATTGACTTCAATTTCCGTTAATTTCCCTACGTTTCCAAGGTCTGAGTTCATCGACTCCTATAAAAAGTTCTTCCATTACAAACCTATATAGTTCTTCACTTTAGCCGTGAAAATTAAATAAGTTAGTATCGTTAATCCCCTGGTGGTCTTTTAGTTTGCCCGAATATCTTTGGCCGCCGTTACATAACTTAGGCTTACAGAGCAGTCTATTAACGTAACCCTCATTACATATAATCAGCCTATTAATATTCACAAAATTTTCACGAACATTATTCGGAAATACCTTTGTTATAGAATTAGTAAGATTGTCTCTAACGTTAATTCATCGGAACTCATTAATCTCCCTCCCTTTATAAGTTTCGCGAAGTATCATTATGTCGATTATCAGGTATTTTTCGCTAGTAGTTCCCAGTTTTAAAAACTACTCGATCAGGATTTTTTAGTCGGTACAAATTACTTCCGGGATTTAAGGAATATTAAATTGCCTCATAATAACGTTAAGGGTTTTCCATAATGCCATATTTATATTAAAGCCTATTATTATACTATAGATCTCTAAAGTTTATACGCTTTATACAATCCCTTTTTATTTGACTGAGGTCTAGTGAATTAGGTTGCCAATAATACTAAATCTTGTTTTCTGTTTATCTTCATTAACGAGGGTTATTTAAAAGCCGATTTGTAATGATAAATCAGTGTTATTTGTATGAGATTTATTTATAAAGATCATTAACTTGGCCTTCAATAAGTTGATTAGAATTATATTCATTTTTCGGTTTAAGCTTTTCATTTTCTTTTCGATCTTTTCATTTAGCTGGTTAACGTCTTTGTTTGTTGAGTTTTTAACTTGTATCGCGATAGAAAGGTCGTAAGAAGCCTTCTATTATTACAAAGTGGCAATATAACTACTACCAGCACGCTATTCTAGGTATCGTTAGGCCTTAGCTGCGTTAGTTTTATCGATTGTGGCTAAATAAGTGCCTTAACTATTTTGGCGAAAGTCAAAGCCGACATTAATACCAAGTATATAGATCGAAGATTTGTTAAAGTCAAGTTGGTTGTCTTTCATTAACGTCGTTACCGGTTTGTAATTTCCAAACTTAAAATCCTTATTTTGTATACTTATTAGTCTAAAGTTCTTTTTATGTGTTACTAGTAAGTACAGGTTGTATGTTAAAGACATTATAGTTAGTCATAATTTAAAGTGCGCTTAACAAGTTAAAAACTAATGGACTTTTACTTTAACTAGTTCGTATAGTGGTTTAATACATTGTATTATCGTCACTAAAGGGTAGATGGCATATAATTTCTATGTTACCTTAAGTAGTATAATTCTTTATAAATTTATTACTAATTTCATATAGGCGTAAATTATATTTCGGCTATTAAACAGAAACTTGCCTTTGGTTTTAGGTAGCAAATTTTCTGTTAAAGTAATCACTAAATGTTTGCTGATTTTCTAAATCGTTAGCGACTTTATAAGGATCTATTTTTTACCTTTATTACTGCATCCTTAAGCGATTAGATGTGAATTTTCGTACGGCTGCCCCGTAATATTTCTTTTGGCCTGATAAATGATTTTCTACTTAAAGATCGTAACGTTTGAGTTTTGAAAGTTGAAATTGGCTTTTGGTACAAATTATATAACTTCTCGAGTTAGTAAACCGTTAATCTCAACGTTATCGCTTTTTCAAAAAAAGGGTTGTTGTAGGTTTTGATAATGCTTTATGCCCGAAGCTTTAGTTCTAAGTCTTTATTATTCTTTTCCTTCCTGTTTACCTAATTAATATTGTAGATATAACCTGGTGAGTATTCCTCTTTTTTCATTCCTCTTCTTTGAGGGTTATCTATGCCGGCCGCGCTTTATTAGCTTATTAATAAAAGGTAAAAGAGGCTCGTATTAGTTTGGTCGTTTAGCTTAAGAATTTTTATCGTTAGTAGTCCTAATATAGGGCTCTACTTGAGTGGTACGGAAAGACACAAGATCGTTAGCAGTTTGAATAACTACTTCAAAGTTAGCGATACTTAAGGTTTTATATAGGCCTTTCTATTTCCTTGGCTCGCACTAAACGAGGATTTTACTTTGTAATAGTGAATTAAGTACGTTGATCGTTATAAGGCCGTTTCTGGTATTAAGGGTATTGTTAACCAGGTGGCGTATTAATTTCTTCCGTAATTCCTTTTAAGTTTTTTCGTAAGTTATAATTTGCTTTTGGGTACTTACTAATGGTGAATATTTACTTGTTAGGCATGTGTCCGTTTTAAGGACCAATAACGTTGGTATTAGGCCGTTGAGGCTTATAATGGTATTTAGGCCTTTCACCTTTATTGAAAGACGTGCCTCCATATCTGTAAAGCTTTTAATTTCTAATATAAATATATTATACGTTCGGCAAAGGAGGGTGTATAACCTTTCGACCTTTTCAATGGTTTAGTGAGTCTTTACAGACAGCTATTTCCACTGAATACGCATTATCTTAGAATTTTCCTGAAAATCCGCCGACATAAAGTTGGTACTAGTATCGTGAATAAAGACGTTAGGTAAACCCAACTACGTGTTGATCCATAGTATTCTTAACTTTTTCTGCGTATCCTTTACCGAAATATATTTTAAAAACTTGGCTCCATAAAAAATGGTTATAGAGTTAACTATATGAAAAATTGGCTTATTATTCAAGTAAAACGCATTAATAAAAACCTCATGATTTAAGTTCTTATCGTATTTTAATATAAACTTAAACCTCTGGTGAGTTTGTCCACACGTTTGGCAAGAGTGTCAAAGTCTTTCAATAGATGTTAAAATAGAGTGTTTTGCATCTTTATACCCTACGGACTTTAGGACTTCTTATAGCTTATTAATAGTTGGGTACTTCAAGCGTCGATAAAATTAACGTATTTCCGGCTTCGACAGGTTTAATACCACTGTTTTTAGTCCTTAAAAATTAAACTATAGGTACCTCTATTTAAAGGCAAGAAGAAACCTTTAAACATTTTTAACTACCTCATCAGAATTAACATTAATGTTAACGTTAAGATTCTTTATATCCTTTAAGTAAAGAAAGAAAAGGAATAGGGGACTTGAAAATGTAAAATGTAATAGATTGAATAATAATTTAAATTACTATTATCTTTAATAACGATAGTTATTCGCCTAATTCGAAGTTTATTTTAGACTTACTAATATTGTAACGATTAATCTTAGTAGCTCTAGTTCTTTCCATTTATAGTGCTACATATTGCGAATAGTTTTTTATTAAGTACCTTGCTGCCTCTATATTTGGCATAATACTTTAAACCGTTTAATTCGCGTAACAATCGCAAAAGTTAAAGGTATATAAGGAGTTAATGCTTAATTAGGGTAAAGGTAAGGGTTTACGCCAACTAAACGGTATAGGAAGGCATAGTCGGTTAATTATTGAGCGTTACCAAAAGCAATATATTTATGTTATTTAATTTGCTTAAGGGTATTGTTACTGCTAATGAATTTATTACTCTTGAAGTTGAAGATTTGATTTAAGTAGTTCTGTTTAAAAGTGGTAAGGTATTGAACATAATATATTAACTTTTTGTTATTTCATTTAGTAGGGGGGTAATAAGTTAACCAATAGTTACATTTGCCATAAATTTTATTTTTTTTGCCATTATTATGATAATAGTCTTTACAGTTAGCAGTTTCGTATAAAATTTGACCGTGTTAGCATTGACGTAGTTATTACCTTTAGTTTATAATCTATAAGCTAGACATTAGGCATAGAAGGCTCCCGTAGCTGTACTTACGATTGATGTAATTAATCATAGTAGGGTTTTTTTATCTACGTTAGGGGAGTTTCTGGTTTGGGGGTATATACTAAACGAGTTTGGTTTATACATTATTGTTGTTATAAACGAGGAACGCAACTGGTTAAAAATGCCTTCGCAAGTTATATTTGAGCGTTATAGGGCATATTTAAACTCGCTAATGCCTGTAGCAGCTGCCCATACCTATTCTCGAAGTGTAGTTTCGCCAATGTCAGCTGTTCTCATTGCTTATAAGTACAACATTAACTTGTTAAACATCTAGATAAGCACATCTATTAGTGTTTTCTCCTCTTTTTTTCGTTATTATCATAGTCTACTATATAGTGATCTAGTTTGTATAATATTAGGTAAGGTGGACGTTGTGTTCGAAGTGGCTCTTTATGTTATCGGAAACTTTGCGAAAGGTGGTTGTTCGGGTTAGGACTGTTAAGTAGTAGTCATTGGCGTTCTCTGTAAGTATTTCAGGAAATAGTGAGTGAAAATTAGAAGGAGATCCCTTTATTTAACTTCAGATATTTAAAAAGAGTATTATTTTCATGTTGAAGAGGTTGTAAGACTTTTCGTTATACTTCTTTATGTCGTTCTAAATCTTGGCGAAATCCGTAAAAAGTTCGTAGTTAACATTAATTATTTTGATCAGTTTTAGGGGTAGGTAGCGATAATTATCCCAGTTTTTAATGGTGGTGTTTCCTGGTGGTTTATGTCCCGGAGCCGCCGAGATACGGTATTAAAGGTAATTGCCAGTCTCCTGGCCTCAAAGGTAAAGTCTTATGGTAGGAATTATGGTAGGCTTATATGTGTAAGCAAATCTGCCGTAGAAAGGCTTTTAAAAAACCTTAGCGATGAGGGGGCTAGAAGAGAATAAGGGACTTAACTATTTTGATTAATTGACTGATTTAAAACGCTGATGTTAATTCGTTTAACTGCGTTAGTAGCTGTTTCTTTACGTGCTCTGCCGCCATTAAAAGCGTACTTCACGTTGTTACATAAAGGTGTTGAACTACTAAGTAAGTTAATAGGATTTTTATCGTTAGCGCGTAAAGAGGCTTACCTTAGCTAAGGGTAAAAAGGTGTGCCTTTAGATTGCGTGTAAGGGCGTTGAGATTTTTTAATACCTTTTCCCTTAGAGCGTAAGGCTTAAGGGCATTCCTTAAATTGTGCCAGGTTGAAGAGGGTCTTTGCTAACTTTGTAGAACTTTTTTTTAGTATGTAAATCTTTCGGCGTTTAAGTTTATTTTTAACTTGAATCTGACACCCTTTTCAATCTTTTTTTCATATATTAATAGTTTAGTCGTCGAAAAACTTACGATATTTAAGAAAAGCGCAGTCGCTACGGTTAAGGTTTTTGCTTCCGTCGTAATCCACGATATAGTTTCTAATGAAGTTAATAAGGTATTTCTCCGTTGAGTCTTTATCGATATCATATCTTTAAATATTTTTATAGTAGTGTTTTAAGAAAAGAGGTCTGAGGGCTTTACTTACCTTTTTCCTAGAGAGGTCAGTAATGGCTGCAAAGTGAGCGCTGGCGGTGGTTATCTTAAGGTTTTGGCTGGTGTGTGACTTAATGAGCAAGGTACTTAGTGGTCTTTAGGTGTGGAAACCTGGTGTTTTAGCATGAAGTCACGTAGGAACTTGGTAACTTGGCGTTAGATCGTGTGATATGGTTTTTTTAGCGTGATTTAGTGTTTTTACTTATAGTAGCGATTTTAAAGATTGAGTTGGTACAGGGGAAGTAAAAAGAGCAAAATAGGGGTAAAGGTTTGGTATAAGGGGTAAGGTCGAAGGTTGTTTATTATTATTTGTAGATGGTGAAGGTTAAAAGCTGTAAGTCGTAGGATTTGGTCATTTTTATAGTAATAATACCCGTAATAGTAATGACTTAGCTTTTTGCGAATTTGATGTTTTGAAACTTTAAGCGGTCAATCTTAATGCTTTTTAAGAAGGATTCATAAAGATTTTTTGTTGTTTTTAATAACAATACCGTCGCTACCTTTAGATTGTTATAGAAACTGACGTAGCCCAAAAGTTTTCTTTATGTATTGCCGTAGACACTGACACAGTCATAAAATCCCTTTGCAATAATTTTTCCTTTATCCTAGCTACTGTTGTTAACGTAAAGCGTAACAGGAAAGTAGATTCTTCTTCTATGTTATGGTTCAACATAAGATGGTAAGCCAAGTAGGTGCCAAATGAGATTTACTATTGAGGTGCGAAGGAAGACTAAAAGAGGCTACCGTGACCCAACATACAGGGCCTTTGGGTAAGGCTAATGCTTAACTCGTTACGTACCTTTATATGTATCGTATACGGACTGTGCCCTGTTTTTGTACGGGCCGTGTCCGGCTTATACCCGGTTCGCGCCCGTGCCAGGCCTAGGCTTATCCTATTACGTGTATAGTTACGTAATCTATAGGTTTAATGGCCAACGGTCTAAGTCTATGATATGCCCCTTTTCCCCCGAATATTATAAGAGTTACGGTGCCCTTTTGAATAAATACTGGACGCGGGCCATGCCCGCCTAATACGCGGGTCAAACTTAAGCCAGTGATACTACACCTAATACATTGTATAACACTTCGGCCGGTTTACCTTATATCGCTAGCTCCGTATAACTTATTCGTTGATACGCCATATAAGGCCTTCTTTTTGCCGCCGGCGCTATATAACGTACCTGTTAAGGCGTCTTATAAGGCCTTTTTCTTACCGTCGACGCCGTATAACATATCCGCTGACGTATCGTAACGTGACGTATAAAATATCTTTTTTACCGTCAACGTTATATAACGCGTTTATTAACGTATAGTATAAAATTACGCTTTCATTTTTAATATCGAGTAACGCGTCCCGTATAATACGTAACCCTTACTGAATATGGTCCGCCAATCTTTATAAATACGGACGCCCCTATGTAACCTTCAAAACTTCCTTTTTTTCTCTTTTACATTATCGCCTCTTTTCGTTTACTAGTCACCTAATTATATTTTTTTTCACTCCTTTTTGTATAATTTAACTAGCTATTTAAGCTTATATATCTCCACCTTTTTACCTAGCTTATTATTATAGCCGATATATTTAATGATTTTGGCCTCGGTTACGTTATCGTCAACACCCCCAGAGGAAACGAAAAACCCTTTCATAAGGTATGTTATTTTATAATATAACAATACCTTATTACTAATCACCTATTATAGCCCCCTCACATTATGAAAGATTTTCTAATTTTCGGAAATAATAAATATAAAAATAAGCTCTTTCCATTATAGGTTAAAAACGCTTATATATTATATATAAACTGGCTTTTAAACTGTAGCATTCCCTTATCTTACGTCCGAATTTATCGTATATTAGTGTATCGTATATATCGGAAAGTTCATAACAAGGTAAACTTCTAAAAAACCCTTATGAAAGGTCAACCATTAATCAACTCCTTTTTATAATATATTTTAAAAATAATTTGATTTACAATTTTACCTCATTAACGTATTTTTTAAGGTTGATTAATTATTACGATAAAGAATAAAAGATACATCCTATCTTTTTTACGTAAAAGTTAAGGGGATATTTCGAGTTATCGACCTGTTTTTACCCCTGCCTTTTTCCGAGTTAGTTAATTGGTTTACTTGGTTCCGTAATATCGTTTATGCGTAAGGAGTTTTTACTATACCAGCTGTATAAGTCGTTACTTCTTTAATTATACGCCTATGTTGCCTTTTCCTTTCGGGTCCGTACTTATCCCAAACCTTTTTATCGCCTTTTATTACATCGCCTATTTATCGAAATGAAACGCTTTCGGGTAACCGAATTTTGACGGGTAACGTTTTCGCCCTAGCCTTTTTAACTATCGCCGAATACCCTTTCGTAATTTTAGCCTAAAGAACTAAAATAATATAACCACCTAAGCCATATTTTTTATAACTAATATAGGCTACGGTTTATAAAATGTTATAAGCGATGTTTAAGGTTTAATTATATAATTTCCGATTTTATTCGTATCATATTTACTAACTTTCTATAGGAATGAGTTAATCGGACCGACCGCGAACGGGCGTAAAACCGTATCCGAGTTAATCGAATCTACCGGATCTAAATTAATATGTTATAATTTGTAATAATCCGTTTAAAGGGTTACTATCCCTGGTTCACCTTTTACCCTGATTTTCATTAACTGTTATTGTTAACATTATTTAAAGTTTGTCCCTTTTAACGTTATCCTCTATCGTCGGCCTTTCCTAACATCTTTCTTTACTCGTATTATCCGTTATCGGCCTTTTTTAGCGCGCGCCCCTTTTCGCATTATCCGCTCTTTTTAACGTCGTCTCGCGTACGGCCCGCCTCTTACCAACCCCCCTCCTCAACGCTTACTGGTTTTCACTATACCTTTTACCGTCCTCCTTCTCTATTATCGTCTAGCATTTGGAGTTAGTAATAATAGGGTCCCTAATAGTAATAAAGTTAGTACTTATTAAGCCTAAATAAAAATAATAAAAATAAATATGTGAACCTTCATGAAAATATAATAAAAACCGTTTTATGGTCAGATATTATTCGAAATGATCTGGTAGTATTTATTCGGTCTTATTGAACATGTTATAATCTCGCTCAATAATAAATTATCCGTTTTATTCATTAGTAAAATGTTATTTCGGGGGTATAAGCAATTCGCCTAGCGTTTATCGCTTATTATAAAGTTAAAGTTGTCGTCGAAATACCGGGCTATCGTAAACCCGAAAATCTCTCTATTTCGCTTCGAATTTATTTAAAGTTACAATAGACTAATAATTTTCTAATAATTCTTATTCCGACTTAGAATAACCTTTTTATTTAATTAATATATAACGAACCACGTCCCTTTCCGTTTTTACTGCGAGGATATTTTATACTTTCAATTTCTTGTATTTACCTTCTCTTATATCGTTCGTTACTAAAATTGACCCCAGACGAGTATCGGATGAGACCTACGAAGAAAAAAGGTTCTAAACCCTATAATAACTAAATTTATATTAAAATACTAGATATTTATTAGGGATATTTAATATGATAATTAACGGGTTCGAAATACGAATTACCCGGTATTAGTTATAAATTCAATCGAGTTTTGTACTCGAACAATTAGTTTTAATGTTACGAAAACTTAGTTAAACTTTATTTTACTCCTTATATTATTTTGTTGAACGTCGCTTGTAATTCACCGCCATTTTTCTTTCTTATTAAATATAAGTAATTATTGTTTAAACTCGTTCCGTTCTCTCGCGTAAATAAGTTAAAAACGTAATAACTCGCTTTACCGGATTTATTAACGACTTTGTATTTCGGTTTACCTTTGGAATTAATAATATTTTATTCTTATTTACTAAACGGTTTACATTAAACCCAGTAACCATTAACTTCCAGTTATTTAAAACGAATTAATGAACTGGTAAATACAAGACCTAATTATATTACGAAGGAGTGACTACCATACGTAAATACTTTAAAATATTTTAGTTTATCCGTTCAATAATATTATCTATTTATAGGTAATACGCTGTAAATAAAAGTTATTCTATTTTTATTAGGGAATAAAATGTCGTTTAAAATACGTTTATTTAATTCGAATTATTGTTACTAATAATAAAAGCTTAAAACTTATAAAATTTCCATTATATATCTCGAAAGCGCTCCGCATACATATCCATAATTATAAACCTCATAACCTTTAATTAAATAAACTTGGAAAGGCCATTTAGAATAATTAATAAATATCGAAAGTTGTTATTGATAATTGGTAAGTCAACTATAAAATCGATCGAAATATATACTTAATACTGATCGAGAATGAATTTTTTTTAAAGTAAACTTTGCCATAAAATACAACGAGGTTATATCCCGTTACATTATGTATATATTTAACAGAAACTTCGAACATTTACGATTCTTTTTTTCTAATGGTAGTTTCGTTAAAAAACGCGAAATATATTTTTTTTATCTGGATAACTAATGATTAACGAATCGTAAATTTATTATAATAATCTCGTTATAAATCATTCTTAATTCGATAACTATAAATAACTACGTTAACTCAATGCTTTTCATAGGTAAATACTGTAGTTTAAAATTTATATTAACTATGCTACCTCAAGTGTGAAACGCCTAACATTTTTTTTAAAAAAACCGTTAAAAAACTAACCTTATATAATGAATCATTCGTTAATCCTAAATTTTACAATTCAGTTAATGTTTTTAGGTCGAAAATAAAGAAATTACTCAGCGTTAACGATACTGGCGAACCTAACATGGGTCGAGCTGGCGACGATACCGCTGGCGCCGCCGTATTAAAATCCTTTAACATTATTTCCGATAACAACCCGAAAGCGAGCCGAGCCCGAAACGATATCGTCCTCGGAAACCCCTTAAAAGCCCTCGACCTCTTTTTAGGATATATGTGGTCGTAATCTAATAGCTAAGCCTTCGTTTTACTGAACTCTTTTACTTAATCCACCGCAATTTATATTCTTTTAATATATAGATTTCTTAATATTACGGTTAATATAGTAATAAAAATAGGCTGAAAGATTCGTATACGATATTCCTTTACCTCCGGTTTATTCTATAACATACGGGTTAACGTATCCAGGCGGGCGCCCTAAGTTACAGGTTTATAACTTGAATGGTAATGGAAATAGAAAAGGACCACAATCCATTTAACTTAACGTTACGAAATTAATAGTGATAAAAAAATACTTTAATTCCTTATAATTCGCCAAAATTGTAAATAGTATACGGATATTACGTAACTTGAAAAACTACGTTTTTAAATAAAATATTACCGCGAAAAAAAAATTCATCGTAAATAGTATAATTACGTTTCATATCTGTTAATCGTACGAAATGGTAACTTATTAATTTTAAAATACTATTTTTATTCCGTTACGATGAATACCGTTTTAATGTCATTCCCGAATAATCGGTTTTTACTACTATTAGCCTATTTAAATTCTAATATACTAAAATCGAAACTATAATAAAAGCATCATTGAAAGATTAAAATATCTATTTTTTCCACTTCGTCTAAACCTAACGAATACCTCATTTCTTTAGGCGAACGAGATAATTCGTTAACTTCAAGAAATGATCAATAAAATTATGGTAAAAGTTGGTAAAACCTAAAAATCTTCGAACCTTTCAGACCATTTATAGTAACTATTATTCGCGAATTACCCGGACTTCTTTAAGGTCGACCCGGATACCTATTTTTACCGTTATAATAAAATCCAGGTATTTTATCTTTTAAATTACGAAATTACACTTTTTTAAATTTAGATTTTATCTAGTATTATAAAAACGTCTTAAAACCACGCGAACTTTTGTTATATAATCCTCTTAATTACTTTAAAAAAAACCAAAAGATTGTTGAAATACAGAATAATGAAATCATTAAAAATATCCGTTATTATATAATTAATATATCGTTAAAACGTCGCCGGTATTTCCGTCAATCTAAAAGGGGTAACCAATTAATTAAATAACGCAAACCGCGTACGAAACGCTATTAATTTCACCTACCCGGATGTTACTCAAATATAATAAAATACTGTTCGAGTATCTAACTTCGTAAATTATATTAACTTCGACAACGTATGTAAGGTTTCCTCAAATAAAGGCAAAAAACAACGGTTTTACTTTATAATTTTATTAAACGTTCGATTGTTGATATAAAACCGATGCCTCCCCCCCAATTTTCAAATTAATAATTCCTACATCATCGTCGATGAAAAACTCGTCCGAATCTAACCTTTATTTACTAACTTCGTAACTTATCTTCGAAATTGAAAAAATTAATTTTGTAATATCAAATATAACGGCATTCAATATTGTTTTAGTAAAAGCTCATCTTTATTTAGTTTGATATAAATATAATAATCGAATTTTCCTTTATATAAAGATAAAGCCGTGTCTTCATTCTTATTAAATAAGTTGCGAAATACCGTTAGTTTCGGTAAAAAATGCGACTAATTATTTTCCTCCTTAACTGTAATCGTCGCTGTTATTTATAAAATCTGAGTAATTTCGCCAAGGCTTATAGTATAAGTTATTCGAAATGATTCTCTTATATGTTATTCTTTTTAGTATGAACGTTTTGTTAACCTGAGGAAAACCGAATTTGCTAGATTTTATATATCTTTTATCCTAAGGCATATTGATATCATATCGACAACTAAACCTCTTTAACTTCAAATTACTAAACGGCTCCCGCCCGCAGTTAAGGTTACCTGTTAGTGTTGTATCCAAAGCATTCTAAAAATTATATTCCGCTTTATTCCGGGAATAATATATATTAATATCGGGTTCAACTATTTCTTAATATTTATACGAAACTTAGCTATTCATGTAATACGCCTATTTTACCGTAGACTTAATATTTTCTTGAGATTTTGGGAATATAATAGTAGAATTTACTTTAACCTTAACCGTTATACTAAAACCTCGTTTATAATATAATAATAATAATAATTGAAATCAACTTAAATCTTGAAAAAGTAGGTATTATTAAAAATTATAAGGATAAAAAATAATTTATTATTTATACGTATTTTAATTAAATCAAACTCAGTTTTTTTTAATCCTGTAATTACATTGTTAAGGCTATATAACTCCTCAATAACATTATACTTAAAAATTAATCTTTTTCCATCATCGTTAATAAAAAACCTTTTTTTACCTTTTTGACTTAGGGCGTATATACTTACGTAAAAGGTAATATTGGGCGAAGGTCATAATTACGTTAAAAATAGTTTAGTAAACCATAACTTATATAACGCTTTGAAGCAAACCTAATCTAACCTTTTTTTATTATCGTTTACATCGTTTTCTGTTTTTAGTTTTGAATACGTATCGGACGGATTTGTTAGAATAACTAGTCGCGATATTGAAAAGATTAGCCACTATTACCACAGCCCTTTAACGAAAGCGTTTAAAAATCGCAAACTCCTTTTATAACCATATTACCATCCGGCCGTTAGCTTTAAACACATTTCACTAATTAACGACCAAAGCTCCGTTTTAAATTTAAAGATTTTAACTTGTCAGCGAATTCGCAATAATTTTTCAAGGCTATAATATAGTTTACGTGGCTAATACTTACCGTAATTAATTAGTCGCGGATACGGTACAATATGTGACAACATAAGTAATTGTATTTTACAGCCGAAGGCTAATCAAGACTATTTGTTTAAATAAAAAGTATTTCAACCCTAATAACAAATAGTATTTACAGGTCTTTATTAATTTTTACTAAGTTTTAGAATTCAATCAATGTTTTATACGCATGGTAAAGGTCGTCGAAAGCCGTTTTAATGTAATTGAAAAATTTCCCTATATTATATTTACCTTCGTATCCTCCGGCTTCGTAATAAGCTGTAACCGCCTGCTTTACTATCGCCATATAACATCCCTATACGTAAAGGAACGCGTACCAACCATTTCCGATTTATATTTTATTCGTTTTCAATTTAAAATCGATCGTTTGGCGCGTTGTCGTCTACATAAAAGAAAATCCGTTTAATTACGGTTGGTTATATCGTTTTCTTTCGCCTTAAACTGGTAAAAACCTAACGCAAATCGCGGCCAATTCGATTTCAAGTTATTAGATCTTTGTGACGACCTAAATAAAATCGGACTTAAGGTTGATAATTAAAAACGATTAACTCGGTTATTACAACTATTGAATAATCGATGTAATATGACCTATGGTATTTTATAAACGAGAAATGTTGACTTAAGTCAGCCCCGAAGGGGCCAAAAGTATATTTATAAAGGTGAAAAACTAGGTATTTGATGATGGCCTATTTTTTCCGATAACATTAAAGTGTAACGTCGAATTATTGACTTTTATTATTAATTTGTCTATTATAAGTAATATCTTTCGGAAAAACAAAAAAACTTTAATAGTATATTATAATTCAACCTACAATAATAAGCTAAGTAAATGCTAAATAAGATTTACTATTAAGGTATGGAAGAAAACTAAAAAAGTTTACTATAATCTAACGTACAAGGCCCTTAGGTAAGGCTAATGCTTAATCCGTTATGTATCCTTACACGTACTGTACACCAACTGTACCCTATCTATACACGGGCCGTATCCGACCTGTACCCAGTCCACATCCAGGCCAGGCCCAGGCCCATCTCGTTACTTACACAGTCACATAACCTATAGGCTCAATGGCTAACGGCCTGAGTCCATAACATTTTACTTAGTTGATCTGTGTTCAATCTAATAAGAATTTATTAGTGTTGGTAAGCCTTGCCTATCAATAGACCTTTAGATGTTATAATATTATCGATTCTATTAGTCGAAGTAACAGTAGTATTTCAGTAGTCAAGTGGTAGATGTATTGTTTTAGGTTTGGAATACCGCTAGCTAGTCTGCATAGTAATTTGTATGGATAATTGCTTGGCCTATACCCTAGTGTGAAGTGGGGTCAAACTGTACTTAACTTATAGTCAAATGAAGTAGGCTTACACAAAACAATACACTCAACTTGCAGTCAGTATAGTCAACGTTACTACAATTGAATTTGACCTACTGCACTGCAAATACTACTATTTCAAAAAGAACTTAAAATCCTCAATCGTCTATTATTCCGATACTACAAAGCCAGCCGTTCTAACGAAAAGGATATCGTCAATTTACATACCTACCAAGCCGAAGTTTTTCTTTTACATTACCAACAAATACAGGTCGTATATCCAAAAACTGTATACCTAGTTGCGACTTAAAGTACAATTAATAGGTGAGAAACCAATAAACACCTACTTCGATCAATTCTTATAGTGGTTTAATATATTGTATTTCTGTCTTTAAAAGGTAAATAGCACGTCATTCCTATAATAACTCTAATAAAACGATTCGCTATAAGTCGGTTGCTAATTACGTATATGTTTATGTTATATCTTGACTATTAAGTGTAGATTTTCCTTTAATTTTAGCTAATAAACTTGTTACCAAAGCGACCACTAAGTGTTAGCTAATTTTCTAAATTGTTGAAGATTACATAAAAATTCAATCTTTACCTTTATCATCATATTTTTAAACGATTAGGCGTGATTTTTCGTATGGCCGCCATATGATTTTACCCTTGACCTCGTATATAATCCTCAACCTTAAAATCGTAACCTTTGAGTCTCAAAGGTTAAAGTTGATCGTAGATATGAAGGATACAATCCTGAAAATTAAAAAGCTGTCGATCTCAATCCTATTACTTTCCTCAAAGGATTTGCCGGAAATCTTAATAATACCTTATACCCGAAACTTTAATACCAAGTCTTTATCATCCTTTTCTTTTTTAATTACCTAAGCAATATTATAAATATAACCTGGTGTATATTCCTCTTCTTTAATATTCATTTTTTTCAGAGGTTGTTCGCGCCAGCAGCATTTTATCGACTTATCTATAAAGGGTAAATGAAGATCTTATTAACTATATCTTTTAGCTTGAAGGTCTTTATCGTCAATTACCTTAATATAAGGCTTAACTTGAGTGATAAGAAATGTTATGGAGCTATTAATAATTTGAACAACTGCTTTAAAATTGGCGATACTTAAGGTTTTATATAAGCCCTTCCATTTATCTGG
The DNA here is from genome assembly GCA_038502455.1 of Anisogramma anomala. Taxonomy (NCBI): domain Eukaryota; kingdom Fungi; phylum Ascomycota; class Sordariomycetes; order Diaporthales; family Gnomoniaceae; genus Anisogramma; species Anisogramma anomala. Next base: position 5,976,160 of record JASMMZ010000010.1, on the reverse strand, counting down.
CTCCCTTCACACAAAAACTTCACTTTATAATGGCTAAACAAGTACTTCGATTATCGTAAGACCGTTCCTAGTATTAAGGACGTTGTTAAGTTGATATTGTGCTAATCTCTTCCGCTATTCTTTTAGTAATTTACCATAGATAAAAGTTCTTTTTTAGGTGTTTGCCAATAGCAGAGACTCACTCGTTAGGTATGAGTATACTCTAAAGACTAGAAAAGTTAGATTAAACCTTCAGGGCTTATAGTATTATTCAGGCCCTTTACCACTATTTTAAAGCGTGCCACTAAGTTCGTAAAGCTTCCAATTTACAGAATAAGGATATTATACTCTCGGCGAAGTAGTACGTATACTATATTAACCTTTTAAATGCTTTAGTAGGCCTTTATAAACACTTATTTACACTAGATTCCCATTATCTTAGCATCTTCCTAAAACTTATCCGTCGTAAAGTTGGTGCTAATATCGTAAATAACGACTTTAGGTAGGCATAAGTACGTGTTAATCCACACTATCCTTAGAGTTTCCTAAGTATCCTTTGCTAATAAAAACTTTAAAAATTGAACTTCGTAAAAAGAAGTTACAGAGTCAACGATGTAGAAATCAAGCTTATTATCTAAGTAAAACATATTAATAAAATCCTTACAATTAAAATCCTTGTCGTCATTTAATGTAAACTTTAATCTTTATGTAGCTTAGGTATACGTTTAGTAGTAGTAACAAAACTCTTAATTAGAAGTTAAGGGGAGGTTCCTTAAAGGTCATTAACGCCTTTACTTTTCCCTTATGGGTTTTGAAGATTAGGGTTTTAAAGGGTTCTTTTTTTTTTTTGAACCAATTTTAAAAAGGGTTTTGTTAAATTCAATAGTGTCTTTTCTGTGATGAAAATACCACAGTGAGTAAACTTCTTTGTAAATCTGGCTTTATCTCTTTTTTGGAGTATTTTTTACATACTAATTGTCTAGTAGTAAAAAAACTTACGAAAGTCTTAAAAGACGTAAGAACTGCGACTAAATTCTTCGTTAACGTCAGATTTAAAGATGTACCAGCCGATATAGTTGTTAAGTGTTTTTCAAAAAACGTTTCATCGGTATTTCTTCCCCAAAGTGACTGGTTGAAGTAAATAAGGAGAGGGGATCCGGGGTCCTTAATATTCTTTATTTACTTTTGATCGAAACTTATCTTGAATTTTAGGCCTAGACGAGGTAGTTTGGTGATGTAAGGACGCGTAAACTTGGTGTTTTGGCGTAAAGTCGCGTGGAAATTTGGCGATTTGACGTTGGGTCACGCGATATGGCTTTCTTAGCGAAACTTAGTGTTTTCTTGGTATTTTCGCTTGAAAAAGCGATTTTAATAATTAAATTGGCGTAGGAAAAAAGAAAAGAATGAAATAGGGGCAAAGTTTAAGTATAAAGGGTAAGGTTGGACGTCGTTTGTTATTATAAGTAGAGGTCGAAGATAAAAAGTTGTAGGCCGTAGAACTTAATCAGTTTTTTAATAGTAGTACCCGCAAAAGTACTAACTTAGCCGTTTGCTAACTTTTCGTTTAATACCTTTAACGGTTAATTTTAATGCTTCTTTAAAGAAGGATTTTTAAAGATTTCTTAGTGTTTTCGATAACGATACCATCGTTACATTTATATTACCGTAAAAAATTGATGTAATTTAGAGGTCTTTTTTACTGACTACTGTTAATAACCGACGTAGTAGTAGATGCTTTTCGCAAAAATCTTTCCTCTAACTTAGTCTTTTTAAAAACGTAACCAGATAGTAGTTTCTTCTTTTACTTGTCTTATTTATGCTTAACTTTATAATTACTGATTAGTGTTGGTAGAGATTTAGACGTTGCAATGTTATTGATTTGATTAGTTGAAGTAATAGTAATATTGCAATGGTTAAGTGGTGGATGTATCGTTCTAGGTTTGGCAAACTACTAGCCGGTCTGCACAGTTAATTGTATAGACAATTACTTGGCTCATGCCCTAGTCTGAAGTAGGCGTAAATTTTACTTGATTAGCAGCTAATACAGTAGTCCCACATAAAACAATACACTTGATTTGCAGTCAATATAGTCAACTTTACTTACAGTAAAGTTGATCTACCATACTGCAATTACTACTATTCCAACAGCCGAGAAAAATATCGAGGATTATATATAAAGAGACTATACCAGAACTATCGTTTAAGGCAATCAAATACCATTTGCAATCTTTAATGGAGAAAAGAGGGAAAAACCCCTGCTAAGAAATTACTATGGAACTAGTGAAAAGGAGTGGCCCGGTTATATGATAAGTATGCGGGTATATTTGAAAGCGGCTCTGGAGCTTCGTAGGAGTATGTCAATCGTGAGAGCTAGATCCCTAGTAGTTACTAGCCCAGATACCAGCCTATAACATTTATAAAACCTATTCGAATACCTTTTTAAGCTCGAAACGATTAATGAAAAACGTTTAATAATTGATTCAATGATTTTCTGTGAAGCTTACAAAGATTAAAAAGAAAATCCGATAAATTGATGATAAAAATAATCAGATTCATATTATAATAAATTATATATCGAATAAAGTCTTAAAAAGTTTTATAAATAGCAATGGACTATTAATACTAATTTAGGGCTACGTTAAGAGTCTATCTATTAAAATATCATGTAACGATAGACAAAGACATAAACAGGAGTACCTTAACAAACTAAGGATCTATCGGGTTATTAACGATACGGATTAAATTAAATAATATAATTAATTTATATATGTAGTTGTATGTGTATTAAGGTATTGATGAACAAAAATAACGTAACATTTATTTATGTTATTTCAAATAGTAAGAACTGGAAAGATAAATATTTGGTTTTCCTAATAACTATATTATGAAATAACGAGTTAAAATCTAGTAACTGAATTGAAATCTAATGGTAAATAGTTTCAAACAGTTGTAATTGAATGTTTCAAAATTCATACAATTTATTATTATACTTTTCTTCATTGCTTTAAATCTCTATAAAAATCGTAATTGTTACGTAATTTGTATTAATTATATTAAAATGCTTTGGGGAAAAAGTATTATATTTGTTGAATAAATTTGTTTTGGTTTTTTTGGTTAAGATCATTGTAGGTATTTGGTATAGTATTAATGGTTATAGTAGTTATTTTAAGTAAAGTTTGGGGGGGGAAAGATAATAGTTGTATTTATAATTAGTTTGTACGTAAAGTTGCTCCTTTCGTATGATCAGGTTTGGTATTATTAGAGAATCTGCTGGAATTGTATATGTTAGGAACCTTAAAGATTGTCGTTGATTTAGTGATAATCCTATTAATATTAAGAGGCATTTTGATAAAGTTTCTACTTAATCGACTACTGGATTTAAGGATTTGTTACGTTCGTTTAGTTATTATTGTGTACAGACCACTACGCATATATAGGAGCCCTTTGTTACTACAGTACATCCTACGACGCCCACGCGTTTCCACAAATGCATTCTACTTCTGCCCCTTATACTGACTCTTACCTCGCTTTTCTAGCTTTACAAGGTCTTCCTCTTTTCAGAGAGCTTAAACAGTCATACATCCAGCGCGATTAAGCGCCGGGCAGAGACTGAGATAGCTGCATATTGCAGCTCAACTAGAGCTGCAATTTATATATCTACGGGTCTCTAAACTGCGGAGCACACTAAGATCTTAATTGAAGGGATGAAAAGGGGTCAAGATGGCTCCTAAAGGCACCTGAGTCCCTCATTACGATTCCTCCTACCAGTATTTATGGGTATATTTCGTAGCAGTTGGTGTAATACCTCATGGTAGGTACTGCCCGGTAATAATAATTTTTTTTAAAAAAAGTTGTTTTTATTATCAGCGGCATTAAGACATTGGAGTTTCTGGGAGGGAGGTTTAATGAATTTATTTGAATTTATATAAGACTTTGCGAATGTATATAAAGACATTAAGGAATTTTATCATTAGCAATATCTTTGCCTTTATCTTCCAATATTAACTAAAGGTGTTTATTTATAATGTATTTGTATAATACGTTTACCAAAGTATTTCTCCCCCTTTCTTTGTCGAAAGGTAAATTCTTTGTTTATGTAGTTTCATCTTTAGCCTAATTTTGATTTGCTCATTCAACTTTTTTTTCCATCTTTAGTATCCACTGATTAAATCATTCGTAGATTATTGAATTATTCGTAGAAATCATCGAATATATTATGTTTTTGTTAAGTTCCGTTACGTTTAAATCGAATATTAAGAAGCTAATATAGTTGGTTATATAATCGAGGGCAAAATCTTTATTGACGGTTGTTTGTTATAGATTGTTATTAAAGTATTTAACGAATATGAATGCTAAGCTTTTAATTACTTCCTTCTTTGCAAAGTTGTTAACAATATCGATTTTTTCGTTTTAGTATATATTTTAATCATTAAGAGTTTTATTAACGTGTTTAGAGTTAATTCAAATACGAGGCTAAATGATAGATTATTTGTCGTTGAAATTATTGCTTGAAGTTGTAAAAGTTGTAGGATTTCGCTGTTTGCAATAAGTGATTTGTAATAATAGTTTTGATAGTTTGCCATATTTCGTTATTTGATAATTTAGTAATTTGAAATATTTTGGGCTTTTTAGCAGTTTATTCCAATAGTTTTTCCTTTAAAATTAGTTTTATGAAGATTTTTTGTGTTTTTATTCATAACAATACCGTTACTACTTATAAACTACTGCTAATAACTATATATTTTATAAATTGTCTCCATATGCTGCCGCGAACAACTGCATAGCATATAGGGATCGTTCGCAAAAATATTTCTTTTACCTTGTTTAAATAGAATGTAACAACTAGAAAGTAACTTTTTCCCTCACTAGCTTATCTATGTTTAACTTAATAAGCACTGATTAATGTTATTAGGCTTTTATCGTTACAACGTAATTGATTCGAATCGTTGTCGAAGTAAGTGGTGTATTGTATTAAAGTGGTAATGTGTTACTTCTAAGTTTGGCAAACTGCTAGCTAGTTTGCATGCTAATTTGTATAGGCAACTGCTTGGCCCGTGCCCTAGTCTGAATCGGGCACTCCCTGTACTTGACTTGTAGTCAATACAGTCAACTTACAGTCAGTGCAGTTGACTTGGCTGTACTGCAATTAACTGCTGTTTCAACAGAATGAGGTATAGGCGTGATGAGCACCACAGGCCCAATAAACCCAACAAGAATAACAGGCTCAACAGGCGCTACAGGCCCGGCAAGTTCAATAGGTTTGGCAGGGTTTCGAAAGGCAACGGCTATTTACACGATCGATAATTGCCCGTCAAGGTCAAGTTACGAACTCTAAAGGCGTGGGTTGATTTAAACGTTGTGTGTACAAGCTTCGTGACGATGGATGGGAGGGCAAGGCAGGGATGCCCTGGCAAATTACAAGATTGTCAGGGTAGTATGCACAAGAAATGTACGCAAACCTATTGGCAAAAGGTATAGGATTGGTGATGCACATGTCTGTGACGAAGGACTTAAGTGCGGGAATGGAGGAAGTTGATGCTTGGAAATATGGGGTGGAGGAAGGCAATTGGGGTACAATTTGAGTGTAAAACAGGCTGGGATTAGCGGAGGTAATATCGACAGGGATGGGAGGGAGTTTAGCGATTACTTCTGATTGGTGATCGGCCACACTGGCGCGTAGGCACAAAACACAAAGTCGCCAGTGTTGGAACAATATTAGCTGCTATTTTTAACAGGTCGATTGCAGTACAACCAAGTCAATTGTATTGACCGTAAGTTGATTGTACTGACAGCAAGTTGACTGCATTTACTGCAAGTCAAGTGTAGTGGAGTGCCCAATTTGATGTGGGGCACGGGCCAAGCAGTAGCCCATACAAATTAGTGTGCACACCGGCTAGCGGTCTGCCAAACTTGGAAGTACAAAACATCACCACTTTCAATGCAATACACCAGTTACTTCGACCACGATTCGAATCGACTACGTTGCAACGATAAACGCCTACCAATAGCTAAAGTAATGGCGTGAACTTTTAACCACCCGGCCGTAAACAAATTACACAAAGTCTTGAAAACTTCTAAAAAAGAAATGTAAACCAGTCTATTTGAAGAATTATTAAAAAGTTCGATGTAGATTGCCAAATGTATCGCCGAACCCCACGAAGACATAAAATTTACTCTAAAAACCAAAGCTTTAATACCAAAATTGTTGGAATAGGAGTAATTGCAGTGCAGTAGGTCAACTTTACTCAAAGTAAAGTTGACTATATTGACTGCAAGTTGAGTGTATTGTTTTGTGTGGGCCTACTGTATTGGCTGCAAGTCAAATACAGTATGCGCCCACTTCAGACTAGGGCACGGGCCAAGCAATTGGCCATACAAATTACTGTGCAGACCGGCTAGCGGTCTGCCAAACCTAAAACAATGCATCCACTACTTGACCATTGCAATACTACTGTTACTTTGACCAATCGAATCGATAACGTTATAACGTCTAAAGCCCTACCAATACTGATCAGTGTTTATTAGGTTAAGTATAGATAAGCCAAGTAGAAGAAGAAGTTATTTTCCGGTTACGCTTTACATTAAATGGCGGTTATGGTAAAGGAAAGATTTTTGCGAAAGGCCTTTACAAACTATATCGGTTTTTATAACAGTAAGTAAAGAAAACTTCTAATTTGCGGCGGTTTTTACGGCAGCTTAAAGGTAACGACGGTATCACTATTCAAAACAGTAAGAAATTTTTATGGATCTTTATTAAAAAACGTTGAGATTGACCATTAAAAGTCTCAAATCGATAAATTAGCAAACAACTAAATTAATACTATTACAGATATTACTACTATAAAAATGATTAGGTCCCATATTGAATAACCACAACGAATAACCTTCGACTTCGCCTTTTATACCAACCTCTTGCCTTAAATACTTAGTTCTTTCCCCTAATTTCCTCTTTTTTCCCCTTTACACTAATTTAATCGTTAAAATCGCTATTTTGAACGAAACCATCAAGAATTAACAATTTGTATTAGGAAAGCTACGTCGTGCGACTTTACGTTAAATTACTAAGTTCTTACACCCCAAATCGCCAAGTCTGTTATCCACCAAATCTTATACTATTTAATACATTAAGATGTTACTTTCTCAAGAATTTCTAAAGGTAATCGCAGCTTTTGGATTGGTCTTTTTAAAACACTATAATAAAAACTTTTAAGGCTAAAATATTGACGAAGACTTAAACGAAAAACACTTGGCTAACTTTATTGACTGTTATATCCTCGAGTAAGATAGCGGCAAAAAATTGATCGTGGCGACCGTGTTTTTCGCAAATATCGTGAGTTTTTTAACAATTGAATCATTAATATATAAAAGGCGATTTATAAAACCGTCAAATCCAAATGAAATTTAGAATTTGAACGACGAAAGATATAAGTGTTAGAAATAAGTTTTACTAGGTTGGTAAAAACCCTTTTCAAGTTAGATCAACTTGAAAAATAGCGTTAAGACTTACACCCTAAAGGGAAAAGTGTTAAAAACCTTTAACGTCCTTATATAAGTTTTAAGGGACCTCCCCTCAACCCTCAATTAAGTTGAGCCTTTTTATAAGATAACAATGAAAAAACTATTACCCTATTCTATAACTCAGCACCTTTATATAATAACGCAGAGTATACCCTTAGCGGTGGCAAAGCGCGTAACGCAACGGTTACCTATACGGTCAAAAGTATTAATATCAGCGTTATACAGTTAATTGAATAGGATTGTCAAGTATCATAAACCCCCCCTATATGGCTAAATCTTCTTTATCTCCTAACCCTTCATTTAAAATCGTTAAGTCTCATAAGCCTAAGCTTTCCACAAAGAATACGCCTATATATTCGATTCCATTGTAAGTTTTATTATATAAATTTACCCCTCGATCTAGGCGACTGATAATTACCATGAACATCACTATTTGAAGGATTTAAGGTTGAAATTAACAAGAAATACCAATAATGATTAGGACGAATATCGCGACCTTTCTCATAAACTTGTCAAAATGGTTAATATTAATTAGAAGCTTTTTACGGATTTCGCTAAGATGTGGGATGATATAGAGAAGTATGACGGGAAACTTTATAACCTTTTTGATACGAAAATAATACTTTTTCCAAATATTTATAAGTAGATAAAGGTTTTTTTTTCTAGTTTTCACTCATTATTCCATGAAATCATTATAGAGTACGCCAAGAACTATTACCTAATCTTTCTAACATGAGTACAAACTTTTCATAAGATTTATGACAGTATAGAAAGTTACTTCAAATACAACGTTCACTTCACGCAATATTATACGAATTAGGTCACTACGAGGTAGACGGCGATAATAGTAAAGAAAAAGGAGAAAGAACCACCGATGCATATTCTAAGTAATATATTTGATGAGCTGATGTTATATTAGTAAGCGATGGGGAAGGCGTACGTTGGCAAAAATACGCTTCGCGAATGGGTCCATACATTATTATGGGTGTTAGCGAGTTTAAATACGTTTTATAATGTTGAAATGCTACTTATAAGGGATTTTTTTAAGCTAATTTAGGTCTTTTTTTACGAATGTAATAGCACATACGCTAAACTCATTTAGTATATACCTTTAATTTAATAAATTTCGCGATATAAATAAAAAGAACCGCGTATTAATATATTATATCGATCGTAAGTATGGGCACCTTCAATGTCGAAAAATGGTTTAACAGTTTTGGATTAAGGGTTCAAACTATATTAGCACCAACTAAGGTAAGATTGAAGCGAACTTGTTACTTATCAAAACTATGGTTGTAATAATGGTAAGAGATATTAGATTTGTGATAAGTCTAGATATTAGTTAATTCGTTACCCTTTAGTCGAGTATAATAATAAAAAGATAATGTACTTTATTTAGTACCCTATTGTTTTCAGATAAAATTACTTCAATTATATTGTAAATTTCAATTGTAAAGAAATTGTTAATAGCGATAATATACCTAGATAAATTAAATGTTATAATGATATTGTTGCCAGTATAGCCTAGTAACTAGCCTACCACACATCCCTATACCAATTCAATGGAAAAGAACCTTACCTTTGTCCCAATCAAGCCCTTGAACCTCTATATACTTTTAATTTTCTCGATTGTTACGTGGACCATACGTTTCAAGGTATTATGTTAGATATAGTAGTAATATAGTACTTAATAGGAAGATATTCTCTGTATATTGTATTACGGAGGAAAAGTATTACTGTTACCGAGATTAATTGTTGAACTATTGATAAAGCTATAATTAGCTTTGGTATAAACAAATAACTATTATTATTATAAATAACGGTAGTTTAAACTATTATTAAATGGATTACATTCTACATTCTCAAGTCTCTTACCCATTTTTTTTTTTTTGGATCAAAGGATATAAAGAACTTTAGCGTTAACATCGACGTTAATGTTTATAAGCTAGTTAAAAACGGCCAAAAGTTTCCTTTTTCTTTTAAGTAGGGGCTGTTACAGGCTATTGCCTGGCTAGTATTACTAGAGATCTAACTATAGTAGTTCTACATGCTCTTGCGATAATCTAGAGCAAGGAGAAAGCCGTATAGGGACACGCTTCCATACATCACGTAACCGGGGGTTACACCATCTTAGCTCTATAATAGCTCCCTAACAGGGATTTTTTTTTTCCTTCATCGATGTTTATAGGCAAAATCCGACCATCTTAAACGATAGCTCTGGTTTTCGTCCCATTATATTGTAATGATCACACTAAATACCCGTGAGTATGTAGAAGGTGTCAGAGGGTTTATGTTAACAGTAAGGTAGCAGAGGTAACAAAAGGTGCAATATCAAGACTGTGTTCGTGCGAGTGATGATCAGAAGCCGTGAGGCTATTCAGGGTAGACTGAATACTTAGATTGACAACTGAAGAGCTATGAAGGAAATACTATCTATCTTGGTAATGAAAGTGTCCTTATATATCCGCGCCTTCATACGTCTTCAGTGTAGGCTCGACTGGCTCGATACCGAGTCCATCGAGTCTCACACCATGCTGACCCTAACCCTTGTGTACGGTGTGTCAGTTGTGGATCCCTGGTGCCTGCCGAGAGGCTGTGTCCAACCGATTTCCTTTGTTATCTGCTGCGGGGCCGCCGCTGGTGCGCCCTGCAGATGTTGGGTCATAACATATATATAAACCTCGAATTCTTTCTAACAGTGTCTTAATTACTTGTTAACGGCTATAGCTTAACGCTATATTTCCATCTTTCGACTTACCGAATCTATACCTTTCGATTTGAAAGTAATTCCTCAACGCGCGCGTTAAAAAGTAACTTTAAAGCGTTTTAACAGCTTAATATAATTATTTTACCGCTTAATACGAATATTTTACTAAAGCCATTCGTATAAAACTTATCGAACGGAATTAAATCATTCGGAAATACGCTTTACACTTAAAAAAACGGAGTACCGATGTACTAAACGCTTTAACGAATATAATCTTACAGCTTAAAGCTACCGGTACGTTTACATTTTCGGAATAACTTCTTCTTCAAAAGGTTTCCCCCATATACATTACGAATGACGTTACCGTTATATCGCTCCTTATTGGAGACCACATTAAATCCTTAAATGACGAAAGCTTAAATTTCTTTAACTTCCATTATGATACCTGCATCCCTTTCAATGAACGTTGATGACCTAAACGTAAACCCTTAAATTGGCTGATTAAGTTTTTCGGTATTAAGTTACGATTTCTGGTATAAAAATCCACGATAATACGTAAATTATATAGGGACAGAAAGTTTATCGGTATTGAAAAAATTACTTTTACGCTATCTTTTAATAGTTAAAAGGCTTCACGAAAATTGTTATAAAAAGTTATTATGTTCATGGAGGCGATAGCGTTACTAAAAACCCCGACGCTTTTATAACCATGTTTCGTGCTTACTATTACAACCTTAACGCGGTTAAAACAGTTATCACTCGGCTTACAAATATGAAGCAGGAATCTCACAAATGATTTTACGTTTTATTTAACGTTTAGGAAGCCCTATTCGCGAAAGCTAACGGAATAACCTAGAAATCTGTCGCTGAGATCATTATCTTAAAGTAAGTTATTAACGATATACTCGCTAACACGCTACTTCCTTTCGATATACCCATAGACTACATTGAATTAATCGCTCGCACCTAATTTATTGACGGACGCCTTTATAATTTTCGTATTCATTATGGCGGTATTAAGACTGTTACTATTAGAGGTATCTAGCATAATAAAAACAATAGCAGCGATGTACTCATTCGGAATAACTAGGGAAATATTATTATAACCGGTGGAAACGCCTTTTAAGCCGTTTTGAAATGGCGTGCCGTCTAGGTTAACTACTTGAAACTTTCCCGCCTCAAAAATCTCGGGTTATACTTATATTATGACATAAATAACCATTGTATTTATATTTATCTATGGGATCCATCGTAACGCCCAAACGGCTTTAACGCTAAAGCTACTATAAAAATCCATTTTATTTTAACCGAAAATTTTATTGACCTTAAGAAGGGAAAAACGTAACTCCTATATATAATCGCATATAAAAGTTAATAAAATTTTAATTCGACCTGGTAACTGCATCCTAACTTTTAAATAGCTCCCCATTTATAATAAATTCATTTTGTATTTTTATTCGTTTTATACACGCTTTAATAAATATTGGTCATGAATATTCGAGCGTTACGAGTCAACAACTTATCAATAGTTTAAAATTACCGCGTTTTTTATTTTACTACGACGATTCGGTGAAGCTATATACCACGTACCTGATTTTCCTTTACGACTTATTTCCTTTATAACCTTTTTAAATATCGACTTCGATAAATACCGCCATTAGATATAAGCCTATATCGTCACCTTCTTATAATAAAACGTTATTTTGGGAAATTTTGGATAATATACTAATAACTTATTTACGACGTTTTAAAATATATACTACTTTTAAGGCTAACCAGTAACTATCGCGTTGAAAATCGGAGATTCGCGTCCGTTTAAAAAAAATTCGAAAGGAGTCGGCGCCATTACATCTTACGTTATTTTGCGAAAGGCTCATAAGGAGCGAGCCGCTACTACATAACTCGCCACCGTTTCCCTCGAAGATATTACCAAGGCATTCGCCCCAAAACCATTCGTTTCCGTTTACAATAAGCTCCCTACCTACCTTGAGGAATTCACCCTCTTATTCGGTAAAGCTATTAATGATAAACTACTCCTTCACCGTTTCGAAATAAATTACGAAATTTTCCTTCGTACTTATAACTAAGGTTAATCCTTAAAAGTCCTATAAAACTTTTTATAAGATATATTGTATAAAGAGTTCTTTATATTACGTAATACATCAATCGAATTACTTAACTAAGCCTATATTCAAACGAACAACTCCTTAACGTGTGCCCCTGTACTTTTCGCTGGAAACTCCGAAGGTAAATTACGTTTTTATATCGATTATCGCCGACTTAATACTTTTACAAAAGCGGATTATTATTCGCTTTCTCTTATTAAATAAATGCTCGTAAATATTTCATAGGTTAAGTGGTTTACTAATCTAGATATTAAAGCCTCTTTTTACAAGTTCTGTATTAAGGAAGAAAACGAATAAAAGACTATATTTCTTATACGTTTCGGACTTTTCGAATAGCTTATTACTGTCTTCGGATTTTCCGGTGCCCCCGTTTCCTTTTAAAGATATATTAACAATTAGTAACGCTCTTTCCTTGATATTTTTTACTTCGCTTTTTTCGATTACATCCTTGTTTATTTTAACGATACCTTCGATAACTATATAATTAAGGTTAAATAAATCTTTAATGCATTAAACGCCACAAAACTTAACCTAAACATTTCTAAATACGAATTCGGCATTTCAAAAACCAAGTACCTAGGATTCTTTATCGAGGGTAGCGTTGACGTACGTATAGACCTAAAAAAGCTACGTATTATTCGGGAATAGGCGGTTTTCACATCGGTTTTAAACGTACGAGAGTTTTTAAATTCGCGAACTTTTACCGGTATTTTATACACAACTATTTGACAATTATTAAACCATTACTTCGGCTAACTAGTAAAAGCACTTCATTTCGTTAGGAGACCAAGGAAAAATTTACTTTCGAACGGCTTAAGCTTAGCTGTTTTTCCAAACCTGTACTCATTTAATAAGATTCTAACCACGACACCTTTTTAGAAGCCGACAGTTTTGATTAGGCTTTAAAAGGCTGTCTTTTTTAACGAAACGACCACGGTAATCTACACCTAGTAATGTATTACTCCTGTCGTTTATCTCCCGCCGAATATAATTATGAAATCCACATAAAACAATTATTCGTAATTATAAATTGTTTAATAGCATTGAACACGAAGCTTCTAGGTATGATACGCTTATTTATGATTTTAACTAACTATGAATATATAAAATGCTTTATAATTATATAACGGCTTTTCAATTGATAAGTCTGCTAGTTTAAATGCCTTTAATAATTCTATTTTCGATTGGTTTACAACAAAGCGGAAAATTGTACGCGGCCTAATACGTTATTACAACGAAATTAAGATATTTTTAAAGCTCTTTCCGATTTACGCCTTTTAATTCCAAAATTCCAATTGTTAAGTTCCGAATAATCCACTTCTGAACCACTTTCGCATATGTATATCTCCCTATTAACCGTTTTCAATGAGTCCATTTCGAAAAATCGTCAACTTTTTACTAATATCGACCTTTAAAGCTGTTAAAACGCCGTTATTACATACGATATTACCTATCTACGACTAGTACGCGCGTTACGTATAGACGATCGATATTTCCTAAAGGATATCCATATCGATGACGACCGTATATTAAAGGTTTTAATTTCTCAATATTTAGTAAACGATGATAGGGTTTTGCGGTTTCATAACCGTATTTGGGTACCTACTTACAAGCCGCTTATTACTGCGCTAATTTAAGCTACCTATAATTTACTTTTTGCCGGCTACCCAAGCTACGATACTACTATTGCTATTTTTTCTAAAACGTATCTTTAAACCGGCTTATATTGCGCGGTCCGCCGTTTTAGCCTTAATTACAACGTTTATAAACGTATAAAGTATTAAAAACACCTTCGAATAAGACTTTTTAAACCTTTTCCGGTTTTCCAACAGATTGAAAACTAGCTTTTAGTCGACTTGACAATTAATTTACCTTAATAAGGTATTAACAACCTATGTTACCTTATAGTTATTACTAATCGCCTAAATAAATATGTAACCCTCGAGGTTACAACCATTATAAACGCAGAAGTTTATAAAACGCGGTTGTTAAATTGTTATTGACGATTTTATTAGTTTATCTATACGCTTATTAACTACCGTAGTTTAAATTAAACCGGTAGGTTTCAAAAACAAATTTACAATCTGATTAAAAAAAATCAAATTTAAATACTACCTTTTACCCCGAAACCGACGGAATAACCGAACGCGTAAATTAAAAACCCTTAATATACTTACGTTCTTTTCGTTATTTATATCTAACTAGACTAAATCCGTTCATTATCCGGTTATCAATTAACGCTAAAGAATAAGGATAAGATTATTGTTCGTATTATCCTGTTTTTTATAAACTATGGTTATTATATAGATTTTATATAACCAGTACAAAGTTTTCTCTTCCCAGCTATGATATAACATGTAAGGGCCGAAAGTTTTATCTAACGTATTCGTGAAGCTACAGAATTCGTATAAACCGTAATAACGGCTACGTAAGAGTGTATAAAGGAAGTCACTAATAAGCAACTCTTCTCTTTAAAACGTTTTCGGGTCGGCGATGACGTTTGACTTTTTTTTAAAAAAAAACTATAAACTAAACGAATTTTTTAAAAAGTTGAATTAACTTTACAACGAATATCGAATAATGCGTGAAATAGAATTATATATTGTTAAATTAAACCTACCAGGTGGGAAATATCCTCGATTTTATATAAATCAACTCGTATAAGCCGCTTTAAATCTGTTTTTAAGCTAAAAAAATTTGATACTTTTAACTGCAAGCCATAAATGTTATCGACGATAACGATGGGATGAAACCAAAATACTACGTAGAAAGTATTCGACGGACCCATAACAAATCCTAAGTCGAACGTAACTGACTTTATAATTTACTGAAATGATAGGTATTAATTAAGTCAATGGATTATATATATGTAACGTAAAAGCTGATTTTAAGCTTTTCTAATACCGTAGAATATAATGCCTTCGAATCGCATTACAGATTAACTAAATATAACAACGGGCCCTTACGCCTAGCCTATAAATAAGTCTAATATTCGTACTTTCCTTTACAAAAATATTTATACTTTATTTTACGAAAGAGAACGGCGTATAAGCTGCTAACGAGCGGGTAATAAGCAAATGTATTAGTATTAATAAAGACGGCAAACCAAATGACGACGACTAGACCTACTCAAATATATCCTCGAAGTCCTAGTCTAATTCCTTACCTAATAGCTTTTTACTGATTTCGATCAACTGGCTTAACTTAGCATCCATACGACTTAATTTGATATTAATGCGTTTCTAAACCTCAATAAGCTTTTATTTCGGTTTTAACAATATTTAATAACTGCTCGTTAGCCATTTGCTTCAGGTTTTTACCTTGTTATGAGAAACTTACTTGAGTATTACGTTCCTTATTTATAAGTTATATAACCCGTAAACCACTATAATATACGGGGGTAACGGGGATAAAACCTGCTTTATCCCCGTTATCAACCTTCGGCTACATAATACGACATACCTTTATAACCTTCTTCGCAACGACCACCTAGGTTTATATGTTTTTTAACCGCTCGTTAACACTTATAAAGTAGTTTACAAAAACCTGGACTTACCATGATCCTGAATGTTAAACGCCAAACACGCCTCAGACAGCTCCTCCACAGCCTTATTTATATCAGGATTCAAATCTAAAGGCGTAGGAAAATGGCTAGAGCTACGGTCTATGATCCCAACGAAGCAAAGACGACACTAAATACCAGTATTTTACCGCTTATTAATAACTCCCTCACTGCTATCTAAATTCCTTACCCTAGGTTTTTTAATAAAATTTCCTCTAATTATACGCTATCCTATAAACGTATTCGAAATACATTTGCTTTCGCGTCCCATTATATATGGATCAATAGCCCGTAGGATAAGGAACTTTATCCTCGTTAATAAAAACTAAACAGCTTTAAAGCAAGTAACTTATATCTCTAATAGCCGTATCTACCTTAGCAAAAAGTAAGGGATTCATTATTGAAATAAGGCAAGCATTAAAAAAAACTTGGTATTCTAATACTAATAGCAGAAAAGACTGTAATATCAATATTGTACTAAAAGCTAAAGGGTTAATGCTAATGGAAAAAAGGGCTGTAATACTAATATTAAACGGTGGGTTAAAGATTAAAAGTTAAAGGAGGAGGAAAACTTTTATTTTGAAACTAAAGTCTAAGGACTATTTATAAGGGGGGGAGGCGCTAGGATACCTTCCACATAACGATCCGGCCTAACACTTTTCATACGGTATTACAATATTTTGAAAGGCGCGCTTACTTTCCTTCATCCTTGTTATATCACGTATATATATATTTATATATAAAGGGGGGGAGGGTATCTTTAGAGATAATGTTACAGTCTAGTGCCTAGCTAGTATTACCAAGAATCTAACCCTAGTAGTTCTACACGCTCTTACGATGCTTTAGAGCAGGGAGAAAGCCGCATAGGAATACGCTTCCATATGTCACGTAATCAGGGATTGCACCATCTTAACTCCATAGCAGCTCCCTAGCAGAGACTTCTTCATTCTTTCTTCATTGAGGTTTATGGACAAAATCCGACCACCTTGAGCAACAGCTCCAGCCCTCGTCCCATTATAAGGGCAACTATGATTTTACCTTTAAATTTAAAGGCAGCGATATTAAACCTAACAGAGCCAGAAATGCGTTTATTATACTAGAGATTTAACTATTCAGCCGTTAATAAGCTATACAAAGTCTTAAAGTCTATAGAATATAAAGATGTAGAATATTTTGCTCTGGAATCTATCTTCAAGGTTTATTATGACTGATAAATATATATCTAAATGCCTTGAAAATTTAAATTTGTATTGAAAATGACAAGGACTTTAATCATAAGATCTTTATTAACTTTTTTTATTTAGATAACAAGTTTATTTTTTACATTAATTACTCCGTAAACTTTTTTTTGGAGGTTAGTTTTTAAATTTCTTGTTCATAAAGAATATATGAGAAATGTTGAAGATATTATAAATTGATTAGTTCCTTCGTTTACTCAATGTTGTTTTTTACAATACTGGTACCAATTTTTCGGCGGCAGAATTTCAATTAAATGTTAAGATAATAGGGATTTAGTATAAATATATACTTTTTAAGGCTTATCAAAGCATTGATGATATTAAAAAGATATAAGTATTACTTCTCTAGACGAATAATATCCTTACGTTATAGATTAAAAGTTTTATGAATTAAGAGGTACACTTTTACATAATAGTAAAGAACTTAAATGAAATTGTAAGCTTTAATGGCTTGGTGTCAACGTTGTTGGTTTTTAGAATGTATTTACACTTAACAAGTGAATTTACACTATTAATAAGAACCTATAAAAGAGTTGTAGCTTACAGTAAAGCATTAAAGGAATTATGAAAAGAATCGGTATAATATTAAGTTAATGATGCCCTCAATACTAAAAACGGCTCTACAAAGATCGAAGTGCTTGTTTTTCCATTTCGAAGTGAAGTTCTTGTATGGTAGGAGCTAGACAAATGGGATAGTTTATATAATATTTCAAATATCATTAATTTTGAAATAGTTGTTAAAATTGTCAATGGTTCTCCAACATTTCGTATTACCTTGGTTAAATCCTATATTAGGGCGATTGATGATAATGATGAAAAAGTCTAATTTTAGCAACTAAGTTCATGAAAATTACCTCCACCTATTATAGATAAGTTAATAGAAAGCCGCCAGCATAGACAACTATGATAGAGGAGAAACATTAAGGATGAATAATATATACCGGATGGTATCTATAATATTATTTAGGTAGACAGGAAATAGAAAGACGACGAAGACTTGTCTTTAAAGCTTTATTTATAAGAAGTTATCAAAACTTTTAGTAAACCTTTTAAAGAAAGCGATAAATTCGAGATTAATAGTCTTTAAATTAAAGGAGTTGTATAATTCGTATTTAAAGTTAATTTTAACTTTTATAATTCAAGATTTATAATCTTTGAGTCGAGGATTATATACGAGGTTAAAAGTAAAACCAAGGGGCGGTTGTACGAAAAGTTACTTTTAATTGCTTAAAGATACAGTGATAAAAGTAAGAATTAAATTTTTATACTGTGGATAGTACTAGATATCTCTATAGTTAGTACGTAACCACACTATAAGTTTCACCCTTATAAAGTACACGATAACATGCCACTTCGCAGGGTGCAATTTTTTAGAGTGTATAATAGCATGATACTGCCTAAAAGTGGTATTGGCAAAGTGCACTATAAAGTGCCACTACCTAGAAGGGAGATTAGCAAAGTGTATGGCAAAATGCTATTAGCTGGATGAAACGTTATAAGCTCTTATTTATAACGTACACTTTCTGGATGATTTTTCCTTTTATATTCTATTTAATTACTGAAAGTGAATACCAATCGTTTCTATTACTACTTTATTATATTAGTGTATAAAAGCCTTATCGACGCTTATTAGTAATCGACTCAATAAATTACAAATAGCTTAGGAAAAATATAAATACAAATTGAATACATATGGAGGAATAATATAGCGATCCAAACTATTAATACTTTAATACTACTACTTTAAAAATATATTAAAGAGTAGAAACATACAGGAGCGCTTTTTAACTCTAAAGTGTAAAAAAACTATTAAATTCGGTGTAACTTTGAAAAATAACTTTAATACAATATTATTAACTCGGTTAGTGTCCTATTTACTAAAAGTTCTATTGTATTATCCGTTAATTCGCTTTAACTTTTTAAACGTACTAGAACACTTTTTAGAAAACGTTCTATCACGTATTGAGCCACGTAAACAAAAAACCACTAAGTTTCGAAACCCTTCATTGAATTCCACCCGATCTAAACACAGTATCTAAACCGCTTATACACTTTAGGAGCGGCTAATACAAGGTATTCAAACCGTTAGTACACTTTGAAAGTAGTTAAGAAACAACTTTTGGAACGATTCCGTAACTACTTACACCCTAAAGTCAATAATCAAACCACTATGTAAGGGATCCACGAACGAAACATAACGTTTAAAAAACCTACCAAGCATCTCACACTGGCCCAAATCACACAAATATATCTTCCCACAACCTTTTTTCCATTTCTTATTACCACGTTCGCCTTCCTTTAATTACGTTACAACGCTTATTTAAATTCATTGCTTGTGACGTTTGAGTTTACTAATCCATTAATTAGTATAGCTCTTATAAAACGTTCAAAGAACTAATTTAAAATATTTAACTAGCTTGTAGTTACGATTTTTCACGCTTTATTTGAATTTCACATGTATCAATAAGCGGTAAATGCTTTACTTTAACCGCTTTATTATACCGTATTTGCTTTTTTTTTGATCATTCGAAAAGAACCCCCTTAAACACTGTATTCCGAACTTACCCAAATCTTATTGACTACGTAAAATTAATACTTATATCGTTTTAGTATTTCTGGTACACGTATAAACTAGAATTTTAACCGCTTTAGTACACTTTACACGTTTGAAAACCATGGATTTACTAGTAACAGAGCTGGTAAAAGCCAGCGAGTATATAAATTATTTATTTTCAAGTACGTCATTTCGTAATAAAGTTTTCAAGTACTTATACCCAAGCATATAAAATAACAAGATCTAAGTATTAGTGGAGAATTTGAACCTTTTTATGACAAATACGTACGTTATTTATATGATTTTTAATGAATATAGTGAATACATAAAGGGTAAAAATTATTAGACCATTTTACAAAAGATATTGTAGCTTGGATACCAGATATGTGGCGTGTAGTTGATAATATAATTTCCAGGATATTACGAAAACAATTACCAAATTAATTTATCAATATTTCCAGTGTTAATAATAAATGTATTGCAAAAGCCTTATCAATTATGGCTTAGTTTTTTTAAATTTTAAAATGGTTGGATGATAAAGTAATGAAGGTAAAGTTTATAGAGTAATACTGGTTGAAAAATCATTAGGATCACCTATTTAAGATAACAGATAGGAAACTAAAAAAGACTTTATAAATATAGGGTACGAGGTACCTAGTAAGACTTAACGCATGCTACGAAGTATAAATAAAGCTAGAGGAATCGATGGAAAAGGATGAAAGATTATAAAGATTATATATTATGCGGGTAAAACTCGAACCCTTGCTAATATGTGCTTTTAAATAAAGACAAAGATAAAACCACTTTTCCAATACGGTGATTAACCAACCCATCAGTAATGAAAGCGACCCAAAGAAGGAAAACGGCCCAACCAAAGACATTATAAGCGACAAAGAATACTAATATATACTTTATAGGCTTATAACCGCTAACTACAACCTTTATCGTAACTTTTTACTATGTCGCTTCCTTATTGATAGTAATAATACTACAGATCTTACCAATTTTACCAGGTTATAAAATAAAGACGATAATTATAGCGGTAAATTATACGACTTATTTCATAATAAAGTACCTATAATGTTAAATATATGTAGAAAGCTAGATATTAAGTTGTAATAATTACATATTATTTTATCCGAAACATTATTTGAATAGATTACAAGGTGATATATATACTACCTTACGTAAATAAACATATTTACAAAGTTTTATACCCGCTTGAAATCGCACTTCAATGCGGAAATGAATTACGAGCTTTATAATGAAGACTAGATTGACACCACTTGGTAATTTATAAAAAGTTAGCATGAAAACACTAATAAAAACCTACAAAAAGTGTTTATCGACTTATTAGCGAAGTTTCGAAAGTGTCAGGCGATCTTTGTACCAGAATATAAGGGAGATAAACTATTTATCCAAACAGTTAAAAAAGTATACTACGGAAACCCAAATTTTAACCTTACGTTATTTAAACTGAATAAATACTTGAAAGGTTTGTACATAAGCTTGAAAATATCGCTTCAAATCTTTATACGTTGACAGGCGAGCCTAAAATGAATATTAATAGGCGAAAAAACCAAAGATAACAGCTAAAGTATAAAAATAAACCTCGTCAAAATAATTTACCACGTGTTGGACCGCAGATTTAAAGTATATCTCAAGAAGAATAAACGCTCCAAATACTACTAACAGACTGAAAAACATTATGGAAAAATCATTGGAAACAGAAAGTAAAACAGTTACGAACGAAAATAATCCTATAGCTAAATACAAAACCTACTATATATATAATAATACCTATAAAAGAGTATATCAAACTTTATAAGCTTTTAAAAACGTCACATTATTTATGATAGAATCGGTTGTTAATCAAAAGATTACATAATATACGAGAAGATTTGGACTAAACGTTAATTCTAAGTCGATTATCTACTTAAAAGTCAAATAAAAGCTAATTTCACAGTGTATGTAACCGATTATGAAGGCATAAAAAATAAGTTTAACACCTACCCTTACGAATACACCATTAAAAATGAAAACTCTAAAGTTAATAATATTTACCTAATAACCTAGGATAATAAAGCTGTTTAACGAATCCTCGCAGGTTTATAAGATATCTTTTACCCATATAATATAGGCTTGGACTATGAAAATAACATGTTCAACGCTAACATAATATCATAGTTTATACTTTTTAGATAAATACGAAAACCTATTTTGGGTTATTATACCAGACACCGGCGTGGCTGAAATTTCAACAGCCGGAAAACGAAAATTCGACGTGTTCGCGGCGAAATTTCCGAAATTCCAACTCGACTAAATAGGAAATACCAAAAGGTTGTATTCGAAAAATACAAAATATCTTTATTTAGTAAAGTCTTTATAAATACGCAATTTGAAATAGTTAAGTTTGCGTAATAAAATTTGAAACGTTATTTTGAATATTATTAACTAATAAAAACAAATTCAAAATGAAGGTTCGGAATATAACTAACTAACTTATCCGCACCTCAGATAGCGTATCCGTACCACTCCGCCTTAAGTTTGACCACCTATAGTTATTCTCCAAACCCCACATAATTGAAGTAGTGTATTTAATATAGTCCAAACTCAAAATGATTTACCGCTAATTTGGATACCTAGCTGCAAAAAGCTTATTACGGCTACTCCATATCGTAAAAAACATTGATATAGGAAAGGAAACGCTGGAAGCTATCGAAGAGTTTTGTCACAAATACCAACTACACTCTTAAGCCTTACGGCGGTTTAAATTCCACCTTCAGGACGATGTATACTTTAACTACGAAGTTATTATAAGTATAATATACCTTAACAGCCAGCTAATGCTATACAATATCGATATAACAGTATTATTTTGGGCTACGAAGTTTACACGAACCTCTTCTATTATAAACTACTAGGATACTTTAGTAGACTGTTAGTCAAGAATTTATTAGAGCCTTCGGACTGGACTACTAACGACGTAGATGCGGCTTTCGACTCGATCAAACAACGTACTAAGGCCAGAATCGCCGGTAATAAATATCAACAGATGTTGATGGAAATATTATAGGGCATTAAAATTTTTAACAGTATTATAAAACTTTTATAAAAGCCTATTAAGTATAATTTAAAGGATTTAAAGGTACTAATTCCAAGGAATTCATCTTGCAAATAGTTGTGAAGACCGTTTAAAACATTTTCGACTCGAATAAGCTAATCCTGACGCTTTTTATTTTTAATACTTACTCAAGATTCTACATAAACTTTATACTATTATCAACTGCAATACAAAGGGTAAATGTTATAATGAAAGCCATGATAACATTACGTTTTATACAAGCCAGAAATAATGTTTCGAGAACTTAGGTTACAAGGATTGACTCACGTGAGATTAACGTTTTGGACTTACCATTATAGTCTAAGGTCTAAGTTCAGAAAACTAAGAACGAATAAAATATCTTTTAAAAGATTGACCGGTTTAAAGGCCACGATGTGATCTTAAGCCTGCTAAATGGTATGAATTCGTTTCGTTAGAAAATAATACGAGAATATAAAAGGGAAGGAGTGAAAAAGAGCGGCCCAAATCCATAATTTAATTAGTAACACCGATAATATTACGTTTACAATAACGAATTTAAGCCGCCCCCAATTTTGGTATACCTTTCGGATACCACTTTTAAATCTCTACTACTATATGAAACCGGCCCACCTATATTAATGGTACCAGTACCTTGTTTCTCAGAATGCTCGCTTAATTCGAAAAAAAAAAAGAAACTTTTCAAAGCCTTTATTACAAATTCCTTCGTCACTTAAAAGAACATGACAAACCGTAAGCTATGTTGAAAACTCCAATATAATGGTATTATAATCGCCTTAGGTACCTTGTTCAAGTAGTTTACCTAGACGGAAATCTTTACTTTAATTGAACAATATGTTTTTTGTTTTGGAGATTCAAGCTAACGATTTATGGAGCTTATAGGATTTTTCCTATACGTCTAGTACACGAGATTAAAAAAAAACAGAAAACCCTATAAAAAGAAACTTTTTATAGTAAAAGAGTATAATAAAAACGATAAAAGGGATATTATAACCTAGTTTCCCACTTTACAACAGGCAAGCTATCGATTTATTCTGGCACTTACCGCCTCTCTTAACACCTTTCACAACCTTTATATTAACCTTCGTAATATTACATAGGCTTATAAACAGTTTGTGGAGCGTTTTGAACGACGTATTTACACCTATATACCTGTAAACCTTTAAAAACACCATTTACCTAGAACGATTTTACGTGGTATAAAACCGTTTAACGAAATCTTTAAGGTTGTTATATATTAATATAATACCTATTGAAGGCATTATGAGGAGCGGATAAGAATAGCTAATTCGATCTTGAACCCATTTCTATTAGTTTTAATAATATACCTCGAAGGCTTTGTATTTATATTCATGTAAATGGATAATACGTTAATATTATATAACGTTTCGTTTTTCGTAATTAGAGAGAGGAAGCTTTTAAAAGCCGTCTTCAAAGCGAAAATTCAGACTTATTTAACGGAGGACCATATAATCGACTTTAACAGCGTAACAATGACTTTTCGGAACGGCATTTGAAACCTCGTATAAAAGGAGTAATAGAATAAAGTTACTATGATCGACCTGTATAGCGAAAAACGGGTTGACAAATATGAATGCGAGCGCATACATGACGTTTAGATTTCATTCATTATATAATCAGAAGCGATATGAAACCTTTCGGTCGTCGCGTAATATTAAATCAACCTTTTAAACGATACATGTAAGGCGCTTAGCAAACGCCTTGCGTATTAAATAAATAATACGAAACGAGGGTTACAATTTGTACCGCTAGATAAACGTATTACGAATATTTTTACTTTTACTCATGGCTCTTTCGCTAAGGACACCGATTACAACTCGTAAATAAGGTTTATACTTATTTTTAACAATGAAATATCGGTTCAAAACATATTTATATTTTGTGGAAATATTATTTATTAACGTTCAACTAGATGTAAGCGGGTTATACCAAGATTTTCAATCCTAAGGATTTACGGTATAGGTAAAAGCTTCAATTAAGGAATTACTATAGCAATCACAGTTAGAATAATTGTTTTAAACTTCAATTTATAATCTCTTCCTTTAACCGTTTATAATAACTTCTTATCTCTTTACAAATGCTTGGTAGAACTCGATATAACGGACGAAAAAAGCCTTATAATTTTTATTATAACCTTGCGTGAATCGTATAAGCGTAGCGAAATTAAGGAAATAAGATGGATCTACAGGAAATCAAACCTTGCAAATGTAATAACCAAGGGAACCCCAAACGAGGTATTGGAATATCTTATATTAATAAGCATGTTTTTTTGTTGGCGCTGCTGCAAAGGTTTTGCGACTTTACTCAAGTTAAGCATCTTTTACCTTACGTTTGATACTTCCGATTTGTTTTACACGTTTGCACCGTTTCTGATAATATTATTACTTTTCATTTTAACTATCTACAATGCTTTGAATATATTATCAATTTTTTCTCCGCTACTAACAGCGCTTTGACACACTAATTTGTATGGGAAATTGCTTAACTTATACTATATATTAAATAAAGCACTTCACTTTAATCAACTTGTAGTTAATACAATAAACTTAAAGTCAATGCAATCAACTTTTAGTTAATCCAGTCAACTTCCTTGTGTTTCAATTAACTCCTATTTAAATACTTAATCCTTTTTACTTTGTGCTTTCATATCATTATGGTCGATTATTAATCGAAGGTAACGTTAGAATTTCCTTCCAACCCCAGCGGCATTCCTCCACTAATGTCAATTAATCTTATATCATAATCTTACTCTAATTACAAACTTCTACGCTATAATTCCAGATATCGTCTTTTTCTATTTCTACTATTAAATTTTTTATTACAATCGTATTGCTGAAATTACTATAGTAATTGCAGCTTATCTACCCTTTACAAACGGTAATACGATATATTAATTCTCTGTATGGATTGGCTAAAGTAAATTTCTATTGGTTCGTAACTTACCACATGTATTTTAAATCATTTCTAGAAATAAAGTTTTTAATATACGATCCGTACTAGTTAGTAACGTAAAAAAGGATTTTAGCCTGATAAATATACAGACTAACGATACCCTTTTCGTCCAAACGACTGATTTTATGGTATTGAAACAGTAGGTGATTATGGACTCCAAGTTCTGAAATTGCAAGCCGGCAACGACGTTGGTGAAGAGTAATCAATTTAACTTTAACGGATCGTTAATCCGTATACTTGGTGTTAATATTGACCTCAATTTTCGCTAAAAGAGCTACAGCATTAATTTAGTTATAATCGATAAAACTGATGTTTCCAAGGCCCAATAATACCTGTAATAACGTGTCTATAGCAGCTATATTTCCATTTTGTATCAAATGAAGGCCTCTTATGACCTCTTTATTACGGTGTAAGTATAAGATTCAATAGGTGACGACTTTAACTGGCTCAATAAGAGGATTGAATGGTAGATGCAGAATTTGGACCGAGGGATTGATATAGTCCCAATCGACCTATCGAGGGCCAAGTAAATAATAAGCTATTAATCTTATAATTTATACCAATAGTTTGAAATAGGCATTTCATACGTATTACCCTATTAAATTTATAGTTTACTAAGGTATTTCTATTCATTTCTATCCTATATAGGATGGTTTACGTAACCCTCCATAAAAACAATTGATTCATTATTATCTATATACCTTTTTAAGGAGTAATTCAATATAAATTCAATTATAATATTGGTAGGGATATTCAAACCTTCAATCCCACGCGATTCCATTATTTTTCGGCTTTAACACACCTCCCTTAATATCATCACATCTATCATTAAAAGTATTTGATTTCTCGTTTAGAATTTGGAAAGTACTCGTAAAGGTTTTCAAATTTAATACAAACTATTTGATGTATCTGTAGCATTTTGAATTGTTTTCTAATAATATTGATATGCTATTGGTTACTATACCGATATCGAATCTTGCCATTGTACTATAAACTTTAAATACCAATACGTTACGTATGACGCGTTTACACTAAATGGATAGTTAATATACAGGGTTAATAATAACTACAGATTACTTATAAGATCTATCTTTTCAAAGGAATATCATGAAGAATATAATCTTAGAGGTCAAGTTAACAGTTTTAATAAATAAACTATTAGTATTGTTTTCTAATTTTAGTATCGTCAAATATACTGACGCCTTATTAATACTTAACTCTAAATAATATATTAATGATTGTATTAACGTATTGACCTAGTTGGAGTATTCATTTCATGAATTTCAAATTTATATATTAAACTATCAATCGTAAAATGTTTCCGGTTATTATAGCATAACTATTGGTAGGTTTTTATTGTTTCAATATGATTGATTGGAATTGTAGATGAAGTAACTGATATATTGCATAGAAAGTAGTAATGTGGTTTTCTTTCAAGTTTAGCAGACCGCTTGCCCGTCCGTATACCAATCTATATAGGTAACTGCTTAGCCTGTCCCCTTGTATAAATTGAGTATTCTCTATATAAGATTATTAATTAATATAATTAAATTGTTGTTGGTGTAATAAACTTACAGTTTATACATTTGACTTGAATGTAATGATATCGACTACTATCTCAATACTAGAAACTTTTTGTTTTCATCCGTACGTGTCAGCGCAGCCAATTACCAATTTGTAGTAATCGTTGAAGTTTCTCCTATTCCTGTAGGTATGACCCCTATTAATTATATTCTATTTCGTATCCCAATTAACTCCAATTATAATTCCCTGCCCTATAGTTTTAGGTATTAACTTTTTTGATTCCTGTATATAAATCTTTCATTAAAATTTGTATATAACTAATACTATACTTTTTTTTCAATAGTTTTAAGTGCGGTTTTTTTATGTACTACTACGTAGGTAGTCTCTTAGTTGGAAATTATATCTTTGTTTTTTCTTGTTACGTGCCAGCCAGTTTATGTATCCCTTAATTCATACAATCAGGTTTTTTTTGTATTTTACTATCAATGGATAGTACTATCAAGGAAGTGCAAAACTAGCTGCTTCAAAACAAAAGCTATAGATACCAGCGGCAGGGATTGTAACCCAGTTCCCCCAAAAGCCTGCGAAAGTCCTAAGGCCTCTAGGCTATCCTTCTTAACAAGACTTTAGGGTGCCTTATAGTTAAGAAAACCATATATAAACTATAGCGCTAATCCGGCCTAAAAATGCGACCTTATTAATCCCCGACTTGTACTTGTTTACGCCGGCGATAAAATAATATAGGCCCTTAAAAAGGGTTATATAGAGTAAAAAAGTAAAAAAAAAACCCATATAAAGGGTAGAAATAAAGCATGTTATTATTGCATATAGGTATGTTATTATCCTCCAGTGAAATTGTATTAAGTAACCCCTATACAGATGGTAACTCATACTTTACCCACCCAAAACAAAATAAATAGAAGGATAATCTTTATCAATATAAGCCTTGCTTATAAACCATCACCTATATATTACCGAAGTACCAACTTTACTTATAAATACCTTTGCGTTTCGTAATCGATAATAAGGATTCCTATATTAATAAAAGTAGTGATTTTTTCGCGTAAAAAACTACCTTAACGCGTTATATGCCATCGCGCTTAAACTCATGAGACTGGCTCTTTATCCATAAATAGAACATACATGCATATACCATCCTATTTCGTAACTCTTTCTCCTCCTCTTCCTTCCCTATCTCGATCTATATGGCTTTTATTCACTCCGCTTTACCTCTCGAAAATTAGCCTTATACAGGTTATATATGATTCTCTTTTGCGAGAGTAAACGATGGAGTTTACATTAATAAGACACGCGTTAAATACACTTGTTATATTTATAAAAGTTACATTGATTTCGGCTTCACGTAAAGGAGTTTGATATTAATAAGTAATGATAATAAAATGTAAAAGCGGATGTATTCGTGTAGACACTGCTACCATCGGACTTCTAGAGACTTACCGCGCCACTGTCGCTATAGAGACGCTTATTAAAGATCTAACCGCCTTCCGGCGGCTCCTTTACGCCGTTATCGAGGTGGCGGAAAGTGATGCGGCGTAAGCTACAGCCGCGTTATTATTAAAGGGTCGTCACGAAGTACTAAAATAAAGGGCCTCCTTTTCTAGCGAAAACGTCGTCAATAGCGGCGAAGATAATAATAATGGTAGTGAAACGGACCAAATTAAAAATAAGCCTGTTACCGACGTCTTTGTTGTTGCACCTGCTACTCCCCCCCTTTTGCTGGGTCTGCTTTCGCCCCTGGTTTTCTGCTAAACCTTATCCTTTTCTAATAATAAGGCCAAACCCGGCAAGCAGCGATTATATAGGCCTCAGTGGCGGTAAAAATAAAGTGGTTAGACGAATAAAACCCCCAATTCATAGTTTATAGTAGGTCGGTAGGCGTTAAACATAAATATCGCCAATGGGTTAAAAACGTCATTATTTTCGATATGTAATAAACGTTCACTTATTTGGACCGTAATCTTTTTTTATTTTACAAAAATGATTCGTAATGAAAACGAAAGTCCGGAAAATTTCAAAATTTAAAAGGACTTTTTATATATCAATTTCGCGTGCCAATTTATCTGGAGGCTTTCTAGATAACTGTAGCAAAAACTTCCAAAGCTTGAAAATAACTGAGTATTATATTGAGTGCATGACGTTTCTTTTCTCTTAATATGAAAGTTAATGTCCGTTTATATTGAAAATTTAAAACGTTGATAATATAACATAAAATTCGTATCACTGTACTCTATATTTAAAAACCAATATAAAAAAGGCCAGGATAACAAAGGTAAAATGGGGTAAGGAATAACTTACATACTAAGATTTACCAAATTTCGATTCAAGTTTATATTATGATCCGACCTATGATGGTAAGCTAAGTCGGTGCCAAATGGAGTTTACTATTGAGGTACAGGCAGAAGATTAGAAGTGGTTATAGTGGTACTTCATATAAGACTTATGGGTATGATCAGTGCACAGCCCGTTACGTACCTTTGTTTATACTGTATACGGATCGCGCCCAATCTGAGCTTAGACTGGGTATTATATATCCTATTATATATACAATTACGTAGCCTATAAACTTTATAGCTAATGGCCTTAGTTTATGATATGCCCCTTTTTGAATAAAAGCTGTAAGGGTCGCGGTATTCCATTGGCTAAACGTAGGATACGAACTATGCCCACTTAGTATACGGGTTGAACGCTAGTTGAAGGCGGGTTTACAACATATTTCTTAAATTATTATATAATGTTTAAGTTGACTAAACTTTAAGCTATCGATGTTATATAATACGCCTCTTAACATATCGTATAACGTTTAAGCCGGTTTAACCTTAAGCTGCTGACACCATATAACGCGCCCCTTTAATATTCTGTATAACGTATCGGCGGGCTTAACCCTTCACCGCCGGCGTCGTATAACGCGTCTCATTGATATACTATATAACGTATTGAACTTTTTGGCCCCGAGCCGCCGCCGTTATATAACGCACCCCTTAACATACCGTATAATGTATAACCCTTGCCGATTCCGGTTCACCTATACTTATAAATATAGCGTTTACTATAAGTTATAAAACCTCCCTCCCTTTTTCTTATCACTTTGCTAATACCCCCTTTACATTATCTCTTCGTATCGCGTTTTTTGTAAAAACTTTATTTATAACCTTTTTTCGATTTTCATCTTGATCTTTATTTAACTATTAACGTTTCGTTTCTTATTAACATTCCCTTATATATAAAACAAATATTTATAACGGTTTTGGTTGAAGTTATACCATTACTAACGCCCCTAATAAAGATAATTAAACTTTTTTTAAGGTATATAGCCCCTTAATATATAAATATCTAACCGTTAATTATATTTTATAAACCTTTCGTTTTATAAACTACCTTTTTATATTGATCGATAACGATAACGAAAATAAACTTCTTTTATTATTGGTAAATAATAATGATATATTTTATACAGATCGCGCTTTGAATTTCAAAGTACCTTTTATTTATATTGGCGTTTACTATGCCTAAGGATATCGCGCTTATCGAAAAGTATATAACAAGGTAAATTAAAAAAAATTATAGGAAACTAGACGATCAATTAAACCTTTTTTATAATTTATTTACCAGATAAATTTAATTTTTGTTTCGTTTAGGTTACGCGTATTATTAAGGTAATTAATCTTAGCTTTCCAAAACTGTAACTATATCTTATCCTACATCCGTAAGCATTAAGGTAGAATTCCTAACTATGAGCCAGTTTTGATTCCCGTTTTCTCCGAGTTAATTAACGGATTTACCCGGTTCCACGATATCGCCCAAATTTAGGACGTTTTTACCGTTTCAGTAATATAAACTATTATACCTTTCACTATACGTTTTCGTCGTTTTTTTATGAATCCGTAATTTGTTAAAACTTCCCCATTGTTATCAACCATTTAATCTATTTATCGTAATAAGATTTCCTTAGTTAATTATACACAAATATAAGATGTTTTTACCCCGGTTTCTTTTTGTACTTATCATATACCGTTTCGTAAATTTAGCCTCAATAGCTAAAATTATTCAATTATGTAAGTTATATCTTTTATAGTTGATATAATTTACGGCTTATAGAACTTAACGAACGATATTTCAAAATTCATCGTAAAGACTTTTTATTTACTTGTATCCTATTTATTGACCTTAACCAAAAGTAAGTTAATCGAGCCGATCGTCAATAGGCTAATGATTGTACCCGTACCAACCGCATTGTTTACATATAAACTAATATGTTATAGTCTTTTATATTCCGTTTAAAAGGTTTCTTTTCCTGTCCCTCCCCGCATTATCCGTTGTCGTCAGATTTACTTAATATTCGCCCCGTTTAACGTTACTTGTTATCGTTGGCTTCACCTAGTATCTGATTCGTCCCTAATTAACCGCTCTTGTCGGCATTATTTAGTATCCGCCCTGCTTTACGCCATCTGTTCCTACCGGCTTTTTCTAATATTCTAGGCTAGTTTTAATAAGGTTTTTAATGTTAACAACGTTATTACTTGGAGGAAATGGATAAAAGTAATAATAATTAATAGGTAAAACTTATTAATTCGTATTAAAAGTCTCCTCGCGGTCAGATACTTATTCGACAACCCCGGGTAACATATACATGACCTTATATATCATATTATATTACAATAAAAATGAAATTGTTCCCTTTTTTCATTAATATTTCATTGTTATCAATGTAAAAGCGATTCTTCTAAAGTAAATTATTTAGGACGAATTGAACGCCAGCGTTTGAATATCGGATTATTGTAAAACTGTATGTATTTTTATTCTGCTTCGAATTTATTCAAAGCCGCTGTATACTAATAATTTTCCAATAACTTTTCATTCGACTTATTATACCCCTTTTAGTAAATTTATATATAGGAAATACCGCCTCGCTCTGTTTTCATAACTAAAGTATTTTAAACTTCAAATTCTCCATATATACCTTTTCCTTTATAGTTCATAACAAGGATTAGATTTGTGTAAATATTGTAAAAAACCTACGAGGAAAAGGGGGTTGTTACTTTACTTTTATAAAGATTTATATAAAATATACAATTTTTTTGAAAATATTTCAACAATATTTAACGGGTCCAAAACGTAGACAAACTGGTATTAATTATATAGTTAGTGAAGCTTTTTATCAGGCTTGTTAATTTTAATATTACGTAAATTCAAACAAACTTGATCTCTTAATTTATACTGTTTTTCTAGGTATCATCAATGGTTAGTTATTATCTTTATTTATTATTGTATATATACTATCGCTGTTGAAGCTAATTCCGTATTTTCATGTAGATATATTCAAAATATGAAATCTCATTTCACTGGATTGGTCGATAGCTTTCTTTTTCTATTTACTTCAATGATAAAATATATAACGTATTTATAAATTGGTTGATTTATATTCAACCCGGTAACCATAAAGTTTGAGTTATTCAATATAAATTAATAAGCGGGAAATATAATATTTAATTATATTATGAAAAGGCGATACCCATTTGCAAATACCTTAAAACCTTTTGATTTACTTGATCGATATCATTATCCATTCATAATTCATATGCCGTAAATGAAAATTACCCAACTTTTATTAGAAAATATAAATTTATTTAAAAAAAACGTTTACGTAATCCAAAAAGTAACTGTTAATAATAAAAGCCGAGAATTTATAAAATCGCTAGTATATATCCCAAAAACGTTTTGTATACACCTCAGCAGTAATAAACTATATAATTTCGAATAAGCAAAATTTAAAGAAGCGATTCGTAAAAACTGATAAATACCAAAGGTTTTCATCAGTAAACAATAAATCGATTATAATGTCAACGAAAATATGGGACTAATAACTATTTGAGATAAGGAAGTGTTAAAAGAGATTTTATCGTAAGGTACGATAAGATTTCGTACCGTTATATTACTTTTATATTTTATATAAACGTTAAATATCTACAATTATTTCCTTTCAATAATATTCATGTTGAAGTATTTAAAATAAAACGGTTTTACTCGAATAACCTATAATAAACGATTTTTAGGTTAATTATAAAACTTGGATTACTAATAATTCTCATTGGGTATTTATAATAAGTTATTGTAATGTAACGTACCCTTCGAGTTGAATTTATAATCTGTAATTTATACTGAATACCTTATTTCGTTCATGAAATATTAATCGTCTTTGTTAACCATTAATAGGCGAATTACGTATAACGGGTTGTTTACCATTCCTTGATTATATAATTCCGTAAGGATATTCAGCTCAAAAACAAGATAATTGTTTAGTATTACCGAAGTTAGCAGGTTCAACGCGAGTTAGACCCGCGGCGGTATTATAACCGCCGATGCCCCGGTATCTCTCGGTGTTATTATAGTTGGCAATGTAAACATGAACCGGGCCCAAGGTGATCCCGTTAATACCAACGTCCCGGAATCTTCTGACTTTTCCTCAGTATAAATATCATTGCGATGAAGTAGTTAAGCTTTTATTTTAACTAATCTATCTGTATACCCCGTAATAATATACCTTTCCATAATATATAAGTTTATTGTTACTGTTGGTAGGACTTTGGATATTGCAACGTTGTCGATTCGATTAGTCGAAGTAACAGTAGTATTGCGTTGTCAGATATTAGATGTATTATTCTAGGTTTGGCAGACCGCTAGCTGGTCTGCACAGTAATTTGTATGGCTAATTGCTTAGCCCGTGCCCTAGAGTGAAGTACAGCGAACTACACTCGACTTAGACTCAATGTGGTGAGTCTCTACAAAAAAATATACTCAACTTGCAGTACAGTTAACTTTACTGTAAATAAAGTTGACCTACTGCATTGCATGTAGTACTATTCCAATACTGGTGGCTTTTTAGTTTGTTCGCATACACTAGTGTGGCTGACTAATTTATTCTGGCTACTACTGAGTTACCTTCTTAGTAACTAATCACACCCCTATCAATTCTAGTTGACTTTCATATTAAATTATACCTAATTGTATGTAAATTGACTCCATTTGACTTTAATTGTTTCGTTTCCCTAGGGTTCGAGTTTATTCATTCCTATAAAAAGTTCTTTCGCTACAAGCTCTTATAAGCCTTTACTTTAACTATGCTACTTGAAGAAATTATCATCATTAATCCCCCGGTAGTCTTTCAATCTTCTAATATATCCCTGTCTGTCGTCACGTAATCATGGTTTTTTGAGCGTCTTATTAACGTAGCCCTCTATTCGTATAGTTAGCCTGTTGTTATCTACAAACCTTTTCAAGGCTTTATTTGGCATTACCTTCGTTATGGCATTTGTGGAATTATCTCTGCCATCGATACATCGGAACTTCTTAATCTCCCTCCATACATAGGCTTTATGGAGTACCATTAAGTCGATTATTAGGCGTTTTTCGCTAGTGATTTCGAGTTTTAAAAGTAATTCGAAGAGGCTCGTTAAGTCGTTACAGATTACCACTAGGATAAGAGGAATCTTTAGTTACCTGGTAATAATGTTAAAGGCTTCCCCCAATGTCATACCTACGTTAAATCCCGTTATTATATCGTAAACCTCTGAGGCTAACACGTTTTGTGTAATCCTCTTGCACTTTGTAATGATCACACTAAATACCCGTGAGTATATAGAAGGCGTCAGAGGGTTTATGTTAACAGTAAGGTAGCAGAGGTAACAAAAGGTGCAATATCAAGACTGTGTTCGTGCGAGTGATGATCAGAAGCCGTGAGGCTATTCAGGGTAGACTGAATACTTAGATTGACAACTGAAGAGCTATGAAGGAAATGCTATCTATCTTGGTAATGAAAGTGTCCTTATATATCCGCGCCTTCATACGTCTTCAGTATAGGCTCGACTGGCTCGATGTCGAGTCCATCGAGTCCCGGTGTGCAGCTCGACTGGCTCGATACCGAGTCCATCGAGTCTCACACCATGCTGACCCTAACCCTTGTGTACGGTGTGTCTGTTGTGGATCCCTGGTGCCTGCCGAGAGGCTGTGTCCAACCGATTTCCTTTGTTATCTGCTGCGGGGCCGCCGCTGGTGCGCCCTGCAGATGTTGGGTCATAACACACTTAATAGAGATTTATTAAATCAGGCTGCCGATAATATTCAATTGGTTTTCCCACCTATCTTCGTTGACAAAGATTATCAGGAAGCCTATTTATGAAGATAATTTGATGTTATTTTTAAAGGACCTTTTTGTAAAGATTATTAATTCAGCCTTTATTAGATTGATTAGGACTATATTGATCCTGCGGTTCAAAGTTCGTATTACTATTCGATTTTTTTTTAGCTAGTTAAAGTCTTTACTCGTTGGTTTTTATGCTTCCGCAGCGATAGATAGGTCGTAAAATGCTTTCGGTTGATATAAGGTAGCAATATAATTGCCTTGAATACGCTATTTTAAATACCGTTAAACCCTAGCTTTAATAGTTTTTTTAATTGTAAACAAAACAGCGCTCCAGCTCTTTTGGCGAAAGTTAAGGCCGACATTGATATTAAGTATACAGATTGATGATCTATTAAAGTTAACTTCACTATTCTTCGTTAATGTCGTTACTGGCTTATAATTCCAGAATTTGAAGTTTTCAATCGCCTATTGTTTTAGTACCATAAAGCTAGCCGTTCCGAAGAAAAGGGTATCGTTAATTTTTATGCCTATTATACTGAAATATTTATTTTATGTTACTAGCAATTATGGGTCGTATATTAAAAACTTAATCGCTAGCCGTGATTTAAAGTACAATTGATAAGTGAGGAACTAATAAATACCTATTTTAGCTAATTCGTTTAGTAGTTTGATATATCGTATTATCGTACCTGAAAGGTAAAAGATACGGAGTTCTTGTGGCAGTTTTAACAGTATGATTCGTTGTAAATCCATTGCTGGTTACGTATAGGCTTACATTATATTACGCCTATTCAACGTAAATTTGCCTTTAGTCTTAGCTAGCAAATTTGCTATTAAAGTAATCACTAAGTGCTGGCTAATCTTTTCAATCGTTGGCAACTACGTAAGGATCCAGTTTTTTCCTTTATTATCGTATCTTTAATCGATTAAACGTGATTTTTTTTACGGTCTCCCCGTAGTTTAACCTTTAACCTTGTGGATAATCCTCGACTTATAGATCGTAACGTTTATGTTTTAGAGATTGAAATCGGGTTTCGGAACGAATTATATAACCCTTCGAGTTAGTAAGTCGTTAATTTCGACCTTGTTGTTTTCTTTAAAAAGTTTCACGGAGGTTTTAATAATCCCTTATATTCGGATCTTTAATGCTAAGTTTTTATTATCCTTTTTTCTTGTTTTTTTAAGTAGTATTATAAATGCGGCCTAGTGTGTATTTTTCCTCCTTAATGTTTTTCTTTCTCGGAGGTTGTTCGCACTGATAACGTTTTATCAGCTTGTCGATACTGGGTAGAAGAGGTTCATATTGGCTCAGTCGTTTAGTTCAAGAGTTTTTATCGTTAATAGCCTTAATGTAAGGCTTAACTTGGGTAATTCGAAGGGATATAGGACTGTTAGTAGTTTTAACAATCACTTTAGAGTTCGCGATACTTAATATCTTGTACGTGCCCTTTTATTTTCCCAGCTTTCGCTTTACGAGAAGTTTACTTTGTAATAGTAAAGTAAGTACGTCGATTGTTATAGAGCCGTTTTTGGTATTAAGGGTCTTATTAATCTAGCAGTGTGCCGATTCTCTTATCAACTCCTTTAAAGCTTTACTGTAGGCTATAATATGTTTTTAAGTTCTTGCCGAGGGAAGAGATTCACTAGTTAGGCGTAGATACACTTTAAAGACTAATAGCATTTATACTAAGCTATTAGGGTCTATAGTATCGTTTAAGCCTTTTACTGCTATCTGTAAGCGTGTCTCTGGATCCGTAAAGCTTCCAATTTGCAACGTGAAGATATTGTACACTTGACGAAGTAAAGCGTATGCTCTTATAACTTTCCTAATACTTTAGTAAACTTTTATAAGTACTTGTTTATACTAAATTCCTCTTATCTTAGTATCTTTTTAAAACTTTACTACAGCAAAGTTTGTACTGGTATCGTAGATATCAACGTTAGATAAGCCTAAGTACGTGTCAATTTACAGTATCGCTAACGTTTCTTACGTATCCTTTACTAAAAGACATTTTAGAAACTTAACCCCTTAAAAAAGAAGTTCCGGAATTAACGAAGTAAAGAATAGGTTCATTGTCCAAGTAAAATACATTAATTAAAATTTTGTAATTAAAGGTTTTGTCGGCTTTTGATATAAACTTAAATTTCCGGATGATTTCGGAATAAGTTTGATAGTAGTGGTAAAGTCTTTTAATAGCTTTCAGGGTAAAATATTCTACATTCTTATACTTTACAGACTTTAGGACTTTGTGTAGCCTGTTAACGGCTGAATAGTTAAAGAGCTGGTGTATTTAACATATTTCTAGCTTCGTTAAGTTAAATATAATTATATTCGAGCTTTAAACATAAAACCATAAGTGCCTCTATTTAAGGGCAAGTAGAAACTTTTAGTTGTTTTTGACCAGTTCGTCTACGTTAACGTCGACATTAACGCCGAGAGTTTTTATATCCTTTAAATAAAGCAGGAAAGGGTTAGGAGACTTAAGGATATAAAACGTGATTACTCCTACAATAATTTTACATACTGTTGTCCCTAGTAAAAATCATTATTCATACGGTCTGAAGCTAACTTTAGCCTTGCCAATATCGTAACAATTAATTTTCATAGCTGTAGTGATTTCCCTTAATAACGTCACATATTTCGAATAACCTGTTATTGATTATCTTGTTAACCTTGTGTTTGGTATAATACCTTTAAACGTGTGATCCGCGTAACGATCGCGAATGTTAAAGATATGTAAGGGGTTAGGGGCTTGATTAAGGTAAAGGTAAGAGTTTTTAGTATCTAAACGGTATAGGAAGACATGATCGACTAGTTACTAGGCTGCGTCGAAAGTAGTATCTTTGTGTTACTTAATTTATTTGGAGGCGCCAGTACCATTAATTGGCTTGATGCCTTCGAAGTTTACGATTTGATTTAAGTAGTCATGTTCGAAGGAAATGGAGTATGAAACGTAATATACTACCTTTTTATTATTATGTTCGGTCGGGGGGTACCGAGTTAACTAGTAGTTAGTTTTGCCACAAATCTAATTTTTTTACTATTATCACGACAATAGTGTTAGCAGTTAACAGGTTCGCCTAAAACTTGGCTTTGTTAGCGCTTTATAGTTATTACCTTTAGTTTGTGGCCGAAATCGATAAGCCAGACTTTAGGTGTTATGAGCGCCCGTATTTACGGTTGATATAATTAACCACCGTAAGATCCTTTTTATTTACGTTAATAAAGTTGCTGGCTTAATATTATATACTAAAAGAGTTTTGTGTACGCGTTATAACAGTAGTAAGCAAAGAGTATAATTAATTAAAAAAGCTTTTATAGGTGGTATTTAGACGTTATAAGGTGTATTCAAACTTACTAACGCCTGTGACCGCCGCCCGTACCTATATATAAAGTGTGGTTTCGCTAATATGGGTTTTCTTGATTGATTTCTAATATAGTATTAATTTGTTAAACATTTGATTAAGGACGTCTATTAGTATTTAATTCTTTTTTTTTATTAGTATAGTCCACCGTATTGTGGCCCAATTTGTGTAATATTACATAAGGTGGAAGTCGTGTTTAAAGTGTCTCTTTATACTATCATCGATCTCGTAAAGCGTAGTAGCTTTAGTCAGGAAGGTTAGGTAGTAATCCCTAGCGTGCCTTATAAGGATTTCGGAGAATAGTAAGTAAAAACCTAAAGGTAGAACCTTTATTTATTTGTAGATGTTTAAAAAGGGTATTATCTTGGAGTTATTAAACTTATAGGTCTTTTTGTTATATTTTTTTTATCGTTTTAAATTTTGGTAAAATCGGTAAATAGTTCGTAGTTGATATTAATTATTTTAATAGGTTTTGGAGGAAGGTCGCGATAGTTATCTTAGCCTTAGGTAGTATTTCCTGGAAATTTAAGCCTTGTAAGTTTCAAGGTAAGATGTTAAGGGTAATTGTCAGTCGCATAGCCCGAGGAGTAAAGCTTTGTGGTAGGACTTGTAGTAGGCTTTGGTACGTAGGTAAATCTGAAGGGGGAAGGTTTTTAAGGGGCTTAATAGCTTTAAGTAAAGTTTTAAGGAAGAACTGATACCTAACGACTTTAGGAGGTTTGAAGATTTTACTCGATTAACTGGTGGAGAGCGCTGGCGTTAATACCTTTGGTCGCATGGGCGGCCGCCATATTATGACCCAAGAACATCGGAGGGTCAGAACACAAGCCAGTATAGGGCTAAGCCACTAAGAACCTGATGTCCAACAAATCAGGTGGGGATATCTCTTATGTCAGCAACCTTAGGGTTAGGGTTACGCACTAAGGATCATTGGGATCATGTTTCGATCCAACAGATCCAGGATCATTGGGATCATGTTTCGATCCAACATGATCCAGCACTGAAGGCGTATGAAGGATTAAGGATATAAGGACACGGTCAGCACCACATAGATAGTATTTCCTTCATAGCTCTTCAGTTGTCAATCTAAGTATTCAGTCTCAGTATATTCTGAATAGCCTCACGGCTTTTGATCATTACTTGCACGGTTGCGATATTGTTCACTCAGCATCTCTGCTACCTTCTTGATAACATAAACCCTCTGACACCTTCTATATACTCACGGGTATTTAGTGTGATCATTACACGCCGCTTTACGTACCCTATCGCAGTTAAAACCGTATTTTGCGCTGTTATATAGTGGTGTTAAACTATCGAATAGGTTAATATATTCTTTATTGTTAACGTGTAACGAGCTTCGACTTAGTTAAAGATAAAGTAAAAGTTCCCTTAAACGTGTATATAGGCTTTAAAATCCCTTAATGCCTTTTCATTTTCTTTAAAGGTTCTGAGAATTGGGGGTTTAAAGATAGTCTTTTTGTTAAGCTAGTTCGAAAAAAGTTTTCACCAATCCTACTAAGTTTTTTTGAGGAATGTAAATACCGTGACATGTAACCTTTTTTTAGCCTAGCCCTAACCGATTGCTGGATTATCTTCCATATGTTAAAAGTCTAGTGGTTAAAAAACTCTCGAAAATTTTGGAAAGCACGGGTGCTGCGACCGTAGTCATTATCGAAATCTGTTTCGATAATATACTAGCCTAAGTAGTTGGTTAAGTAAGCTTTGGTTAAAGTTTCGTTAATATCCGTAATCCAGAGTTATTGGTCGTAGTGGTTGATGAAAACTGTTTTAAGGGCTTTAAATTTCTTTATATATTCTTAACTTGGAGCTATTTTAACGGTTTGGCTTATGTAGGACGTGTAAGACGCGTAGGATGCGGGACTTGGTGATCTCAGGCGTGAGAAACTTGATATTTTGGCGTGAAGTCTCGTGAGAATTTGGTGACTTGGTGTTGGATCGCACGACGTAGCTTTTTTGGCGTAATTTGATGTTTTTGCTTAGAGCAGCGATCTTGATGATTGAGTTGGTATAGGGGAAGTGAAAGGAGTAAAGTAAAGGCAAAGGTTTGATATAGAGGGTAAGTTTGGAGGTCGTTTGTTATTATTAGTAAAGAGCGAAGGTTGAAAGTTGTTTAGCATAAGAACTCAGTCTCTTTTGTAGTAGTAATATCTGTAGTAGTATTAACTTCGCCGTTTACCAACTTGCCAAACTTTAAGACTTCTGACAGCTAATTTCAACGTCTTCAAAAAAGATCTGGAAAGATTTCTTGGTGTTTTCGATAGCGATACCATCGCTACCTCTAAGCTACCGTGAAAACCGACGCAGCAGTAGAGGCCCTTTGCAAGAATCTTCCTTCTACCTTAGTCTTTCACAAAGTTTAACCGGAAAGTAACTTCTTCTTCTACATAGCTAATTTATGCTTAAGTTAATAAGCACTAATCAGTATTCGCAGGCATCTTTATCTTTACGGTGTAGTCGATTCGAATCTCTATGGACGAAGTAACTGGTGCTGCATTGAAAGTGGTGAATGTATTGTTCTAGGTTTGGTAGACCGCTAGCCGGTCTGCAATGTAATTTGTATGGCCAATTGCTTGGCCCGTGCCCTAGAGTGAAGTGCAGCGTACTGCACTCGACTTTCACCCAATGCGGTAAATCTCCACAACACAATATACCTAACTTGCAGTACAGTCAACTTTACTTCAAGTAAAGTTTATCTACTACACTATATGTAGTACTATTCCAACAATTACTATATTTAATATAATAATAAAGATAAGTTAAAAGATTCATATGTATCGCTCTTTGATTTCAAGCATATCTTATAATCTATGGGTTAATGTATCCGGACAAGCGTTTTAAGTCGCGAGTCGATAACGTAATTAGTATTGGAAAAGTGAAAAAAATTCGGCTTCTCGAGTTTAACACTCCGAAATTCAGCGTAGCGAAAAAAAACCTCTAATTCTTCGTAATTCGTTAAAATCGTAAACGGGGTGCAAAAGCTGTGTAATTTCAAAGACCATACTTTTAAATAAGATATTATTGCTAAAATATCCCTATTATCAATAGTGTAATTGCGTTCCGTATTCATTAATCGCACAAAATAATATATTATTTTCGTTCTTTTATAATGGGCACCATCTTAATGTTATTCCCGCGTAATCGGTTTTTATTACCGTTAGCCGATTTAAATCTTGATATATACCAAAATCGGGGCTATAACAAATATATTTTGAACGTTTAGAATATATATTTATTCCGCTTTATTTAACCTTAACGAATTAGCTATTCTGTAAGTCAAATAAAATCATCGGTTAAATAGGCGAAATTACTAATAAAATCCCGATAAAAGTTGATGAAACTAAAAAAACTTCGAATCTTTCAAATAATATGAAAAATCTCTTATTTACGTATTACCCGAACTTTTGCGGGGTTAGTTTGAATACCTACATTAACCATTATAATAAAACAAAGGTATTTTACCTTTTAACATACGAAGTTACACTTTTTCAAGTTTAAAATTAACTTGGTATCGTAAAAGCGTTTTCAAACTACACGACATTTCGTTACATAATTTTATTTGATATTTAAAAAAAGTTACTTAAGTAAATTATAATAAAATTATTGAAAATACCCGTTATTATGTAATTAATATCTGTTAAAACATAGTTAGCATTTCCACTAACCTAAAAAAGCTAATTATTCACTTGAACAATCTTAAACGTATATCAAAGACCGTTAGTTTTTCCTATCTTGATATAACTCGAATATAATAAAACGTCGTTTAAATATCTAGCTTCATAAGTTATATCGACTTCGATAATACATATAGGGTTTTTGTTGGAATAATATTACATGCAGTGCAGTAGGTTAACTTTACTTACAGTAAAGTTGACTATACTGTAAATGTATTGCTTTGTGGAGACTTTTTTCCTATCTGGATATAACTCGAATATAATAAAACGTCGTTTAAATATCTAGCTTCATAAGTTATATCGACTTCGATAATACATATAGGGTTTTTGTTGGAATAATATTACATGCAGTGCAGTAGGTTAACTTTACTTACAGTAAAGTTGACTGTACTGTAAATGTATTGCTTTGTGGAGACTTACCGCATTGGGTGTAAGTCGAGTGCAGTACGCTGCACTTCACTCTAGGGCACGGGCCAAGCAATTGGCCATACAAATTACAGTGCAGACCGGCTAGCGGTCTGCCAAACCTAGAACAATACATCCACCATCTGACCACGCAATACTACTGTTACTTCGAAGACCAATCGAATCGACAACGTTGCAATGTCTAAGGCCTTCCAACAGTTTTCTTAATTAAAGGTAAAGGAAACCCATTTTACTCAGTAATTTAATTTAATACCTGGTAATCGATAGGACTTCGGGCATGCTCCGGAGCAGGGTAATGCGGTTGACGCAGTTTGCGCCAATGACGCCCTCGGTGTTCTCGACATGGCCATCGTGGCTGCGGGTATTCTCCGCGCGTGCCTCGAGGATGCCAGGCGCCATTGTATCGTGCGATAGGCCCCGAGGCTTGGCTTCCGGTCTTCCGGTCTTCCGGTCTTCCTTGACGCCACGAAGTGCCGAAGTGCCGAAGTGCCGAAGCGCCTCAATGAGTATGGCTCGTGGGCAAGAGCTCGCTATGGAGATGGAGTGCACTTCTGGAGTTCCCGCAGCGTTCACTGTCATGCGGGACGCGCGGGACGAAAGACCGCACTCGTGATATAAGATCTCGGGCGCCCCTTACGTCAGGGACATTCCTGGAGTGCGCAAGAGCTTGAGCGTGTTGAGGACCTGCACTAGGGCGAAGGGGTTTTCAAGTGATTTGGAATGGCTACAACTCTGCTTGAGTCAGTTTTGGGCAAGTGACAGTAGACTGCAGATGGCAGATGCAGAACATACTTGCAATGTCAGGCAGTGGCACGTCCGTCTCCAGCAGACCGGTACGCAACCGCGATAGGACGACACAGGCCGAGGAGCCGAGCGGACAGGCAAGAGGGTGGGCGAGGAGACCGAAGGTGGTGCAAAAGAGGGAGTAGATTTCAGAATCTGGGGTTGAACA
Source organism: Anisogramma anomala (assembly GCA_038502455.1). NCBI lineage: Eukaryota > Fungi > Ascomycota > Sordariomycetes > Diaporthales > Gnomoniaceae > Anisogramma > Anisogramma anomala. The sequence goes on along the minus strand of JASMMZ010000010.1, from coordinate 5,932,282 downwards.
AGTGTGAGTAGAAGAAGGCGGATCCAGGATCACGGTCATAGTCACGGGCGCCAGACAGGATGGCGCTTTGAAGGTTGCACAAGCGACGGGAAACAAGATAAGAGTAGAACGGTGTATCTAGAATCTACGGCGTGCTGATGCTGGCAGTGGAAGCGGCGGGAGCATGTTGGTCGCCGGTGACTGGTTGCCCGCTGGCCGCATGTGCGACGTGGATATTTCATGGTAAGCTTATTAGAGAAAGAGTGGCCATGCCATCATCCCATCATTCCTTCCATCATCCAAACCGTTTGATTTGGGGACGTTTGGCACATCGCATCAGCCCACACGCGGACCTTATCGTACGATCTGGTGGAACTGGCCGCGGCTTTGTTGGAGCCAGACCCTGGTCGATTGCGCGAAGCTGGATCATGAATCCGGCGCCGTCCTCGTCCGTCCAAGTCCGTCGTCCCTGGCCGCCAGGTAAGGCTGTTACTGTACGTCTGCCTAGTCTACTGTATAAGGCGACCATGCTGACAATATCGGCGTTGCAAGCAAGCCCGATAGCGAAGAGTACGGTATTCCACGCTCCTTGCTCCGCGCTTCCTGTCGGGTATGTATCGCGTACAGAGTACGGTATACATCGCGCGCTTAGCTGTGGTATGTTTCGTATATCCACTTATTACGGGTGTTGGTAGGGCTTTAGACGTTGCAACGTTGTCGATTCGATTGGTCGAAGTAACAGTAGTATTGCGTGGTCAAGTGGTGGATGTATTGTTCTAGGTTTGGCAGACCGCTAGCCGGTTTGCATAGTAATTTGTATGCCCAATTGCTGGCTCGTGCTTTAGTGTAAAGTAGGCGCATACTGTACTTGACTTGCAGCCAATATAGTAGGCCCACACAAAACAATACACTCAACTTGTAGCTGGTATAGTCAACTTTATTGTAAGTAAAATTGACTTGCTGCACCGCAACCACTACTATTCCAATAACGGGCCAAAATAATTACGTTAATATATATATGGATTCGTTTTTTTTAATAAGAAGACTATAAATACGTTAATACACAGTTTTAACTCAGATTTTAAACATAACAAATATTATAAATATAATAAAGTAGAATATAAGTAAAATGAAATAATAGATCTTTTATCGTTGTAACGATAGTTTATTCAAATGACTGGAGTTAAAATAACTTGTAGTATTGCGTTGTTCAAAATTATATATAAATTTTGATTAAAATAAATAGTTAGCTTACTTACACTTCAATCTGTATAGTCTGAAACTTTGCTTATCTCCTATATGAAACTGATATATATTTAATGAACGTATGAATGATTATAGTCATAGTTGTTTTTATATTAGCTACTTTTGATTTTCTGTAATACTAGTATATATTACAATATAAATTTTTGGTAACAATAGTAGTTCTATTTATTTTGAAAGTGAATTTTATTAGAATATTATTCAATTGAATTATAGTCAAACCAATTACAATGGCTGCAAGTGTAATATGTAATTCAATATAGTGTATAAAAAAACGGTATACCAAACTTAAAATAGCACCACTACTTTTAATATAATACCAGTTACTTCAACTACGATTCGAATTGATTATGTTATAATTATAAAGATCTATTGATATTAATGATTATTTATTGGGTGAAACACAAATAATCTGTATAAAAAAGTCACTTTATAGTTGGTATGCCTTACAGAATCGTTAAAAGAAAGGAAATATTTTTACAAAGTTTCCTAGAGATTACGTTATTGCTTATAAGTAGTAAAGGAGAAGGTTTTTAGGTGTGTTTCTATTTATAAGTAATAAAACGCAGCGATGGTATCTTCAAATGAACGAAATGATTTCATTGCACTAATTTCGAAAATTTCAATGTTAAGATGAATCGCTAAAATTCTCAACTTAAGAAGCCATCACAAAATCAATAAAATACTAAAGTTAATACAAGATTTAGTTGTTATATTTTAAAACCATTCAGTCTCAAATTAAGTAACATTTTCTTATATTTGAATACTATCAACATAACTAACGAGAATACTACGAAAGTCTTCAAGAGTTGTGGAAATATAATATGAAATCATAAGTTATCATTCACAACTCTTACTGGCGATAGAACGAAGAAATACTTCAAGAATTTCATTGGATAATTCATCTTCGAATCTAATGTTCATAAATCATATTATAGTATTACTAATACATACCTCATCTTTTATAAATACGTTAATGATTGGTTGTTAATTACATAGTTTTAAGCTATGAAACAAATTAAAATAAGGTTCAATATTAATGTTCACGAATATATCATTTTCTACAAAACAAAATAAAAGTTTTTACTAAAACCCTCACTATATACACCACTATAATATAATCCTTTAATATCTTATGACAGATAATAATGAAAATGTTATTAATAAAAACATTTTTTATTGAATTTATATACGTTTCTAAGGTTCTACTTGAAACAAAGCCTCAATAAGTATGTTGAACATTATTACACAAACCTTTCAGTACACAATTATGTTCATTAATCTAGTGTTATAACCTAAGGACCAACTGCAGACCATGGAATAGGTCAGCAGCCAGAAGCTTGATGTCCAACACATCAAGCGGGGATATCTCTTATATAAGGACCCAGGGTTAGGGTTGGGACCGCAAGGACCGAAGAGCGGTCCAGTACTGAAGATGGTATAAAGGCCATAGGATATAAGAACACGGCTATCACCACATAGATAGTATTTACTTCATAGATCTTCAGTTGTCAATCTAAGTATTCAGTCTACACATATGAATACCCTTACGGCTTTTGATCATTACTTACACAGTTGCGATATTGTTCACTCAGTACCTCTACTACCTTCTTGATAACATAAAACCTCTGACACCTTCTATATACTCACGGGTATTTAGTGTGATCATTACATATAGGTATGGAAAATACCTCTTACGTTTATTGGTTTATAGAATGAAACTCTTAATAAACCTACCCCTAAAAAACTTGAACATAAACAAATATTAGGAAGTTTACTAAGAATATATTTAATAAACTCCTTAATAAATCCAATTCAAATATCTTCAATGGGTTCGTAAAAACTAGATTTAACAAACTTATTAGAGAAAGAAAGTCTTTACGTGCGAGATTACTATTGACACTGTTACTAGCTTTGTATCTTCAAACTCTACCAAAGGTAACTATCTTACTTCTTAATACTTCCGATTAAAAGACTCAAACGATCTGTATAACTAAAATAATACCTTTCCCCCTTAGAATACGGTTATAATGCATATCAATTATAAAGCGATTACAACTTATGTAAAAATATAGGATAGTAAGGAAAAGTATAACGGAAAACGATAAAGATTGAATATTAATTTACGACAGTTTTTTGATATTTTCCTCTTAATAAGAGTAAAGGTACTAGGTTTTGACTAGTTGTTTTTAAAAGACTTGACCGGTTAAGCTAAGGACTAATACCTTCGTTAATTTCCAAATTATATATCGTTTTGTAAAATTCAAAACAACATCAATATATATTTCAAATACGATATGAATATTGCCTAGTATTATAGAAATGAAGATATCATCAAATGAAAGAATATACTGAAATATGAAAAAAGAGTTGTAAACGAAAAAAAAAAAAAAAAAATCCCCTCAATTGAATGTTGGATCCATTAATATCTTGATAATAAGCTATAGAAATATTGGTGTTCGCTAAATTTCATCATATTAACAATTTTAACTGGTTATTGCAGGATGTAAGAAGTTTGAATACGCTTTATTATACTTTAAAACCATTTGCGAAAGCCTTTTGAGCTCATTATACTCTTCAATTGCTACTGTAATAACGCAAATACTAAAATCGATTGGTATATTTATATAAATTTACAGAATCGTTTATCAAGTCAACAACAAAAATTCCGCGTTAATATATTATATCAATCGTAAATATAGAAAACCCTGATAATTCGAGTAGCAAAAAGCCTTAAGTTTTTTTTAATTGTACTTCCATCATATAGTACCAACTATAAAGTATTACACTAACTGCTATGAAATATGACTGTAGATACCGGCGAGAGAGATTGTAACGAGAGGTTAGTAGCGCCAGTATAGGCTGCTATAGCTATTCACTATATCTTTAATCAAGACCTTAAGGTGCCGCACAATTTAGAGACCCGAAGGCGTGTAAATTGTAGCTCTGGTTGAGCCGTAACATGCGGCCGTTTTAATCCCCACTCGGTGCCTATTCACGCTAGGGATATTAAAGTTTAGTTATTTCTAAAAAAAGAAGGGTCTGGCGGAGAAGTAAACGTAAAGTAAAAGCTTATGTAAGGGGTAAAAGTAAAACACATGAGTAGTAGTGCATATGCATCGCGGAATATGTTATAATAACAGGGGGCTCCTTTATAGGTGCGGTAATCTATACATTGCGCCCCTAATATAAAAAGGGAACCCCTTATTAATATGACTCCTAACTTTAAACCTTACTTTAAACAATAACAATGTAACTAAAAACAATAAGTATCACTATATACTACAATAAATTTACATCCCTTGACTGGATTGCTCATACTAATCACGATTAGTAGTTCTATTATGTAAGGGATGAGCAGTATGGTCGCGGGCCTAGTGCATATGAGCGCGGGAGCCATTAATTTCTAAGCATGCTAAACGCGATCCGAACACTCCTCCCCCCCCCTGTCTAACCTCCTCACTATCCTCCCTCTCGTCTCTCCTAACCTATGCGACCGACTCTCGCTCTGCCACCGTTAGAATGGAGCAGCCTAGCACGGGTTGCATGCTGTTTCTATTGGCGGAGTCCAATAAAAAGCCTTAAATTAGAAATCTTAATTAAGACGTATATAAGGAGAATAATATCAATCGAATTCTATTCAACCTCGAAAGTAGACATATTTCAATAATGCTAACTGACATTAGATTTATAATAAATCTAGTTGTTGGTCAATATGTCATATTGTTATATAATCATAATCCAAATGGTCAATATATTACGCTTAATACTCCATTATTTTAACTCAAAATATATTCAATGTGTCATCAATTTTGAGGATATAAAATCAAAAATTAGCATGAAGGAAGCGATTGATATTGTTGAATAATATAAAAACACTCTTATTAGGCTTGAAGTATTATAGTAACTAACTAAACAAAACTTGTTATATTATTTATAGGGTAAAAACCCTTATTATTGATAGGTTTTTATCGTTGCAACATACTCGATTCGAATCTCTGGTCGAAGTAACTAGTGTATTGCATTGAAAGTGATAATGTGTTACTTCTACATTTGGCAGATCGCTAGTCATTTTGCATATTGATTTGTATAGCCGATTGATTAACTTGTGTTGTAGCTCGACGTAGGTACCTACTTTATTTGACCTTTAGTTAATATAGTTAATCCCATAAACTACAGTTAATTTGAAGTCAGTATAATCAACTTACCGTCAGTAAAGTTGACTTGATTGTATTGTAATTAACTGTTGTTTCAATACCGGCGAATTTTTGTTTTTGTATTTGTATATGCTAGTATAGTTAACTATTAATTTATAGTAAGTTTTGAAATCGGTCCTCAATCTGTATAATAGATTCCTATTAATTCTTGCCTATTTTATACCTAAATTGATTTAAATTACGGTTTCTTACGTTATGGTACCGATTTCTGACTTTTTAACTCATATATACAAGTCTTTCGATATAAACTTGCGCATATTGAGTACACCACTAATTGCGTACCTTTTACTAGTAGTTCTAAATATGCTTTTTTTACACGTTACTACCACTATTACCATGGTAGTTTTCCAGTTTATCAGGGTATTCCTATTTTTCCATATTACGTACCGGGTAGTTTATATAGCCCTTAATCTATACAATTAGCCTATCATTATTTAGAAACCTTTTTAGGACATTATCAGGTATGGATTTGATTATTACGTTAACGGGGTTGTATTTGCCATCAATTTACTAGAATTAATCGATTCCCCGATATTTATATAATTGTTTAAATTTATTATGTTCATTATTAAACGTTCTTAATTTGTAGTGTTTAACTTGAATAAGTATTTGTAAAGGTTTCGGGAGTTTATATACACAATTATAAGTACTGGAAGAAATCTCAGTCATTTGGTCATAATCTTCAATATATTGTTAATGTTGTACTTACATGGGGAGATACATATATGATGAAGGAAAGTGGGAAGGCACGTGCCTATACCTGAACATCTTACATGCTCAGCTTTCTCTGAGCTTCTGGTTCTAACTATTTTCTTCCTTTTCCATCGTCAAAATATTACACTGTTTTAACGTTACGTTGCCTTTTTACAACGCTATTAACAATTGATGATTGTAATTAAATAAGCTAAAAAACATGAGATATTTTATTTTTATCAGTCTAAATAAATTAAAGTAGAAAAAGTATATCCGTTAGTTCAGCTCCGTAAAAATAAAGAAAACTTACCGCTCCTTCTGCTTTTTAACTTTAAAATCTTTCACCTTACCCCCCTTAACCTTAGCAGACCTTAACCTCTTACTTTACTCTTAATCATTACTATAGCTGCCGTCGCCTTTGTTTTGATGCTATCGCCATTGTTTCTTCGCCGCTGTAACTGTCTTGTCGCCGCCGTTACGCCGCCAATATCACCACCATTTTTCCGCCGCTGCCGCTGTCTTGTTTCTGATAAACAAGCGCGAGTTTTCTTCTCTAGTATTGAATATAAACGTCTCGTCTACACCTATCAATCTTTTTCGTATTCTTAGCAAAATCAGAAAACAAGTAATTTCTTCAAACATTACCAAAATCAGTAAGTCGTTAGCAATTTCTTTAAACATTTCATTACATATTTTAATTCTTTTATTAATTACCTCTCCAAGAAACCATACGCCTATTAATAGTATTCCCATAAATTCTTTACTCAATTTGAAATAAATTAAACGTTCATAATAAATAATAACTGAAATGAATACAAGTTTTAACAAATGCTTTAATATTATTAGTACAAAATTACAATAGCAAATAAAGTGTTATTATTAGTTAGACTCTAGACGTTGCAACGTTATCGATTCGATTGGTTGAAGTAACATTAGTATCATATGGTTAAGTAGTAGATGTATTATTTTAGGTTTGGTAGACCGCTAGACGGTTTGTACAGTATTTTTTATAACCAATTGCTTATCCCATACACTAGTATAAAGTGGTCGTATACTATATTTAACTTGTATCTAATACAATATACCCACACAAAATAATACATTTCATTTTCAGCTAGTATAGTTAACTTTAATTATAGTAAAGTTGACTTATTATACTTTAGGTATCATTATTCTAATACTAGCGGCTTTTTAGTATGTGTGCATACGTTAGTATAGTTAACCAATCTTTTTCGGTTATCATCTAATTACCTCCTTGTTAACTAGCCAAACCCCTATCAATTCTAGTTTACTTCTATATTAAATTGTATTCATTTACACTTAAATTGACCTCATTTACCCTTAATTTCCCCATAGCTTGGAGGTCTGAATTTATCAACCTCTATAAAAATATTTTGCGATATAGGCTTATATAAACCTCCACTTTAGCCGTTTCAATAAAACCAGTTGTTATTATTAGTCTCCTGAAAGTCTTTTAGTTTGCTAGCACATTTCTAACCACTATTACGTGATTGGTCTTTGCTGAGTGGCCTATTAATGTAGTCCTCGATACATATAGTTAATCTATTAATATCCACAAACCTTTTAAGGGCCTTATTAAGTGATAACTTCGTTATAACGTTAGTAAGATTGTCTTTTCCATCAATTTACCGGAATTACTTAATTTAACCCACTTCGTAGACTTTTCGAAGTACTATTACGTCAATTATTAGGCGTTTTTCGCCAATAGTTCCGAGTTTCGAAAGGCATAGAATAGGCTCTTCGAGTTGGTACAGATTACTATTAGAATAAGAAGAATCTTTAGCTGCCCATCAATAATGTTAAGGGGTTTTTATTGTGTTATGTATATATTAAAGCCTATTATTATGCCGTAAATTTTAAAGTTAATATGCTCCACATAATCCTTTTGTATTGAACAACGATTTAGTGAATTAGGCTACCAATAATGCTAAATTAATCATCCTGCCTGTCCTTATTAACGAGGGTTATCAGGAAGCCGATCTGTAAAGATAGGTCGGTGTTATTTACAAAGGACACATTTGTAAAGATTATTAACTTGGCCTTTAATAGGTCGATTAAAACCACATTAATACCTCAGCTTAGGTTTCTTATCTACTAGTCAATACTCTTATTTAGCCGGTCAAAGTAATTATTTATTAGGTTTTGTACTTATAACATAATAGATAGGTTGTAAAAAGCCACCAGTTAACATATGATAGTAATATAGCTACCGTAAGCACGCTGTTTCAGGTACCGTGAAGCCTTAGCTACGTTAATCTTATTAATTATAGTTATATTAATACCCTAGAACTTATAACAAAAGTTGAAGCTGATGTTAACACTTAGTATATGGATTACAATTTATTGAAATCAAATTGATTACCCTTCACCAACGTTATGACCAACTTATATTTTTAGAAATTAGAGTCTTTAATTATTTGATATTCCGATATTACAAAGCTAGCTGTTCTAATAAAAAGTGTATTGTCAGTTTATATATTCACTAAACCAAAGTTTTCCCCTTACGTTACCAGTTAACACGTGTTATACGTTAAATTTTCTTTACTTAATAGTGATTTAAAATGTAATTAATAGTTTAAAATCCACTTAACGCCTACTTTAACCAGTTTATACAATGACTTAGAATATTGTATTACCGTTTATAAAGGGTAAATAACTCGTAATTCTAATGATAACTCTAATAAGATGATTCTATATTAATCGGTTACTAATTAGGTATATATTTACGTTATATTTCAGCTATAGAGTGTAAACCTGCCTTTAATCCTTGCCAGCAAACTTACTACTTAAACTACTACTAAATGCTAGCTAATATTTTAAATCGTTAGCGATTACGTAAAAATATAGTCTTTAGCTTTATCGCCATATTCTTGAACAATTAAACATAACTTTTCGTACGGCCGCCCTGTAGTTTTACCTTTAACTTCATAAATAATCTTCAATCTAAATATTTTAAAATTTAAGTCTGAAAACTTAAAATAAGCCTTCTATACGAATTATATAACTCCTCAAGTTATTAAGCCTTCAATTTCAATCCTATTGTTTTCCTTGAAAAAATTACTGGAAGTTTTAATAATACCTTATATTCAAAACTTCAATATTAAATCTTCGTCGTCCTTCTTTTTTTACTTAATTAATATTATAAGTACGGCCCAGTATATATTCTTTCTCTTTAATATTACTTCCCCTCAGGGGTCGTTCGCGTTAACTAAGTTCCATTAGATTATCGATTATATGTGTAGGAAGCTTGTACTCATTCGGTTGTTTAACTTAAAGGTCTTTATTGTCGGCTATCCAAGTATAAGGCTTAACTTAGGTAATCCGAAAGGTTACAAGGCCGTTAACAATTCTAACAACTATTTTAAAGTTTACGATCCTTAAGGTTTTATATAATCCCTCCCATTGACTTAGTTTCTGTCACACTAATACTTCATTTTATAATGGTAAAGAAAACACGTCGATTATTATAGGGCCGATTCTGGTTTTAAAGGTATCTTGAACCTGGCGGCTTACCGATTCCTTCCGTAATTCCTTTAGTATTTTATCGTAATCTATAACTTACTTTTAGGTACTTACTAATAGCAGAGATTTAGTTGTCAAATATGAGTACGCTTCAAAGACTAGCAGCGTTAGTATTAGGCCGCTAGGGCTCACAATGTTATTCAGGTCTTTCACCACCATTTAAAAGCGTACCTCTGGATCCGTAAAGCTTCTAATCTCTAATGTAATGATATTGTACGTTTAGTGAAGTAGTGCGTGTACTCTCTCAACCATTCTAATACTCTAGTATGCTTTTACAAACACCTATTTATACTAGATTCCTATTATCTTGGCATTTTCTTAAAACTCTACAGCCGCAAAGTTGGTATTAAAACCGTGGACGACAACGTTAGGTAGGCCTAAGTATGCGTTCATTTATAGTATCTTTAATGTTTTCTACGTATTTTTTGCCGATAACAGCTTTAAGACTTAGTGCCGTAAAAGAAAGTTTCGAATTGAATGACTTAAAAAAAGGTTTACTAATTGAGTAAAATAAATTAATAAAGACATTATCATTAAAATCCGTATCGGTTTTCAGTGTAATTTTTTTTGGTAGGGGGGGGGTAGGTATACGTTTGTCGGTGATAATAAAGCTTTTTAATGTCATTTAAGGCAAAATATTCCATATTTTTATACCTTACGTATTTTAGGACTTTATATAGCCTATTAATAGCCGGGTAATTAAAATGTAGATATAGTTAACATATCTTTAAATCTATTAAGTTTAATACTATTACCTTAAAGATTTAATATTAAAACCATAAATGCCCCTACTTAAAGGCGAGGGGAAACCTTTAGCCGTTTTTAACCAGTTCATCGGCATTAACGTTAACGTTAATATTGAGGGTTTTGATATCTCTTAAACAAAGAAAAATAGGGGGTAATGGACTTTAAAATATGGAATGCAATCGATATAATAATAATTTAAATTACCGTTATCTTTAATAAAGATAGTTATTATTCTGGTTCGAAGCCAACTTTAGCCTTACTAATATCGTAACGGTAAATCTCTATAGTATCAATGTTTTTCCTACGTAATATTATGTAATACAAATAGTCTCTTATTAAATATTTTACCACCCTCATATTTGGCATAATACCTCTAAACGTGTAACCCGCGTAACGATCGCAGAGTTTAAAGGTATAAAAGGGGTTATGATTTTGATTAAGGCAAAGGTAAGGGATTTTACCATTTAAACGGTATAGAAAAGGTATAGTTAGCTAGTTACTAAGCCGCATTAGAAACAGTATCGTTATATTACTCGATCTGCTTCAGGGGTATCGTTACCATTCATTGCCCTATCGCCTGAGAAGTTTGCAATATAATTTGAGTAGTCTCATTTAAAAATAATATGGTATGACATAATACACCACTTTTTTTTATGACGTTTAGCGGAAAAGTAACGAGTTAACTAATAGGTAGATTTACCATAAATCCGATATCTCTTACCACTATTACAACGATAATTCTTACGGTTGACAAGTCGATTTAAATTTTAGCCTTATTAATTCCAACGTGATTATTACCTTTGATCTCAAGCCGTTAGGCCAAATTTTAAATATTAAGGGCACTTATAGCTATACTTATGGTTGATATAATTAACTACCGCATGGTTGTCTTCTTCTACATTAAGGAAGTTACCAAATTAGGAGTATATTTCAAACAATACTGGTGTACTTGCTATTACGGTTGCGAACGAAAAACGTAACTGGCTAAAAAAGTCTTCATAAGTGGTATTTAGGGATTGTAAGGCGTACTCGAACTTGTTAACGCCAGTAACGGCTACACGTATCTATTCACGAGGTATATCTTCGATAACATGGGCTTTTCCTAGAACCTAATAGTATAATATTAACTTATTAAGTATATGATTTAGTATATTTATTTGTATTTCATCCTTTTTTCTTCGTTATTATTGTAATTTACCTCGTAGTAACCCAGTTTATATAATATTAGGTAAGGTGAACATCATGCTTTAAGTAACTTTTTATGTTATCGTAAACTTTAAAAAAGGTAGTTGTTTGAGTTAAAAAGGTTGAGAAATAATCTCTGGTGTACCTTATAAAAATTCCAGGAAACAGTAAGTAAAAATCAGAAAGAAAACTTTTATTCACTTACAAATATCTAAAAAGGGCATTATCTTTGTATCAAAAAGGGTTTAATACTTTTTCTCATGCTTTCATATATCGTTCCCAATATTAATAAAGTTCGTAAAAAGCTTAAAATTCGAATTACCCATTTTAACAAATATTGAAGAAAGGTCGCGATGATTATCCCAGTTTTTATTAGTGTTTCCTGATATTTTAAGCCTTAAAGCCTTCGAAATATGGTATTGAAGTTAATTGCTAATCGTCCGGCTTGAGGAGTAAAGTCTTAAGATAAGACTTATAATAAGCTTGCGTATATAGGCAAATCTAACGTAAAAAGACTTTTAAGGGGTTTAGCGTTTTTAATTGAAAGGTTAAGGGGGAATAGGGGCTTATAGGTTTAAAAAGACGTAACGCTTTTGTTTAATTAATAAATATAAATCTTTAACGTTAATTCCTCCAACTGCGTAAACGGCTATTACTTTATGTACCTTGCAATCGCTAAGAATATACTCTGCACTATTACGTAAAAGTATTAGGTTACCGAATAGGTTAATAAATTCTTTATTATTAGCACGTATAAAGTCTAATTTAGATAAAGGTAGGGGAAGGTCCCCTAAAATACGTGTAAAGGCATTAAGGTTTTTTGATACCCTTCCCTTTAAAGCGTAGGTTTTGAAGGCATTTTTCAAATTGTGCAAAATCATAAAGGATTTTTACTAAATTAGCGGAGCTCTTTTCTAAAATATAGATCTCTCGTTGTTCAAGTTTTTCCTTTAACTTTCATTTAATATCATTTTAGATTTTTTTTCATATATTAATAATTTAATAGTTAAAAAACCTACAGTATTTGCGGAAAACCCCGCTACCGAGGTCAAAGTTTTCGCCTCTATCGTAGTCTACGATATAATTATTAACGAACTTAATCAAGTGCTTTTCCATTAGGTTTTCATCGATATCGTACCCCGAAAGCTTCTTATGGTAATGTTTCTGTTTTGAAAAAAAAAATAGTCTGAGGGCTTTAATTACTTTTTTCTTCACGGGGTCGGTAATAGCTTTAAAGTTAGCGTTAATAGTAATTATCGTAAGGTTTTGGCTTCAGTAGAACTTGATAGGCGAAAGGCGAGAGACTTAATGATTTTGGCATAAAGTTGCATATAAACTTATCAACTTGGCTATTCTTCGCATTTTCCATCGAAATAGTGATCTTGGTGGTTAAATTAACATAAAGGGAGTAAAATGAGTAAAGTAAAGGGAAAACTTAGTATTTAAACAAAGGTTTAATATAAAACGTAAAACTCAAGGTTATTTGTTATTTTGGCCGTAAATCTTAGTCGTTTTTACAATAATAATACCTGTAATGATAATGACTTAGCCGTTTGATAACTTGCCAAACTTTAAGACTTTGAATATTTAATCTTAACGTCTTTAAAAAAGACCCATAAAGATTTTTTAGTGTTGTTAAACAACGATACCGTCTTTTACTTTCAAATTATCGTTATGAATTAGCGTAACTTGAAAGTTATTTCTATTTTCTTATCGTTATAGACTAACGCAATAATAATAAAGGCCTTTTGTTGAAATATTTCCTTTACAGTAACCGCCGTTATTAAAGTAAAGCGTAACTAGAAAATAGTTTTTTTTCTTTTACTTCGCTAATCTGTACTTAACCCAATAAGCACTAATCAGTATTGGTAAGGCTTTAGACGTTACAACGTTGTCAATTAGATTGATTAAAGTAACAGCAGTATTACATGGTCAAGTTTTAAATGTATTTTTCTAGTTTTAGCAGACCGCTAACCGGTCTACATAGTAATTTGTATGGCTAATTGTTCAGCTTGTACCCTAGTTTGAAGTGAGCGTATATTGTACCTGACTTTCAGCCAATATAGTAGACCCATACAAAACAATACACTCAACTTGCAGTCAGTATAGTTGACTTTACCTACATTAAGGTGAATCTACTGCACTGCAGGTATTATTATTCTAACAGTTATTAAATTATTATAGGAAGTTGTTTTGAGGCCATTATTCGCAAAATGAATCAACGTTTTTATCCTTGCAGTCTTAGGCCTCGATTTTGCAGTCTTAAGCCTTATTATCATAGCTCCGAAAGTTTATATAATTATAGAAATCAAGTTATATCGGCTTTTTAATTCTCGGCCAGAAATACCTTGCACCGATTAAAACGCGAAAAGATAGGAATATATAATTCGAAGTATTATAAAACCTTCAATATAGGCATTGTTACTATAAGCTGTAATTTCAATTTCACCAAAATATAAAGCTTTGAAACGCGCCTGAAAAGCTTCACTAAATTTTATTTTAAGATAAAAACTCGATCATATTTTCGTTTAATATTTTAAAATAACATTTTGCTAGTTTTGAGTCAAATATCAAGATTTGAAATTCAAAAAACCGTGTAAAATTAATCTTTTGAGATTTGAATGTCATTCCAAACGTATTGAAGTAACATTATTCAATGGATTAGGGTTATTTTATTAAAAGGTGCTAGAAATTAACCTTTACTTCGCGAGATCTTATGAATAACGAATTCAGCCTTCGAAAATATATTCAAATTCCTTTCAGGTATACGCGAACAATAGGTACGCTTGACCAGTGTAACCGAAAATAGTATAAAAGTGTAATTGATATTTGAATCTCGTTAAACTTATATATGTGATAATATTTTGGACTATCGAATTACAAATAAACTTTTTACTAATATATGTATTCATTCAAAAAGTTTAATATAATTTTCCTTGTCATTGCTAATGAAAAATACCTATATTATAAGATTATTTTGAAAGTGAAGCCCGCAAAGTACGACTTACCATATTGATGAAAATAATTACAATATGAAGATACTCAGTTGAATAAAGACAAAAAAAGTATAATAAAGAACCTGGTAAAAGCAATTATTATATTTGCGACCGTAAGCCTCGCAAGACTCGTAACAAGCCTCGAAAGAAGCGTTACGACAATAATTGCCGCGGTAACCATATGGTTCGCCATTGCAATAATGATGTTAGTCGTTATTGTAGCCTATATCGCGACCTTAATTGTCAAAATAAACATATGAACAATATTGAATTGAAATCGAAGGATATTAACTATTCTAATTAAAATTGTAACGAATTTAATCATTTCCCCTCGCTTTTTCAAACGAGTAAAGTAGGATTTATTAATGAAACACTAAATTTTGCTGATAGGAAGTCATTTAAGTGTTTTATATACGTTTATTATATATAAACTTTTGAATTTCGTCATGGTTTTGTTAAGTATTTCAAGTCTTATTCGCAAATAAGAACCTTATATTTATAAGTTATAAAGAGAACAACATGTTATATGTATTATTAAATTGTCAATAGGTTGATTAAACGTTAAAACATTGTATTATATACAGAGAATTTGGAAGTTATCGTATTTAAGTTAGTTAATAAAGAGGTAGCTTTTGTTATAAACGGTTATCACTTTTTATAGGTTACTGTATATAATACGCTTTTAGGGCCAAATTTTTCGGTAAGGTATCTATTATGTTAACGTAGTAAAATAGTAATCAAATGTTGATATAGTTGTAGTAAGATAAGTTAGGTTATTTAGCAGAGGTATTCGGCGAGTACACGCCACAGTTGAGAGTTTATAAGCTCTCACCCAGAGCGTACTACTCTTTAAACGTCCCTTCTAGACCGCACCATGTATAATGCAATCTGCAAGAGTGCAGCCTGCAGCGTAACACATTATCGTGCACTTTGCAGGAGTACACCTTATAGCATGATATACTATTACCTATGTATACTAATTATAGTGATATATAATAATATTCACATAGGCAATCTTTTTTTATACGTTCTGTATTTATAATCTAGTAGTAACAGTATAGTTATAATATGGTTCATATTAGTTTTTTAGTAGAGATAATAATGTAGGTTCGTTTTTAGTTAGTAATAACAGTGTTATATGCCATCATTTTAGGTAAAACTTCTTTCTTTTCCTTTTACCTTTGCTTAGTAAAGCAGGGGTGTTGCGGATTAGGTAATGTAATCTTTTTCGTTCCGTTGTTAATCGTAGCAGCTATTACAAGCACCGCTCACATTCCAAATACGTAATGCAAAGCGTTTAACGTAAGTAGGAGAGGTGTTGATACGAATTTCCAGGCGTTTTGGTTTTGTAGAAGCGGTATTAATATGTATTACTGGGCTTCTTTTTTTATAGGGGCGCTTTTAATACGATATTTGGAACGTTTTGTATTAACGAGAACGCTCCTAAGTTATTTGTTATAACCGTATACTTTAGGGGTGTTTCCAATGTGATATCCAAAACGTTTGATGTTCTTTAGGGGATAAGGTTTATAATGTTATCGTAGCCCGTTTCATTCTTTAGATTGCGTTCTAAAAAATTATTATGGCCTGTCCTATCTTTTAGGTTGTATTCCAAAGTGCTATTGCAACCCATCCTATTTTCGAAGTTAAGGGCTAGATAGCTAATAAGGCCTGTACCTTCATTAAGGTTTAGTTGTATATAGAGTACCTGACTATTCCTCCTCCTTGAGTTGCAGTTTTAAATTCATTCCCGGCTTTCCCTTTTGCGAAGGTACTCTTTTCCATGAATGTGAAGTTGCCAATACGCGCTTCGGGCTTTTCTCCTTTTAAAGTCGTGGCTTAAGCAGTATATCTGGCTCTTTTTGTTGTAAAAGGCGCGGTTCGGACTGTTTATTTAGACATTTTTCTCCGTAGAAACGAATTCTGGAATACATGTTTATTCCTTTTTTTCCAAAGACGCGACCCGAATAACATATTTAGGCCGTACATTTTTTTGAAGGTACGTTTTAGATTGTTTATATAAACCTTCTTTCTTTTAATCATAAGTTTCCAATAATGTTTCTGACCCTTCCTCTCTCTAAAGGCGCGTTTTGTAATAAGCGTTTGTCCCTCCTTTTTCTTAAGGATACGGCTCGAATAATGTATTTAGGCCGTCTCCTTTTTAAAGATGCGCTCTGAACTATTTATCCAGACCTTCCTTTTATCAATACCACGTTTCTAATAATGTTTCTGACCATCTTTTCCTCTCAAAAACGTGTTTTTAACAATGTTTCTAGCTTATTTCCACCCTAAAAACGTGTAGAATACGCTTTTAGCTCTTCCTTTTTTTAAGGGTGCGACTCGGACTATATATTTAGGCCTTTCTTTTCTTGAGGTACTTTTCTTTAAGGTTGCGTTTTTAATGTTGAATTTGGGTTTTATTACTTATTTAACACTACGACTTTAATAATACTTTCAGTTTCCCCTTTTAACCCCTCTTTTCCTAAAGTTTTGTTTTCAATAATGTTTTGGGCCCGTTTTCCAATTACAAGCGCGTTTTATAACAAACGTTTATCCCCCTTTTTTTTCTTAAGAACGCGGTCCTAATAATGTATTAAGGCTGTCCTCTTTTTAAATGTGCGCTTTGAATAATGTACCTAAACAGTACCTTTCTTAATGGTGCGGTTCGGAATATTAAAGCGTTTTCTTTCCTCTTAGAATTCGAGTATCGGTTAAGCCTTATAGTACCACTCAATAAGTATAGGAAGATTTTTTCAGTCCTTTTATTTTTGAGAAGCGGGGAATCCGTCTCTTTTTACCCTCTTAAAACGGTACCTTGTAAAGTTTACTCGTAGCAAATAGTAATTTTATAATATTATTGTACATATACTAGTAGGTATATCAAGTTCCCCGTTTCGTGACTGTGTACGTAAAACCCTTAAAATTAAAATATTTACGAACTACCATATTTTTAACGTTAACATTAAAAGTTTATTGCGAGAATTATAAAAAATATAAAAAAATAAGAAAGGAGAAATACCTTGAATACTTATATTACAATATTGATAAATAATATAAACAACTTATGTATTTATACGTAAATGGTTAAGGTCTACTACCAAAGCTTTTATCTTATGATTGTACAAGTTGAATTTAATAAACTTTGAAAATATTTCCTTGCAAAATATCACATTTAAGAATAATATTTATATGCCAGTTAACTTTAGTTATATTTTCTTTGTATAAATTTATATTGAAAAATAATTTAAACGTTATCCATAAACTAAAGAAAATGCTACGATTGACATAAAAAGAAAATATTTTTCTTTAGATAGTAACAAAATACAAGGATTAGTGTGAAATGTATATTTAAATAGTGACTAAATATTAAAAGCGGTTTGAATATTGTGTTTCATCC
Source organism: Anisogramma anomala (assembly GCA_038502455.1). NCBI lineage: Eukaryota > Fungi > Ascomycota > Sordariomycetes > Diaporthales > Gnomoniaceae > Anisogramma > Anisogramma anomala. Next base: position 5,914,262 of record JASMMZ010000010.1, on the reverse strand, counting down.
GTTTTCAAAGTATATAAACGGTTTAGTCGTTATTTTTTGGCTGTTTTTGTGTTTCTTAAGCGATGTAGATAATGCATTTTAGTTGTTTTTAAGTTTCGTAAGCAGTTTGGTCGTTTTGTTCTAGCTGTTTTTGTATTTCGCGAACGATATAAATAATAAGTCTTAGCTTCTTCCAAGTTTAGTAAGTGGTTTGGTCGTTATATCTTAACTTCTTTTATATTTCGCAAACGATATGAATAATACATCTTAACAGCTTTTGGGTTTCGTAAGTGGTTTAGGTGTTACGTTTTAACCGTTTTAATATTTCGTAAGCGGTTTAGATGCTATATTTAGGTTGGATGGGTCCCAATAAAAGGTTTCGAAATTTGGTGGTTTTGGGTTGCATAGCCTTATACGTGATAAGACGCTTTTTAAAAAGTACCCAGGTGTATGTAAAGCGTTAAAACGAGTTAATGAATAACGTAACGGGGCGTTTAGTAAACAGGATACCAACTGATTAATAATATTGTATTAAAGTTATCCTTTTTAAAGTTACTCCAGATTTTACAGTCTTATTATGCTTCGGGTTTTAAAAGCGTTCCTACGTGATTCCATACTCCTGTATAATTTTTATAAGTTGTAGTTTTAAACTACAAACTGTTGGAACCGTTATGATATCCCATTATAGGTATTTTACTTCGGGTTATCATTTAATTCCTAAGGTGTTTATAGTTTATTTAGTCGCCTACTAATTAATATCTGTAAGGTTTTTATTACGTTAACTTAGTTGAAAAGTAATCAATGATTGTTTTAATTGTATTAAGATAAGTTAGATTATCCAGAAAAGGCATTCAGAGCGTACATGCCACAGGTGATAGCTTATAAGCTCTCATTCAAAGCATACCACTCTGCTAACGTTCCTTCTAGATCGTGCCATGCATGATGCACTCTGCAAGAGTGCAATCTACAGCGTGTCACGTTATCATACACTTTGCAAGAGTGTAGCCTGCAGCGTTACACGTTATCGTGCACTCTGCAGGAGTGCACCTTGCAGCGTAATGCACTACCACCTACATATACTAACTATAATGATACATAATAATATCCACAAAATTATACATTATATTTAAATACTGATACAGGTAATTATTTTGTTGCTAAGTTTGAACTGGATGAATATTTTCATAGTTATATTAAAATAAAGAATAAAAGTTTCATAAACTAAATATTACATAATCTTAGGTGTTGTAAAACCTTTTATACGACTTGTCTTTTACATTCGACGAATTCTTATAACTTATAGCCATAAATTTATTTCTAATCCTAACCTTTTAAAGTAAACAATTAGAACTTATGTATCAAATTGCCTGAATATTGGCGCACTTATTTTCAATGACCGATTGAAGCCAGTTAAACCAGATATTAATATATTCAAAATATCAATCGTTTTCAAAAAAGAATATTCAATATGATGTTTTCTTCTTATAAAGCCGTTGAAAATATCATTTTACGCAAAATTCATAGTGAAGCTATAGTCAAAATAATATTACCTGGGAAAATTATATATTAATCTATAAAGTATATTAAGATTTCCAAACAAAAAAAAAAACGTTCATTTATATTTGTTCCTTTTTTCTTTTCTAATTAAAGGACACTTATATTGAATTATGCCTTATTTTATCAAGTTTTTTAATCTTTTAGCTATCACTATTAATATTTTCAAATATATGCGTTTCGGCATTATAAAGGAGTGTAAAGATACGATATACTTTTATACCAGTTGAAATAACACCGTATAAACACTTCTATAGGTTAGTAGAAGTTGGAAATATAACGTCTGAAATTACTTACCATATATATGAGGCAATTAGGAATTCTCTAGTGACTCTTGTCGCTACAAGCGATTTGGGCTCCGAAATCCCACCTATAGAAACAAAATTATAATTAGACGTCTACATAGCAAAAACAACGAAAAAAATGTAATATTATTTACTTTTCAAAATTCTTGGCAACACATAGTCCAACACTTTATTCCTGGATATTATTGCCCACCTTATTAAGGACCTTATGGGAAAATGTATGAAAAATACGCGAAAATTCATTGAAATTCACAAGAACCAAATCTTGTGAATTGATTAAAAAAACCTCGTTTCGAAAACATTCCAAGTTCCTTCGACATTCAAACTCCAAATCATATACCTATATTAATGGTTAAATTTAATACATAGATTAATATAATAAAAGTTTCTAAATGTTCTAAGTTCGTAAAGATTTACAATAAATTCCCCAATGTTTAGCATAATTTCAGGTCAATGAAACTTGTTGTTGACCAAATAATAAAGGTTTTACGTATTGAAGGTTGACATAATACGATATTTCATTGTTATCGCTGACTAGGTTCTAGTCAAAATAAAGCCTTTTTAAATTTTTAGTTCAATAACCAATATGATGAAAACTATATAAAATTCACTAACAACGTTTTATCATTTATTTCATCGATTTTTGTTATTTAAAGAAAGTTTTATAATATTGAAAAAGTCGTGTGGTGGTTGATTTCAGGCGTCTTAATAAATAACTCATTCCTAACAGCTATTTATTACCCTTGCAAGCTAATATTATCAACTTTTTACAAGGATTATATTATATTTCAGTAGTATTGAAGTAATTATACAAAAACATGTTATGCAGGCTTGTAGATTCAAGTATTCTAGAATCTACATGAAGGTGTCATAAGTTGGTACCTGGGCTAGCAGTTACCAGAGATCTACCTCTGGTAGTTGCTATACTCTTACGATTCTCTGAGTTTTCCTGTCACATGACCGGGTCTCTCTCATTTCATTACTTATAGTGGCTCCTTATTCAAAGCTTTTTTATCTTTTCCCCATTGAGAATGATAGATAATATCAGACCGTTTTAAACGACATTTTTAGCTCAATGCCTTTATATTTAATCTTTGATTTTTGTTCTACTCGATGGTATTTCCACTAATTATAAATTAGTATAATCTAAGTTGATATTTTTTAACTTTTCAAACCTAAACCTTTGAACTTTAGAATAATTCCTTGACACGCATGTTAGGAACCAAATTTAAAACGACTTGTTAATGCAATACGACTATTTAACTATTTAATACAAACGATTTACCAAGATTTTACACACGAATATGGTTGAAAGGGATGAAGTTATTTACTAATACTCTTCACGTATAAAAAAATGAAATACCAACATATTAGTTACATGAATAAATATAATCCGACAATTTAAAGTTGTTACTAGTACGCCTACGTTTTCAAAGCAACTCCTTTGCTAAAGGGGTCCCGATTCTATATTACCTACAAACAACACACTTATAAATAACGTAACCATTGAATTACTCTCTCCATCCCCAAAAACTATGCTAACGATTATGATGATCCAAAATCTTTCGATTAAGATTATGATATTAATGCTTTATTCGATAAAGTTAACCTTTAACTAATTTAACGTAAACTCTTCGATTGGCCGGTTAAATTTTCCGGTGTTAAGTTACGTTTATTATATTGAAATTAGAATATCATGAAAATTATATAACAATCGAAAATTAATTCATGTGAAGAAAAATCATCTTCACGCTATATTTTAATAATAGAGGGATCTTATAAAAACGGTTATAAAAGGCTATTAAGTTCGCGGTAACGATAGCAGTAATAACGATCCCAATGTTTCTATAGTAATACTTCGTGCGTATCAAAATAACACGAAAGAGGTGAAACCCATCATTGTCCAACTTACAACCTTAAAATAAAAAACCCGCAAACGGTTTTTTTTAAACGTTTGAATAACTTTACTTGTATAAATTGGCGGTATAGCTTAGGAGTTTTCCATTTAATTTGATATTTTCAAAGAATTCATTAAACATATACTCGTTAATAAGTAACTCCCCTTCGATATACCTATGAATAATAAAAAAATCAATCGCTTGTACCTCATTTATTCATAGAAGATTTTATAACTTTCATATTAGATACGATAGCGTTATTTGTGTTAGCAATGCTGATGTTAGTGATATAGTTTATAACGGAAATGAGTATAGCGATACGCTTGTTTACGATAGCTAATAATGTGTTATTATAACCGATATAAACACCTTTTGAAACAGTATTGAACGTCGTGGTAATTTAGGTTAACTATTTTGAAATTTCATTCCGTAAAAATCATAACTTATAGTTAAAGTGTAGTGCGGTTAATCATTTTATTTCTACCTACTAGTCAAATCCCGCGTAACGCCCAAATAGTTTTAATACTAAAGTTAATATTATAATTTACTTTACCCTAACCCAGAGCCTAATCGATTTTTAGCGGAGAAATCGTAACTTTTATTTACGATTGAGTATAGAATTTGAAGAAACTTTAATTCGATACTGTAACTCAACCCTAGCTTTGAGATACCTCTATATTTATAATAAATTTAATATATAATATCATTCAAGTTGATAATGTTCCGGCAAACATTAATTGTAAATATTATAATATTATAAGTAACTAGTTTACATGTAGATTATAGTTACTGTATATTCTCATCAAATTTTAAAAAATTGTTGAATTTACACTCTACATACTTAGAATTAGCTTACAGCGTATTTTTTATGACTTATTTAAACGTTCACTTTAATAGATAACGGTATTGAAAGGGGGTTTATATTATTCATTACTTGTAATAAAAAATCATTTTGGGTAAATATTAGATGAAATATAAATAGGTAATTTATGATGTTTCAAAGTATATATTACTTTGAAACTGAACAGATAACTATCGCGTATGAAAAGGAATTCTGCGCCGTTATACGAGAAATTCAAGGGAGTTGATATAGCCAACTTTTATATTATTCCCCGTAAAGCTCGGAGGGAATAAGTTATTATTCAGCAGTTTATCGCAGTTTCCTTTAAAAATATTAATAAGTTGTAACCCCGAAGTGAACCGTATCCATTAATTATAAGCTCCCCAAAACATTTAAGGGGTTTGCGTCCCTATTCGATAAAGCCGTAATAGATTTACTTCCTCTTTATCGTTAAAGTACCGACTACAAAATAATTATTTAAAATGATAATTAGAGATAACTCTTAAAATTCCTTTAAGGTACGTTATCCGATATATTACGGGAGAAGATTTTGGTATTATGGAAAAGGTGAACCAAATTGCTAAATCAGAGCGATATTTACACATGTAGTTCCTTAATAAGTACCCCCATATTTTTCGCTAAAAAAACCTAGGGCGACCTACGCTTTAACGTCAATTACCACAAACTTAATGTTATTACGGAGAGCGACCGCTATACCCTACCCAGAATTAAGACAACGCTTGCAAATATTTTATGAGTAAAAGAATTTACTAAATTTAACGTTGAAGCTGTCTTTCAAAAATGATATATTAAAAAACAACGAGTAAAAACCTACATTCCGCATAAGTTTTGGACCTTTTGAATAATGAGTTACCCTTTTTGGATTTTCCGGTATAATGGTAACTTTTTAACAATATACTAATAATTTGCTACACCTTTTTTCGATATTTTTATTCTATTTACCTTGACGATATTTTGGTGTATTCGAATAATAATTTCGACAATTATTACGTTTAGGTAATAGAAGTATTAAACCACTTCAACGTCATGAGTCCAAACCTTATTATTTATAAATGTAAACTTGGCGTTGAAAAATCAAGTATTTGTAATTTTTTATCAAAATGGGAATTAAAGTATATATAAACCCGGAGAAGTTATATGCTATTCAGAAATAGGTATCGTTTATATTGACATTGGAAGTTTAGGATCTTTTCAGCTTTACCAATTTTGACCAGAAATTCATTATAAAATATATCAAAATCCCCAACATCTAAATTAGTTCAATTAAAAAGTGCGTAGCTTTCCATTAAGGGCTAGAGCGGAAAGTTGTCTTTCAACAGCTTAGAATTCTTTTTCACTTTAAACTAATTCTTGCCTAATAGTACACTCATTAAGAAACCTTGTTAAAGTTTAATCATTCTGGTTAGGCCTTAAAAGGATATTTACACCAATAGAATGTTTACAGTACTCTATAAGTAGTAACTTATTACTTTTGCTTTTTATTATTTACTGATTTTAATTAAGAGATCTATTATTGAAAACTACTAAAGATTATAAACCCATTCAAAATATGAAACGTAAAATTACGGGTTATGGCTCGCCCATTTATTATCCTCAGGAACTATGAAAAACTAAAAAACTTTATAACTACCCGCCGATTTTCCAAACAACAAATTCGCTAATTGGAACGAATTTTTCAATTATGTTTCAAATTAATTTCAGTAAAGACCTCAAATTTATATAGCTCGATATAGTATTATAACAAAATTGAGATATTCTCAAAAACATTTTTATTTCCACCTTTCAAGTTAGGAATTATAGCTTTTACACCATAGATGAGTTTTTTTTTTAAGTATCTCCCACATATACATGTTTTCCGGATTACTATTGTTAATAAGTTTATGTCAAAGGATTATACACCTTTTACTAACGCCGACCTTTCAAAAAATTGAAACGTCGTTATTATCTGAAATATTATTTACCCCCGCTAGGTTCGCGCGGTTTATATAAACGATAAAGATTTCTCTATTAATATTTCATTTCACGATGACCAAATACTTAAGGTTTTTATTTTGGAATATTTAGTAAATAAGAATGGTATTTTGCGATTTTGTAACCATATTTAGATTACTTCTTACAAACTACTCACTACCGTATAAATTTAGGCTATATATAATTTACTTTTTACCGGATATCCAATATGCGATTCTATCATTGCAATTCAAGGCGAAATATATTTTAAACCCGGATTATACCGTACGATCCGACGTTTTTTCCAAGATTATAATGTTTGTAAGCGAAAGACTTTTTGACGATACCGTTTAAAGGGATTTCTCAAAACTTTACCAATTTCCGAGCGACTTGAAAAAAAGCCTTTAACTGAGTTTATCATTGATCTCTCCTAAAAACGAGTGAATGAATTATATTATCTTATAATTATTACGGATCGTTCAAGTAAAGTTATCACATTAAAATTAATCAATACCATGGACATCTAAGCTTACACAAAGCGGTTTATAAACTGTTATATACTATTTTACAGGTTTCTTTACATTATTATTAGCGACCAAAATTCTGATCAAATTAGTGGGTTTCAAAAACGTTTTTACAACTTAATATGGATAAATAAACGTTTAAGTACCGTATTCTACCCTGAGACGAATAGTATTACCAAGAGTATTAATTAAAAGATTCTAATGTATGTACATTCTTTTGTTATTTATGCTTATTTCTATTAAAACCATATATTCCTCTAATATTAAATAGCGTTAAGTAATAAAGATAGAAATATTATTAGTATAAACTTGGTTTTTATAATATAAAATTATTACGTCGACACTATATAACCTATTTAATTTTTATTTTTTCAGCTACGAAATTACACGTCAAAACTAAAGCCTTTGTTCATTGTATTCGAAACGTTACGGAAAGTGTAAAAACTGCAATAATTGCTACGTAACAACGTAGAAAAATGACCGCTAATAGAGAACGTTCTCTCTCGCTACGGTTTTGGGTTGGAGATAACGTTAAGATTTTCTTTAAAAACTATAAAACGGATTATTTTTTCAAGAAACTAAGCCAACTTAATAACAAATACGGTTTGTACGCGTCTTAGATTTCCACACCATCGAACTTAATATTGAGGATGGGAACTGCCCCCGATTTTACATAAATTTACTCGTGTAAACTACATTCAACCTGCTCCTGAACTATTAAATTTACAACTATTAATTTCCTTTTGAAAATATTATCAATGATAATAATAAAACCGAACTTTAATTTTACGTTAAATGTATTTCATGAACCTAGAATTAACCTTGAATAAATAGCCTCTGTTTTCAAAACTCTACAGAGCGATTGGTTTTAGTTAGATAGATAGGTTATGTATATTTAACTTAAAAATCGTTTTCGAATTCTTTTATAGTTTAACTAGGAATAAAGATAGATGATTCTGCCCAACCCGCTCAAGGACTTAATTCGAATTTATTTTTTTCCAGTTACTGGGACGTCTAGGAGCTAATATTCTACAATTCCTATGAAGTGGAGATTTAATTTATGAAAGTTAATAGTAATAATAGGTAAGTTAATACATGTGAGTTAGTAATAACAATAGGCTAATTGAACTACGTAGGCTAAGTAAAATTAATAGTCTGGCTAACCTACGTTAGTTAAAATAGATGTAGCGGTAATAAGTAAATCAACTTACATATGTTAAGTGGAAACAGTGGAGGGTAGCCTCACGTTAATTAAATTGGCTAGTAGTAGCAGTAAGTACATTGACCCACTTGGGTTAAGCGGTCACGATAAGCTGCTTAACTTAAGTTAGTCAAAATAACCAATGTGTTTACCCCAAAAAAGGGAAAGGAAAGAATAGGAGGGGGAAGGGTACGCCAGAGGTAATATCATAGGCTGGTGCCTATGTTGGCAGTCACTAGGGATATAGCCCTAGTAGTTTCTATACTCCTACGATGCTTTGGATCGTCCTATCACGTGACCGAGCCACTCTTATTCTATAGCCTGTAGAAGCTCCTTAGTAGAAGTTTCTCTCTATTCTCTTCATCGAGGCTAATAAATAGTATCCGACCATCTTAAGCAACATCTTTGGCTTAGTTCCTTCACAGAAGGACTTGATATATGATCAAGTATATCCTCATAGAGATCTAGATAAAAGGTCGAGACTCTGTACTAGTAAATACTATCCTAGGCAGTATTCCGTATTGATTCTCCGTACTAGTTAATACTAGTACTTTCCCTAGTAAATACTAGTGTCATTTAAAAATATTCTTATCTTTGGTGAATTCCTTATCTTTGGTATTGAGAAGTGTGAGATACTTGAAGTTATACCAAGTACGAACTGACGCTATTGTTGAGTATGCTGGGTAACTATATCTGTTGTATTTTTGACACATTCTCTTGAAAAGTATAGTACACTTAAAAAGAGAAAATGAAGGAAATTGACAATAAAAATGAAGAGTAGAGGGTAAGGTAAGGGAGGTATAGTGTTGAGAAAAATAAAGTTGGTGGATGTAAAAAGTAAAAAGACCTGAAAACCTATGTGGTTCAATTTGAACCGATAAATTTTATAATACTTTAATATCCCAAAGTTTATAGTAAAAACACTTTGATATTTCATACCCATAATACCATACAAGGTAACTTGAAGCCCGAGGATTCATAAACCATACTATTAATTTGAACACAGGTTAACTAAATCAAGCCATAACATTATCACTTCGTATTTTACCCTTGATAGTAGGTTTTTTTTTACCTGTTGGTAACTTATTCGTTCGGAAAAGCCCCTTTGATTTATATTATATTGCGTTTCACTTCATTCTTCATAAATTATCTTCTAAGGGTGATTTATTACATATGCGAGTAATATTAAAGGTTCCTAATAAACTTAATAGATTCTTCCATAGATATTAATATATATCTCTATAGTTAGTAAGTGGCTATGCTGCGGAGTACACCTTTGCAAGAGTACATAGTAACGTACCACTCTGCAAGATGCATTCCTTCAGAGTGCATGACAGCGTTCTACTGGCTGGAAGTGGTATTTTCAGAGTGTACGATAGAGTGCCATTACCTAAAAGGAAGATTAGCAGATTGCATGGTAGAGTACCACTGCTTGGATGAGAGGTTTTTAACCTTTTACCCGTAGAATTTACTCTCTGAATGATTTTCCTCATTTTAATATCTTCATCCTACTTTAACACACACCAATATTTTTAATTCCTTTTTTGTTACTTTAAAGTAATGGAGACCTTACCGACACTAATTAGTAGTTGACTCGGTCGACTATAAACAGCCTAGAAAAATAGAGACAAATACAAGTTGAATACCTATAACGGGATATTGTAACGGTTCTAAATGTTTATGCTCTAATGTTACGTTTATATAGGAATTAAACAGAATATATATAAGAATTATAAAAGTAGAGTACATTTAAGAAATGACAGCTTTAATAAAATATTATTAACTCTTATTAGTACTCTATTTATTGAAAGCCCTGCTATAACATTATGAACCTTTATTAGCGCTGAAACGTATCCAAGAACTTTGTGAAAATCATTTCATTATAAATTGGGCCATATAAGCCAAAATCATTAAGCTTTGGAACCTTTTGTTGGGATCTATCCGATTTAAACGTAGCATTTAAACCGCTTACGAAACACCAAAGCCGCCAAAAACTCAATATCTACACCGCTTACAAAACCCAAAAGCGGCTAAGATACAGCACCTAAACCGCTCGTAAATAAAAGGAGCGGCTATAACAAGATATCTGAATCGCCTAACAAATAAGAACCGAGTTTACATACATATATACATATACTCATATTTTTCTTCCCTTACCTATTATCCTGTTCGTTTCCCTTCGCTTGCCCTATACAGCCTATTTTTAAGTTTATTACTTGCGACGGTAAGTTTAATAGCCGTTTAACTAACTTCAAGTTTACGAAGCGTTAAGGATGCTAATTTGAAACTTCAAACTAATTTATGGTTACGCTTTATTTATATCTTTTTAAAGTTTACGTGTATTAATAAATGTTAAATACTTTACTTTAATCGTTTCGATATGCCTTATTTGCTTTTCGTTTACGTATTTATACGCTTTTATTTTGATTATATGGAATGAACCTCCTGAAATACCGTATTTCAAACGTTTCTGAACCTTACCCATAGCATAAAAACCAATATTCACACCGCTTTAACATTTTCGATACACATACAAATCAGTATTTAAACCGCTTTAGGATACTAACACTTTAATAATTATAGCCATAACACCAATAACCCTAGAAAACACCAGCAATTACTTCAACCTTTGAGTCCTATACATGGAGATTAGAAAGTTTTGATACGTAAAATTATCTCCAGACTTTGAGATAATATTATTGATACAATAATTGAGAAACTAAACTCTTTCGCATCAAACACGTATATTTTAAATTTAATTCTTCGTTATTGGGAAAATAAGACCTCGGAACCTAGTATATTCGAAGATTTTTTTGGAAAAGATTTTCGGATTGTATAATAAGAATATAGTATACGGTATATAGCTTTATTACCAAAACATTAGGGATTTAACTACAAAGTGGAGTAATTAATACCACAGGAGTCAAGAACGGATATCCTATAAAATTCCCATTGAAAATGACGAAATTTACCAACTTGTTAGATTAGGAGGATAAAGATGTATATTAAACAGATTTTGTAAAAAGGTATTACTTAGAAGAATAGAAGAAATAGAAAATATAAAATATTCTAAAAAAGCAATAAAACGGATATAATAGACGAATATAAGGCGTAGGATGCTTCAATAATATACTCATACCCCAAGTTAAGTATAAAAAGTTCAAGGAAGACGAAAAACGACCATGGTTATTATTCATTATGTAGGTATAATATACTCTTATATCTGTACGTGCTGTAAAGAAAAGAAAAATACAAAATTACTCCTTAAATACGATTAATACCCTTTTCGGTTATTATAGGTGCGGATGGAACACCGGAAAGAACCCGCTTCAAGAAAATATAAGTGGTGTAAAACGATAATACATACCATACAAACTAATACCCGCTAACCATGACTCTTACCGTAACTTTTTACCGTATCGCCTATCTACCTATAGAATTTGTTTTACTAAACTTACCAACTTTATCAGGCTTTGAAATAAGGACGTAAACTATAACGGCGATCTATAGGATGAGCTAGATAACAAAATGCGTATAATACTAAATATATATAAAGGGATAAATAATGAACCGTCTCAATTTCACGTCATTTGGCCCAGTATGTTATTTAGGCAGGCTAAGAAATAGTATATACACTATTTTAAGTAAGTAAACACATTGACGAAATGTTATAACCACTTAAAATTATATTTTGATACGGAAAATTACTACGAATTCTATTATAGGGATTGGATTAATACTACCTAGGAATCCATAAGGAATTGGCATAAAAAAGTTGATAAAAACCTATAAGAAGTGTTTAATGCCCCATTAATGAAAATCCTAAATTTTAAGGTTACTTTTCAACCGAAATATAAGGGTAACAAAATGTTTATTAAAGTAATAATAAAAGTATATCGAGGAAACCCAGATTTAGACCTTACACTATTTAAACCCTAAAAAAACCTAAATGATTTTTGTATAAGACTTGACATATCACTGAAAACCATTATACGCTAATAGTCAAGTTTAGGATCTGTATTCATAACCGATAAAGTTAAAGTCGAGGGCTAGATTACTCAAACAAACCTCGCTGAAACCATTTACTACGTTTTGAATCGAAGGTTCAAAATATACACAGGGTAAAATCAGCGCCCTATATACGGCTATTAAAAAAAGACATTAGAGATGGAGCCCTAGAAATAAAGGGTAAAGTAGCTGTTATCGAAGACGATATTATGGACAAGAGCAAAACTTACTGCGTTTATAACAATAACCATGAAAAAATATACAGAGTTTTACGAGTTTTTGGAAAAATTACATTGCATACGGTAAAATGGGCTATTGGTTTACTAATAACTTGATATATGAGTAGATTCGGATTAAATAACAATTTTATTCCGATTAGCTACCTCAAGACTAAACGGATCTGATTTTGTAATATATACAGCCGAATAAAAAGGCGTAAAGAATAAGCTTAACGCCTTCCTTTCCAATTAAACCTCCAGAAAAGAAAACTTTAAAAATAATAATTTTCACCTAACAACTTAGGATAACGAAACCGCCCAACGTATTTTTACAAACTTGTAGGATACCTTCTTCTTGTATAGTGTAGGCCTAGACTGCGAAAACAGCGTATGGAACGCTTATATAACGTCGCAAGTTACACTTTTAGACAGGTAAATCAACCTATTACCTGATATCGGCGCGGCCGAGATATTTACAACAGGAAAACGATGATGCAACGCGTTTCCAGCGAAATTTCCAAAATTCCAACTCGACCGAATAGGAAAATATCGGGAGGTCCTATTGAGTAAAGGCAAAGCGTCGTCGTTTGGAAAGATCGTTATAAGCATACGATTCGAACCGGTTAAGTTTTACGTAATAGACTTCAAAACGTCATTACTGGTTTCGTTAGTTAATATAAATAAGTTCGGAATTGAGTTCCAAAATACTACTAATTAATCTGTCCGCGTTTCGGATAGCGTATCCGTACCGTTTCGATTTAAATTCGGCCACTTGTAGTTTTCCTTCGAAGTACGAATAATTAAAGCTGTTTAACTAACGTAACTGGAATTACGGATACTGTACCGCCGATTCGAATACCCTGCTACGAAACGCCTTTTGCGGCTACTTTATACCATAAGCCATACGTATGTAAAAAAGAATGTACTCGAAGTTATCAAAAAGTTCTGACACAACTATTAGCTATACTTGTAGGCATCATAAAGTTTTAAATTCCGCCTTTAAAACGATGTGGACTTTGATTACGAGGTAATTATAGACATGATATACCGTAATAGTTATTTAATAATATATACTGTTGATGTAATAATATTATTTTAGATAGCTAAGTTTACACGACGCGTTTTCGTCATAAACCATTAGAATTTTTCAGTCAATTACTAGTTAAACTTTTAATTAGGGCCTTCGGATTAAATTATATACGATGAAAATATGGCTTTCGACTTTACCAAGTCGTTTAATAAAGCTAAGATCGTCGGTAACAAATGTAAGTAAATACAGGTAAAAGTACTGTGAGAGATTGAAAAGTGTAAACAGTATTATGGACCGTTTAAGAAAGCGTATACAGTATTGCCTAAGAAGCTAAAGGGTACCAGTTTTAAGTAATCTATCTTATAAATAACGGTTAACTCCATTAAAAATACTTTTGACTAGAGTGAGCTAATTCCTACGCTTTTTATATTTAGTATTTATCTAAAGATTTATATAACTTTATATTGTAGTTAACTAAATTATAAAAGGCGAATATTATAACGAAGGTTATGGTAGTATTACGTTTTTTACGGGCTAAAAATGATGTTTCGAAAGAATTGGTTATAAAGAACGGCTTTCATAAAACAGGCGTTTTGAAATTACTATTACAGTTTAAAGTCCTAGTTTGCAAAATTTAGGATGGATAGATTGGTCTTTAGAAGATTAACGGATCAATAGGTTACTATATGCTCGTTAACATGCTAAATAATACAACTTCGTTTCGTCAGGTAATAGTACAAAAGTATAAAAAGGAACATATAGAAAGAAACGGCTTAAAACCGTAATTAGACTAGCGGTATCAGCGGGATTGCTTTGACGATAGCGGATTTGAACCGCTCTTTAATATAATACACCCCCCTGGATTACACTTTCGAACCACTACTATTACATAAAAGCGGTCCGCTTGTACTAATATAACTAGAATATCGTTGCTGGGGTAGCTTATTTAACTCGAAAAACTAAAAAAGCCTTAGAAATCTTGTTGTAAACTCCCTAATCACTTAGAAAGAGATGGAAAACCGTGAGCTTAACTTCAAGATTCGTCGCAAAGATGTTGTTACCGCCTTAGGAACCCCGTTCATACAATTTAACTAAACGGAAATCGTGGATTTAATCAAATAAAGCGGTTTTCGCTTTAAAAAATTCGATTAAATAATTCACAACACCTATTGGATTTTTTCTATACACCTCGTATGCGAAGTTAACAATAAAATCGAAAGGCTATACAAAAAGATTTGTTTTATTGTAAAGGATAATAATAACGATGGTGAAAAGGATATTATAATATGGTCGTTTACCTTATAACATATAAATAACCATTTTATCTTGATATTTATAACCTCTGTTAGTACCATTTATTACTTATATATTAAACTCCTTAATATTACATAAATTTATATATAATTCGGGGTGCGGATTAAACGGCGTATTTATGCCTATATGCCTACGGATTTTAGAAAATATCATCCACCCGAAACGATTTCACGTATTATAAAACCGTTTTATAGCTTGGCTAAAGCTAGTATATACTAGTATAATTATTGGTAAATCTTAGACTTTGCAACGTTGTCGATTCGATTAGTCGAAGTAACAGTAGTATTGCATTGGTTAAGTAGTGGATGTATTGTTCTAGGCTTGGCAGACCGCCAGCCGGTTTGCACTGTAATTTGTATAGTCAATTACTTGGCTCGTGCCCTAGAGTAAAGTGCAACGTACTATACTCGACTTACACCCAATGCGGTAAGTCCGTATAAAGCAATACACATGCAGTACGATCAATTTTACTCTAAGTAAAGTTGACCTACTGCACTATATGTAATACTATTCCAACACTGGCGGCTTTTTAGTTTCTGCTCGCACGCCAGTGTGGCTAACCAATCCTTTTCAGCTACCACTAAATTACCTCTTCGTCAACTAGCTAAACCCTTGTCAATTTCAGTTGACTTTTATATTGAATTGCACCCAATTATATGAAAGTTAACTTCATTTAACCTTAATTACTCCATCGCTCCGAGGTCCGAGTTTATTAATTCTTACAAAATCTTTTTTGGTTATAAACCTTTGCGGTCCTCTACTTTAACCATGCCACTTAAATAAATTACCATTATTCATCTTCTAACAATTTTCTTGTTTGCTAACATATCCCTCATCATGTAATCCGGGGTTTTTAGGCAGCCTATTCACGTAGCCCTCGATCTGTATAGTGAGCTTATTACTATCTACAAACCCTTCCAAGGCTTTATTCGGCGATACCTTTATTATAACGTTAACAAGGTTATTTTTGTTATCGATTTTTCAGAACTCCTTAATTTTCCTCCGCTAGTAAGCTTTATAGAGTGCTATTATGTCGATCATTAGGCTTTTTTCATTAAAAGTTCCGAGTTTCGAAAGGCATTTAAAAAGACTCCTTAAGTCGGTACAAATTACCCACGTAATAAGAGGAATCTTTAGCTTCCTAATAATATTATTAAGAGTTTTCTACATTGCCATACCTACGTCGAAGCCCAAAATTATACCATAAATCTCCAAAGCCAATACGTTTCATATAATCATTTTACACTTAACAAAGGTTTAGTAAATCAGGTTACCGATAATGTTAAATTATTTTTCTACCCGTATTTTTAACGAGGCTAATTAGAAAGCCAATTTGTAAAAAATAATAGGTGTTTTTTCTAAAGAACCCGTTCGTAAAGATTATCAACTTAGCCTTTAAAAGGTTGATTAAAACTTTATTAATCCTGCAATCTAAGTTTCGAATTTACTATTCGAGCCTTTTATTTAAACAGTTAAAATACTTATCCATTAGCGTTTGTATTTATACCGCGATGGATAGATCGTAAACAGCTTTCGGTTAATATAAGGTAGTAATATAGCCACATTGAGTACGCTATTTTAAATACTATTAAGCCCTAATTTCGTTAATTTTATTACTTGTTGTTGAAATAGCGTTGTAGCCCTTTAACTAAAGTTAAGGCCGAAATTAACATTAAGTATACGGATTAACGATTTATTAAAGTTAAGTTAGGTGTTTTTCATTATCGTCATTACTGGTTTATAATTCCAGAACTTAGAGTCTTTCATTGTTTGCTGTTCTAGTGTTATAAAGTTAGCCGTTTCGATGAAAAGAATATCGTTAATTTGTATATCTACTGTATTGAAATCCTCCTTTTACGTCACTAATAGGTACAGGTCATACGTTAAGAATTTGATCGTTAGCGGTAATTTAAAGTGCGACTAATAAGTCAAGAATCAGTGGACACCTACTTTAATTAATCTATACGATGGTTTAATATAACATATTACTGTTCCTAAAGAGTGAATGACACGAATTTCGTATAGTAGTTTTAGTAATACGACCCGTTATAAATACATTACTAAATACGTAAAAACTCACGTGATATTACGACTATTAAATGTAGATTTACCTTTAGTTTTGGCTAACAAACTTGTTATTAAAGTAATTACTAAGCGTTAGCTAATCTTTCAAATCGTTGGCGATTATGTAAAGATTTAGATTTTATTTTTATTACCGTATCCTTAAGAGATTAGGTGTGATACTTTGTACGGCCATCCCGTGATTTTGACTTTAATCTCGTAGATAATTTTCTACTTAAAGATCGGAATTTTTCAGTTTAGAGGTTAAAATCGGTTTTTAATACGAATTATACAACCCTTCGAATTAATAGGCCGTTAATTGCGACTTTATTACTTTGCTTAATGGGTTTACCAGATATTTTAATAATCACTTACGCTCGGAGTTTTAATGCAGGGTTTTTGTTATCCTTCTTTTTCTTAATTAACTAAGTAGTATTATAGATACGGCCCGGTATATATTTACTTTCTTTATCGTTTTTCTTTTTCGGAAGTCGTCCGCACCGACGGCGTTTTATTAGCTTGTCAATAACTGATAAAAGAGGTTCTTGTTAGCTCAGTAGCTTGGATTAGTGAGTTTGAAGGTCTTTATTTTTGATAACCTTAATATAAGGCTTAATTTAAGTGATTCGGAAAGGTATAAGGCCGTTAGCAATTTTAATAATTACTTCGAAGTTTATGATATTTAATATTTTATACGAGTCTTTTCATTTACCAAGCTCCCGCAATACAAGAACTTTACTTTACAACGGTAAAGTAAGTACATCGATTGTTAAGGAGCCGTTCATGGTGTTAAAGGCGTTACTAATCTAACGGTGTGCTGATTATCTTCGCAACTCCCTTAAAGCTTTGTTATAAATCTCAATACTTTTTTAAATACTTGTCGAAAGCAGAAATTCACTCGTCAGGTGTGTGTACGTTCTAAAGACTAGGAACGTTTGTATTGGGATATCAAGGCCCATAGTGTCGTTAAGGCCTTTCACTACTATTTGTAAGCGTGTTTCCGAATCTGTAAAACTTTCAATCTCTAACGTAAGGATATTATACTCTCAGCGAAGTAGGGCTTGTGACTTTTTAACCTTCCCAATGATTTAGTAAGCTTTTACAGATACCTATTTATACTAAATACCTATTATCTTAGCATTTTCCTGAAATTACACCGTAATAAAGTTGGTAATAGTATTGTAGACGACGATGTTAACCGGAGTTAGGTACGTTTTAATTTATAATATCCTTAACGTTTTTTACGTATGCTTTGCCGGAAGGCACTTTAAAAACTTAACCCTGTAAAAAGGGGTTGCAGATTTAACTATATAAAAGATAGGTTTATTATTTAAGCAAAATATATTGATAAAAATCTAGTAATTAAAATTCTTATCGTTTTTAGTATGAACTTAAATTTCCGGGGGTTTTAGGTATACGTTTGATAATAGTAACAAAGTTTTTTAATTGCTTTGAGGGTAAAGTACTCTATATTGTTATAGCTTACGGATTTTAGTATTTTATATATCTTATTCACGGTTAGACAGTTCAAAATTCGGTGTAATTAACGTATTTCCGGTTTCGTTAAGTGTAACACCACTATTTCCGAACCTTAAAGATAAAATTATAGGTTTCCCTACTTAAGGACGAGTGGAAATCTTTAGCCGTTTTTGACCAGTTTATTTGCGTTAATGTCGACGTTAACGCTAAGAATCTTTATATCCTCAAAACAAAAAAAGAAAGAGGTAATGGACTAAAAGATATAAAACTTAATTGCTCCTATAATAGTTTAAATTACTATTATCTCTAGTGACGATAGTTGTTTACTTGGGCTAAAGCCAATTTCGCCGTTGCTAGCATTATAAAAATTAATTTTAGTGTTTGTAGTACTTTTTCTCCATAAATCTACATACTGAGAATAGCCTCCTGTTAAGTAACTCATTGCTCTTGTGTCTAGTATGATATTTTCAAACTTGTGATCCATATAACAATCGCGGAAGTTAAAGGTATGAAATAGGTTAGAGGCTTGGTTGGGGTAAAGGCAAGGGTCTTTACTATCCAAACAGTATAAAAAGGCGTGGTTGGTTAGTTATTAAGCTGTACTAGGAGTAGCATCTTTGCGTCATTTGATTTACTTGGGGGCGTTGGTAGCGTTAGTTAGCTCGTCACTTTTAAAATTTTCGATTTAATTTAAGTAATCCTATTTCGAAGTAGTAGAGTATTAGGTGTAGTATACTACTTTCCTGTTATTACGTTCGGTTAGGGGGTGCTGAGTTGACTTACAGCCAGACTTGTTATAAATTTAGTATGTCGCTATTCTTATGACGATGTTATTTATGGGTAACAGGTCCGCCTAAATCTTGTTGGCGTCAACGTTGTTATCATCTTTAGTTTGGAACCGAAGTCGATGGGCTAGACCTTAAGCGTTATAGGCGCCCATACTTACGATTAACGTAGTAAATTATTGTAAGGTCTTTTTTATCTACGTTAATAAAGTTGCCAGTTTAAAGGTAAATACTAAGTTAATTTTGTATACACGTTATGACTGTAGTAAGCGAGGAGCGTAACTGGCTAAAAAAAACCTTCGCAGGTGGTATCTGTGTGTTATATAGTGTATTCGAAGTTGTTAACACCTATAACTGCTATTCGAACCTATTTGTGAAGTATAACTTCGCTAGCATAGGTTTTCCTTATTGCTTTTTAGTATAACATTAACTTATTAAGCATCTGATTAAAGATGTCAATTAATATTTCCTCTTTTTTCTTTTTTGTTATTATTATAATCTACCTCGTAATGGTCTAGGTTGTATAATATTACGCAAGGTGGACGTTGTACTTGAACTAACCCTTTTGTAATAATCACACTAAATACTCATGAGTAAATAGAAGGTGTTAGGGGGTTTATGTTAGCAGTAAGATAGTAGAGGTAACAAAGGTGCAATATTAAGAAGATGTTTGTTCGTTCTGTAGAATGATTACTAGCTGTTAGGCTATTCAGGTGTGTAGACTGAATACTTAGATTAACAACTGAAGAGCTATGAAGGAAATACTATCTATGTAGTGCTGACCGTGTCCTTATATCCTATAACCTTCATACCATCTTTAGTACTGAGGCTTACCGGTGCTCACTGAGGCTCAATGAGTACTTGTAATCTAGATAACTCTAACCCTGGAGGGTTGCCTAGTCTGGTGCTAACAAAGAGATGTTTCCCGCCTGATGTTTTGGACTTCAGGCTCTCGGTAGCTCAGCTGCATGCTGGCCTATTTCCTGATGCGCCAACGTACTTAGGTCATAACACCTTTATACCAATGTAGATTTCGCGAAACGTAGTGGTTTTAATTAGAAATGTTAGATAGTAGTCTTTGGCGTACCCTGTAAGGATTCCGGGGAATAGTAAATGAAAACTAAAAGGGGGAACCTCTATTCACTTATAAATGTTTAGAAAGGGTATAATCTTAGTATTGAGGAAGTTATAAGGCTTTCTATTATACTTATTCATATTATCCCAAATTTTGGCGAAATCCATAAAGAGTTTATAATTAATATTAACTATTTTGACAGGTCTTGGGGGAAGGTCTCGATAGTTATCCCAGCCTTAAATGGTGTTGCCTAGCAATTTAAGCCTTAGAGCTTCCGAGGTACGCTGTTAAAGGTAATTGATAGTCGTCTAACCCGAGGGGAAAAGTCTTATGGTAGGACTTTTGGTGGGCTCCCACGTGTAAGCAAATCTAAAGGGGAAAGTTTTTAAGGGATTTGACGATTGAATTATTAAGAGGCGATAGGTATTTCATGGTTTTAGGAGGCTTGACGATCCTGTTTAATTGACTAGTATAAAGTACCAACGTTAATACCTCTAGCCACGGTGAAAGCTGCTGCTTTACGTGCCCTGCCGCTATTAAGGGCGTATTCCGCGCTGTTATATAGGGGTACTGAACTTCCGAACAAGTTAATAGGTTTCTTATAGCCAGCACGTAAAGAGGCTTAACTTAGCTGGTAAGGGTGAAAAAGAGGTCTTCTAGATCGCGTGTAAGGGCGATAAGGTTTCTTAACACCTTTTTCCTTAAGATTTAGTTTTTAAGGGCGTTCCTGAAGTTAGGTCAGGTCGAAAAGCTTTTACGCCAGCTTTGTAGTACCCAGTAATGGCATATAAACTTCTTGTAGCTTAAGTTTTACTTTGATCCTTAACTTAACCCCTTCTTAAATTGAAATTCATATATTAATAGTCCAGTTGCTAAAAAGGTTCCAAAAGTTGCTGAAGATGTGATCAGGATCTTTAGTATTGTTTTGTTTAACGATGTAATAGCTAATAAAGTTGGTGAGGTGTTTTTCTGTTTATTTTTCATTAACATCTAACGCCCAAAGGTTTTCGTCGTAAAACTTGGTGATAGTAGTTCCGAAAGCATTAATTCCTTTCTAAATCTCTAAGGTAGGTGCCATCTTGAAGTTTAGGGAAATGTAGGACTTGGTGGATGAGGAACTTGGTAATTTTAGGCGTAAAATTGCGTAGGAACTTGACGACTTGACATGAGGTCGCGTGACGTGGCTTTCTTAACGCAACTTAGTGTTTTCGATTAAAGCAGCAAACTTGATGATGAAAGTGACTAAGAGAGAGAAAATATTAAAGTAGGGTAAAGATTTGATATAAGGGATAAGGCCGAAGGTCGTTGTTGGTAGTAGGGAGCAAATGTTATTTGTTATAGTTGTTTAGCGTAGGAACTTAGTCGTTTTTCTATAGTAGTAACACCCGTAATAGTATTAACTTAGCTGTTTGTTAATTTTCCGAACTTTGAGAATTCTGATAGTTAATCTTAATGTTTTTCTTGAAGAAAGATCAATGAAGATTTCTTAGTGTTTTCGATAAAGATACCGTCATTTACTTCTAGATTGCTGTTGTAAGACTGATACAATCCAAAAGTTTTTTCTGTTATCCTGCAGTTTTGAGACTTCCATAGTACTAATAGAGACCTTTCGCAAAAATCTTTCCTTTACCCTAGCTGCTATAGCTATAGAGCGTAACTGGAAAGTAGCCTTTTCTTTTACTTATCTAATCTGTGCTTAGAATAATAAGCAAGCACTAATTAGTATTGGTAGACTTTAGTAGAAAGAGACTAAGGCCGGAGCTGTCGCTCAAGGTGGTCGAATTCTGTCTTTAACCCTCGATGAAGAAGAAAGAGAAGAGAAGTTCCTGCTAGGGAGCAGCTATGGAGCTAAGATAGTGCAACCCTCTCCCCAGTCATTTGCCGTGTTGTAGAGTGTTTTTAAGCGGTTTTCTCCCTGCTATAGAGTATCGAAGGAGCGTATAGAACTACTAGAGTTGGATCCCTGGTAATATTAGCCAGGCACTAGCCTGTAATATTACCTTTGAAGACACTCCTATAGTCTCTTCCCCCGTTTGTTTGGTGTGTGTAGTATTGTTGTAAATAACGCCATAAGTATAAGGAAAGTAAACGCGCCTTTCAAAATATTACGGTTCTGTATACAAGGTATTAAGCCAAAGTTACGTAAAGAGTGCCTTAACGCCTTCTTACCCCTCCTAAAAATAATCCTTAAACTCTCAGTTATAAAAAAATAAACCTCCTTCGTTTTTTAACCTTTAATATTTGCGTATAGTGTTAGTACCTTTATTTATTAGTGTAACAATTATTTTACAGTTTTAGTATTTTTTACAGCTTCTTTATATCGTTGCAATAAATCCCTAACTTGCCACTAAGGTAAACAAAGCCATGAAGGATATGGATTATATGCTCTGAAGTTACTTGGTTCTTACTAATGAGCATAAAGTTCCCTACGTTAAGAGCTATCGACATACACCCCAATAAAACTCGCGAATAAATATATTTCGAATAAGTTTATAAAATAGCGTATAGTTCCAGAAAATTTTGCTAAGAGACGAAGGGCAAGTGGTTTTGATAATTACGAGGGAGCTGTTAACAAATAGCTAAATATTGGAACCCGATACCGCCTTTGTTTTATTAGAACTATAAGTAGTAGTTTTGATTATACTTATACGCCGTTAAACCTAAATCCCCATATGAATAAGGTTGTTAAGGAGTTATTTGAAATATATTTAGCATTCAACTTTTAAAATTGGGGTAAATTTACGGTTTTTAAGCCGTTTAGTAGGTGTTAAAGAGCGGCTAAAAAGCCTGTAATCTTAGGTGATCGCCGGGAAAAAAACTATGAAAGTACGTCGAGTTACGTAACGTAAGGTTGATATTAGAGGAGGGGGGGGGGGGGGGGTTTATCCCCGTTACTCCCATGCGGTCTGGGGGCCTACGGGCCGTGTAATTAATAAAAAAAAACGTAATATTTAGGTAATTTTTTCGTAACTGGGTAAAAACGTGAAAGGTGTTATTAACGAACAGTTAATGAGATTTGTTAAAAACGATATAAAAGCTTATTGAAGTCTAGAAACGCATTAATGCTAACTTAGGTTGTATATATACAAAACTATACTAACTTATTAAAAAGGGGAGAAAATACTAAATAAAGACTTAAATTAAGATTTGGAGAATATATTTAAGTAGGCCCAGGCGTTAAAGTTTGTTTTTCATATCCATTAATATTTACACGTTTATTTAACACCTGTTCATTAACGGTTTATACATGACTTCATTTTGTAAAGTTAAGTGCAAAATTATACCTGTTTGAGGCCTAGATGTTAAGACTTATCGTAATATTTACTTAATTGATAACGCGATTCGAAGGTATCGAATAATAAAGTATTAGAAAAGTTTAAAAGCGGCCTTTACGTTAAATATATATAATTTACCTACTTAACTAAAAGCTGTTATTTCGGTTCATTATAAAGTCTGGTATGTTCGACTTAAGGTTTATTACAGGCCCGTAATATATTTTTAACTTATCATTTCGATTCTACCTCGCCGTCATCGTTTTTAATAATTGTAACTTATGGTTAAAAGTTACGAGTTTTTATTAGCTTAAAAACGGATTCAAAACGGCTCGAACGAGTTAGTTTATATAAAATCGGGGATGCTTTCCGTTCGATATATTAAATTTAATCACATAGGAGTCCATTACACGCATTACTTAGTACTTAACGTCAAACTAAGTTCACTTTTCAAAAATCTTATTTAGCTTATAGTTTTCAAAAAAACGTTAAAAATCGTTACTAATTCAACAACATTTTAAGGGGGAATGCTGCCTATTCACGACGTCTTTTATACGCTTTTACGTAACCACTATTACCACTTATATGAATTCCGTAACTTCAATAATTCATCAAATAAAGTTTTTAACCCTTACGCATAGTATTGTAGCCAAAACGAAAAAATGTTATACTAATTATATAAAATCGACGTAATAAATATAGGTTATAAAAAATAGGTTAATACTAATCGTAATCGTATTTCTATTATTTAAAGTTAATTAATAGCCGGGTAATAAACGGTTTTAATCGAATTACGTGTAAACGACGAATAAACATAAATAAATAAAAATCTTTTTATTTACAGGTTCGGTTGCGCCGTCAGTTTTAGGGTAAAAGGTAATATTTGAGGGTTATTTTACCTTCTTTTTGTCGTAAAGTCGTTTTTAAAACCCATGAGTTTAATTAGAATTACGGTCGTTAATAAAAGTACGCAGAAATTCATGAAATTACTAATAACAATTTAAAATCCGCTTCGTATAAACCTCGACATTTATGATAGTTATAACCTCGAGATTAATGGTTTTAATTAAACGGTTTATAATAACTATAAAGTAACATGGATTACTAACGTATTGCTAGGGTCAATTGATTATAAAATCGACAGAAAGTTCTCTTTAAAGCCGTTCGAAAACTGGAAGGGGGTTGAAAAGCCTTTTTAACAGTATTTCCAATAAGTTATACGGTTTTAAACTTTATAATTACGGTAGAAACGGCGGACCGTACGATGTAAACCTAACTAGAAATATGTTTTGAAAAGAATAGTATTAATAGTATCATGACTTAGGTAGTTAATAAAAAGTAAATCGTAAGTAATTTAGATTAACGCGGTAATAAGCGATTCGTAAATGGATATTTAAATATGGTCGTGAAACCTTACAACCTTATCGTTATTTACCAAATATGTTGAAATTATAAACTTCAACGTACAGTTATCGTCGGTACAGATATCCTTTGGGAAATGTTGGTTACACATACGTACCATACGTACCAGTCGGGGGTAAGTAATATCGCATATAATAACGATATCCTAATAGCTTTAAAAGTCGATATTAATAAAAAGGTTACGGGTTTTAAAAATTAATTTGCTGGCGACAGTTAATCAGGAGACGTATGTACGCGAAAAAAGCTTGTAAGTAAACTATTTAGGGTGTAGTAATTGGAATTTTCGACCTAAATAACGTAAATCCGAAAAACCTTTAAAAATATCCTGATTTCGTTATGATAATGTATCGGGTCGTATATAATCTATTACTTTAAAATATACTAATCGAAAGTGAAATTACAAAAGATGTTTAAACTAGTAGACTTATCATTCAAAAAGCCTTTATATAATTATAAAGTATTTTCAATTTTTATAATCCGTTAGGATTATAAATAGATGTGCCGTGCCCTAAAGCTCCGTGTTTTATACTTTTATATATCTTATAATTTCGAATAGATTTTTATCGTGGATTTCGTAGTTATATTTAGTGGGAGATAGGAAACGTGAATAATACGTCATTAGGCGTAAGTCACTGTGTTTATTACTTTAAAAAAAGCAGTCTCCTAAGACTTAGAAAAAATAGTCGACTTTAAAAAAGGTATCGCGGTCAAGATCCTATTAGGCAAATACAAGGTCGAAAAAGAGTTAAATTTAAGCCGTTCGAAAATTACTTTTTCCTCAAGTCTTTTATAAAATAAAGTGCCCTTACGGGTTAGCCAAAGTAATTATCCGATAATCGTAGATTAGTCTCAAATGAAATGACAATTAAAATTTGAGAAACTAAAGAAACCTTGTACTTTTTAAACCGTTGTAAAAACCGCCTATTCCTGGATAACACAGTATTTTTCTTAATTTATACGGATACCGACATTAATTTCAGTAATAAATTCTAGGTATTTAGTTTCTTAAATACCGAGTTTTTAATTTAAAAAAATTATATTAAGTTTCTAAGCATTTAAAGAATTAAATAGCTATTTAACCTTAATTATATAGTCGTCGAAAATATAGTTAAAGTAAATGAAAATATCGTCGAGGTGAACAAAATGAAAAATATAGAAAGAAGGGTATAACGAATTATTAATATACTGTTAAAAGGTAACGGAGACCTTAAAAAAGTCTCAAAAAGTAATAAATTACTTGAAAAGTTCGAAACGAATACGAAATACGGTTTCTTTATTCGTTTTCCTTCTCAATACGGAGTTCATAAAAAGAAACTTTAACATTCAACTTAATAAATCACTCAACTTACGAAATATTTACGAATGTTTTTTTTTATAAAAGGAAACGTATAACGATCTATTTTCGTAATAGTATTAAACCGGCGGTAATCGATATAAAATAGTAACCCTCCTTTACGTTTTTTAACGAAAAGTATTAAGGCGTCCGCTAAAGATCTGTCTATTCGAATCTAACCTTAATTGATTAAGTCGGTTAGCGTTTAACGTAATATAAAAATCTTTTTATGCGATATACGGTAAAAAAGACCTTACGGTACTTTGAAAGGTTAACTTTAATTATTAATGAGAAGGAAGATTTCGTAATTCATTTTCAAGCGGTAAAAGATGAGTTTATCGCTAAGGGTTTTGTCGAATAAAAGGGCGAATTTCTTAAAATTAATAGGAAATTTGTAGTAAACGAAAACGAATGGTTTCAGGGCGAGTATTTTTTTAATATTGTCGATGAAGACGAAGGTAAGCTACGTGGTAGCGTTTTGATCCTTATGGGCTTATCGTAGGTTAACGTAAAATATAGCGGTACCAACCCCTTTGAACACTTTTTAAATAGGCGTAAACCTCCGCTTTTAAACGCGGTATTAATCGGTTCGTCTTAAAAGTAACATATGTTTTGTAACGTTGCAAGTAATTTATTAGTATTCTATTTAGAGGTTGCCTAAAATAACGTTATATTGTAAAAAAGGGACGATATAAGCTTATATTCGGTAACGGTATTTATTGAGGTCAATGTTTAAAAGGTTTATAGAAGTAATAAGTCGTAAAAGAAAACCGGGCGTATAATACCTAGGTTTTCCAAGTTATTTTAGGAGAATAAAAAAGCGTGGTAACTTTAAACAATGAATAAACTGTTTATTCTTAACGTAATAATATTTATAACTTATATTAAGTAAAATATAAATAAAACGAATAAAATTACAAAATACATTTATTATAAATGGAAAGCTATTTAAAAACCAGGACGAAGTTATTAAGTCGAATTGAAATCTTGCTAACTTTTATAAGCAACTGTATTCAAAAGTTATACTTTGTCCTTTTCGAGGTGAATAAAGTTTATAGCCGAAGTAAGATGAATTTTTATAACGGCTTTAGCGTTAAAGTCGTTTGGACGTTACGCAGTGTCTTATAAGCAGGTACGGATCCGGTAGCCATTCGCGTCGTAATGTAAACATAACCTGAGATCCTTACGGTGGGAAAGTTCCGCGTAATTAACCTAGGCGGCGCGCCGCTTGGGAGCGGTTCGGAAAGCGTTTACGTCAGTTATAATAATGTCGCCTTATCTATTTCTAACGGGCGCATTACCGCCGTTATTCCCACTACAGAAAGCACCACTAATAATAATAGTATTAGTACCGTTGTAATGTGTACGAAAATTATAAAGGCGTCCGTCGATAAGTTAAACGCAAACAACCTATTTATTTTAATTCTCCGGTAAATCGAAAGGGACTAATATATTAGTAAGTGTATTATTAATTTTTTTTCAAGTAACAAGTTTAACAGCGAATTCCTAGGCTATAACACCAGATTTTGCGAATAAGGCTTCCTAAACGTTCAAAAAGATATAAAATCGTTTACGAGTTTTTTTCTTTGTATTTATAAACCGAGTAATAGCTATTTCAACTACGTTTAGGTAGTAGTAATGAGCGCGAAGTATAATTATAAAGGCGTCGGAATCGTTAGTGTTGCTATCGCTTTTGCGAACATAGTAACTTTTTATAATAGTTTTTACGTGGCCTTTTAACTATTGACAAATAACATAAAAGTAATCCTCTTTTATACCGATAAATTTCCGGTTTCAATGTAATTTACATATTATGGTGGCTTTTTATATCGGAAATAGAAGTTTAATATCGGAAAACTTTATTAGATAATTAAAAGGTTTATATTTAAAGCGTTAACGCTTATCAAAAAGGGCGTTAATATTATAATCGAAGTTAAAAAGTTTAAAAAGTTGTTATTTAATAAATTAATAAAGTTCTTAATAAAAAACGGTATAACGGCGACGTTGTTCATAAAGTACTTAAGGGAAACCTCCCAAAGAAGAAGTTAATACAAGGATATAAACGTACCAGTAACTTCGAGTTATCTGATTATATTCATCAAAGCGTTTAACGCGTTGATATTCCGTTACTTTAAGTATACAACGTACTTTTAAACGATTGAATCCCGTTTAATAAGTTTTACACGTAAGGCGTCGGTAAAACGTTCGTATTAAATCGTAAAGTAATCGTGTCAAGCCGTTTAAACGTTTTAAATTACTTTTTAACGTACGACTTAAAAATTGCTTCAAGGCCTAAGGATTCAGATTCGGTGAGTCAGAGAATAAAGACATAGCTTTAGGCTGTAACCGCTAAGAAACAATTAAGACCCTGTCGGGAAAAGATCAAGGTTTATATGTAAAGTAATTAAGGCCGAAGCTGTCGCTTAAGGTTGTCGGATTCTATCTATAAACCTCGATGAAGAGAAGGAGAAGAGAAGTCTCTACTAGGGAGCGACTATGGAACTAAGATTGTGCAACTCTCTCCCCAATTATGTAACGTGTGATAGCATGTCTTCAAGTGGCTTCCTCTCTATTTTATAATACCTCAGAAGCTTGTAGAACTACCAGGGTTAAATCTTTAGTAATACTAGCCAGGTACTAGCCTGTAACACTTAGAAATTATAACGTTGTCGATTTGATTGGTCGAAGTAACTGTAGTATTGCATTGGTTAAGTGGTGGATGTATTGTTATAGGTTTAGCAGACCGCTAGCCGGTCTGCACTATAATTTGTATAGCCAATTGCTTGGCCCGTGCCCTAGAGTAAAGTGCAATGCACTGCATTTAACTTACACCCAATGTGGTAAGTCCGTACAAAGCAATACACTTGTAGTATAGTCAACTTTACTGTAAGTAAAGTTGACCTACTACACTGCATATAATACTATTCCAACTATAATACCTATTAAAGGCATTATAAAAAGCGATTCGAAATAGCTAATTCGACTTTCAACCTATATTTTTTGGGTTTAATAGCCTGTTTCAAAGGCTTTGTACTAAATAATATGCAAACGGATAATACGTTCACGCTATATAACGCGTCGTTTTCTGTATCTGAAGAGAAGAATCTTTTAAAGGCTAGTTTAAAAGCAAAACCTAAAACATACTTAAGGGAAGACTATATAATCGACTTTAATAACACGACTATTACTTTTCAGAACAGTTTTTTGGGCTTTGTATAAAATAGATAATTAGATAAAGTTGTCCTTATCGTTTTGGATAGTACGAAACGGGCCAACGAATACAAATACTAGCGCGTACTTAGCACTTAAGTTGCTTTAGTGGTATTACCGGAAACGGCGTTCGATTTTTTGGTTACTGCATAATACTAAACCGCCCCTTTAGACGATGTATATAAAGTGCTAAATAAGTACTTTATGTGATAAATACATCATTCGAAACGCGGTTTATATTTTTTATCATGAAATATATGTATTGCGAAGCTAGTTGTTTTTACAAACGGTTTATTCGTCAATAATAACGATTGTAACTTGTAAATAGAGTTCGTTTTGGTCTTTGGAACTGAAATACTAGTTCGAAACGAGTTTACGCTTAGTGGAAACATTATTTATTAGAGTTAAACCAATATAAACGGGTTATATAAAGTGTCTTAGCCTTAAAGATCTATAATATGGTCAAATGTTTTGATTTGGGAATAACTATAACGATAACAGTCCGAAAATTTATTTTTAACTTTAGTTTAAAGCATATCACCTTCGTTGTTTACATTGAATTGTTTTTCGCTTTGAAATTTACTAATTAAACTTGGTATCAAGAACGAAAAACGGTTTATAATCGATATTATGGATTTATTCAAATCGTATAAACGCTTACAAATTAAAGAAATAAAATAAATCGATGGAAAGTCAAACTTAGTAGATACGATATTGAAGGGCGCCCCGAATAGGTTATTGGAGGCGCTTATATCAACGAGCACTCTTTGTATTGGTTTTGTTAAAAAGATTTTACAACTTTACCTAAATTAACATTTTATGCATCACTTTTACCATTTTTAGTTTTTACGATTACTCCGCTTTTAATATTTTGGAATGGTTTCAGAATCCGCTATTTATACCGCTTCTACAAATTATAATCTATTTTGACTTACTATTTCCCTTCGGGTTTAATATTTTATCACTTTATTATCATTATTTTATATGTATTAGATTTACTTTTACCTCATATTTTCTTTATTTATGTTATGAGTTTTGGAAAGAAATTGCATTTTAGTTAGGCACGCCAGCCCGGGAAAAAATAGCAGTTATTCGCTGTTAAAAGAAGAGGGAGAGGGCGACGACTTCACGTCCCTACCTTTCTCTTTCTTTTCGTCATCTTCCTTTGTATTGACGTTACTGTTATCACCGCTATCGACGCCGTTATCGGCGTTACCAGAGGGATCGATCCGCACTTTAGGCCGTATACATTTAAGCAAAGACGCGGGGGAGCTTTTACTCTTTTTACGATAATTCGAGATAATTTCGTCGAATTCGCTTGCGTAATATATACATTGGCTTCGCTTTGAAATGGTAATAATAGTTGCTGATTTCTTAATCCATTGTTGAATGTTTACTAATAATTAATATTGGTTTATTTTAGTTATTCGTGATAATGGTTACTTTTCAAAATGAACCAAACTATATATTTGTAAAAGTAGAGAAATAGAGTTCGTGGTTGGAAATACTAAGTTAAAGTAAACTTATTATAAAGCCAATAGACACGTAGTACGGCTTTGGTTTATGGCTTTAAAACCGCCAAAATAAAGGAGTATCCGTTACTAATTAGTTTGTAGCAGTGGTAATGGGCCGATCAACTTCTGTTTTAATAGTAATCGCGAATAAACTTGCCCGCGACCGCGGATTCGATATATGGCACGCAAGATGTATCCATTAACAGCCTGGAGTTACTGACTTGGATACGCTGTTTTAACGCCTTACGCGTTAAAAAAGCCTTGCGATGTATCCTAGCGATTTGTAGTTCGAGGAAACAAAGGAGGTCCGCCTCGACCGCTTCGTTCAGAAGGACATTAATATAATAAAGTATACGAAAGGGTTTGGGAATACGAACTGTAGCGTAGTTACGCCAGGCTAGATTTACGGCAAAAAGGGGTTCCAGCGAGTAATAAGGTCTTTATCCGTAGGGAAAGAGTGAGATTTATAACCTTAGGAGCTTTTAGCTTCTCTCTTTAGAAGTTGTAGGAAAGGAGGGAGGGAGAAAGAAAAGAAAATGGGGTAGTGGCTTAGGCGGTGGCAGCGACGAACGGCGAGGCGGGGAGGAAAGTTGGGATTAAGGATATTATACCCGAAGATGCGGGGCTATTAGTGGTAGTGATGGCGGCAGTAACGCGGCTGGCGACGGCAACGGCCTCGACGCGCTTACATTTACGCGTCAGAAGGCGTCTAAAGGTTTCGTTTTTACGCGACATTTATTTAGAGGCGAGGTTAATATATAGGAATTGTTCAAGTAACTTATTTATGGGAGCGGTTTAAACTTAGTAATTGAAGTAGTAAGTTAAGTTTACGTACGCTAATTATCTAATTAAAACTTACGTTATATATATGTAAGCGCTGTTAAAAGGGGGAAAAAGAGGTTTTACTTTGGCCGATAACGATATATATTTGTATATTAACCTTAAAATATATAACATCATAGTAAAAATTCCGTAACTACACCTTTATAATACTTACGTAGTTATTCCCTTATAAGAAATAATGAAAAATATTATAAAAAACTATATCTCCAACAATTAACTAAACTAACTAGATATTTACTTCAATTATTACCGCGTCTAAAAACTATTAATTTGAAGTTTTGAAATTTCTACCGCAATTATACTATTATTATTTAACTACAAATGATTAGTATACTACAACTAGATTATTAATACTAAACTGTGGATACGGATTACGCTATAAAATTTACTATTATTTCTAAATACGAGTCATAATGGGAAAAGAAAAGATTACCTATATGAATATTACTATATATCCCCATAATTAGTATGTGGCCTCATTACGTAGTACACCTTTGAAAAATTACACGGTAACGTACCACTTTATAAAGTGTATTCCTGTAAAATGCATGATAGCATGCCACTAGCTGGAAGTAGCATTTTAAGAGTGTACAATAGAGTTTCACTGCCCAGAAGGGAGATTGGCAAATTGCATAGCAAATTGACACTGCCCGGATGAGAGGTTTATAACCTCTAACTTGTGGTGTATACTCTGTGAAAGCTTCTTCTCCTTTTGATATCTTTATCTTACTTCAATACACACTAATCATTCTGATTACTCTTCTACTACGTGAACGTAATAGAGACCTTACCAACATCTTCATCATGATAATATATCGTAGGTATAATAGGAATATATAGCTATATAAATAAGTTTCTTATTTAAAGGGTATTTTTAGTAACCCTCATCTTTATCACCTTTTCAAAAAAAAAAAAAAAAGAGAGGTATATATTGGATCCCATTTTAGATACCTAGTTAACCGTTCTATTAACGATTTGAATTGTGTATTTATAGGTAGACTTTTTAATAACCTTGTTCCTTATTTAGTTGGAATTGTATCAGCTGTTAATTTGAAGTTTGTTGGAATCTTTATCATAATTTTCGTTGAAGTTTGAAACGTTTTAATATAAATATCTTAGGAACCTTTCACAACCTTCTTATAATTTATATTTTTTACATTATTTAAAGTATTTGAAGGCGCAATTGAGAAGTACAATACTTTCATGTAAAGTATGGTATTCAAATTATATAAGTCCTGATATATGAAAGTCGATATCCGGCTTTATCTAACATATTACAGTGCTTAAAACCCTAATAACTAACTTATATTAATTGGTTTATAATATGTAAACCTAATCATTATTTAATATAAAGTAAACGAATAATCCAGTAGTGATAAGGATGTAATTTGAAAGTTAGTTTGATTTCTTCACCTTAGAGTTTCAAATCCTTTGGTTATACGTACTTTATACTAAGATACTTGTATATGTATTTTTTAAGAAATTATATGCCTGTCTTAGTTTTTTGTATTTAAAGTGCTTTCCAATATTTATTTTAAAGTCTTGAATAACCTTCAGGTAGGGGCCTGTAATAAGAAACTTTCAATATAAATACGAATAATAAGTTTATAGTGATAGTCAATATATATAGCGTTGTTGTTGGTAGGGCTTTAGATATTGCAAAGTTGTTGATTCAATTGGTCGAAGTAACAGTAGTGTTACGTGGTCAAGTGGTTGGTATATTGTTTTAGGTTTGTCAGATTGTTAGCCTGTTTGCGTAGTAATTTGTATGGCCAATTGTTTAGTCTGTACCCTGGTCTAAAATGAGTATATACTGTACTTAATTTATTGCTAATATAATAGGCACATTTAATACAATACAATTAACTTACAGTTAGTGTAATTAACTTTACTGTAAATAAATTAACCTATTGTATTGTAAATATTACTATTCCAACACTAACGGGTTTTTAGTTTGTACGTATATTTTAGTGTACTCGACTAATCTTTTTCCGGTAAGCGTTAAACTGCAACCTCATGAACTAGCCAAACTCCTGTCAATTCCAATTAATCTTTACATCAGATTATATCTATTAATATTGAAATCAACCCCAATTACTATCGATTGCTCTACAGCTTTGAGGCTCAACTTTATCGATTTCTACAAAAAAGTTTGGTTACTATAGACTAATATAATCTTACAATTTAGCCGTATAAGTTAAACAAATAACTATCATGGGTTTCCTAATAGTCTTCCAATTCGCCAACAAATCTCTGACCACTGTTACATAATTTGGCCTTATCAGGCAGTCTTTCATCGTAACTTTCGATACATACAATTCGCCTATTACTATTCATACACCTTTTAAGGGATTTATTCAGCTATATCTTCGTTATAGTGTTGATAGGATTTTTTTCCCCGTTGATTTACCGGAACTCCTCAATCTCCGTGACTTTGTAGGCTTTGTGGAGTGTTATTACATCGACTTTCAAGCGTTTTTCGCTAGTAATTTCGAGTTTCAAAAGGCATTCGAACACGTTTTTCGAGTTAGTACAAATTGCTACTGGGATGAGAAAACAATTTAATTGTCTAGTAATAACGTTAAGGGTTTCCTATAGTGTTATACTTATATTCAAGCTTATTATTAAAACGTAAACCTTTAAAACCAATACGTTTCGTGTTATTGTTTTGTATTTGAAAGAGGTGGAATGGATTGGGCTACCGACGATATCAAATTGATTATCCAGTTCATCTTTATTAACATGCGTTATCAGAAAGTCGATTTATAAAATTGCTCTGTATTATTTATAAAGAATCTATATATAAAGACTATTAACTTAACTTTTGACAAGTCCATTAAAATCATATCAATCGTTCGGTTTAAGTTTTTCATTTGCAACTTAAACCTTTCATTTAGCCGGTTAAAGTCGTTCTTTTTTAAGTATTATACTTATGTCGTAACAGATAGATCGTAAACGGTCTCCACTTCATATAACGTAGTAATATAGCTGTTACAGGCACGCTATTTCGGATACCAATAAGATTTAACTACGTTAGTCTTATCGATTGTAACTAATATAGCGCCTTAGCCTTTTTAGCGAAAGCTGAGGCCGGTATTAATACTAAATATACGGATTGACAATCTATTAAAGTCAAGTTAGTTACCTTCCGCCAATGTCGTAACTAGCTTGTATTTTTAAAATTTGAAGTCCTTAATCGTCTTCTATTCCGATTTTACAAAGCCAGTCGTTTTAACTAAAATGGTATTGTTAGTTTATATACCCACCAGGTCAATATCTTTCTTTTACGTTACTAATAAATACTGGTTGTATATTAAGGGCTTTATATCTAGTCGTAAGTTAAAGTGTGTTTGGTAGGTTAGGCATTAATAAACGCTTGCTTCAGCCAGTCCATAAAGTAACTTAATATATCGTATTACCATACTCAAAGGATAGATAATACTTAGTCCTTATCGAAATTTCAATAAGACTATCCTTTATAAATCGGTTGCTAATTAAGTGTATATTTACATTATATTTGGCTATAAAGTGTAAATTTACCTTTAGTATTAGCTAACAAGCTTACTGTTAAGGTGATCACTAAGCGTTAATTGATTTTATAAATCGTTGGCAACTATGTAAGGATATAGTTTTTCCTTTTATTACTGTATTTTCAAGCGATTAAACGTAACTTTTCGTACAGCCACCCCTTAGTCTAACCTTTAACCTTATAAATAATCCTCGACTTAAAAATCCTGATATTTAGGTTTTAAAGGTTGAAGTCAACTTTTCACAAGAACTATACGACTTCATCAGTTAAATAGGCTATTTATTTCAACCTTGTCGCTTTTCTTAAAAGGTTTACCAAAGGTTTTAATAATACCTTGTACTCGAAGCATTAGTACCAAGTCTTTGTAATACCTTTCTTTCTTACTTACCTAAGTGATATTAGAAATTCGGCCCAATATATATTCCTCTACTTCAACATTCATTTTTTTCAAGGGTGGTTCACGCCGACCGCGTTTTATCAGCTTATAGATAACGAGTAAAAGAGGTTCGTGTCAGCTTAGTCACTTGGCTTAAAAGACTTTATTGTTAATTACCCTAAAATAAGGCTTAACATAAGTGGTATGAAACGTAATAAGACCATTGATAGTTTTAATAAATACTTTAAAGTTGGCGATACTTAAGATCGTATATAGGCCCTCCTATTTACCCGGCTCCCGTTACATGAGGACTTCACTTTGTAATGATAAAGCAAGTACGTCGATAATTGTAGGACTATTTCTAATGTAAAAGGCGTTATTAATGTATCGACATATTAATTCTTTTTACAATTCCTTTAATATTTTTCCGTAGGCTACAACTTATATCTGGTTACTTGTTAATAGTAGATATTTACTCGTTAGGCGTAGATACGTTTTGAAGACCAGTAACGTTGGTATTAGACCATTAGGGTCTATAATATCTTTCAAACTTTTTACCTCCATTGAATAACACACCTTTAAATCCTTAAAGATTTTAATTTCCAACTTAAGGATATAATACGCTCGGCGAAATAGTACATATACCTTTTTAACCTTCATAATACTTCAATAAGCCTTTACAAATACCTATTTACACTAGATTCCAATTATTTTTAACATCTTGTTAAAACTCCGTTGAAGTAAAGTTGGTGCTGGTATTGTAAACAACGATTTTAGGTAGACCTAAATACGTATTAATCCATAGAATCCTTAACGTTTCCCGCGTATCCTTTGTTAATAGAGACTTAAAAAATTTAGAAGTATAAAAAAAGGTTGCAAAACTAACAATATCAAGGATAGGCTTATTATCCAAGTAAAACACATTAATAACGACCTTATAATCAAATTCCTTATTATATTTTATTATAAACCTAAACTTTCGAAGGGCTTAGGTATATATTTGACAGTTATAGTAATGTTTTTGAATAAAATCCAAAGAAAAGTATTTTACCTTTTTATACCCTATTGATTTTAGAACTTTGTATCACCTATTAACGGCTAGATAGTTAAAATACCGGTGTCATTAACCTATTTCTAAATTTATTAGGTTTAATAATACTGCCTTTAAGTCTCAAAGATAAAACCATAAGTACCTTTACTTAAAGGTAAAGGAAAACCTTTAGACGTTCTTAATCATTTCGTTGGCGTTAACATTAATATTGATGCCAACGGTTTTTATATCTTGTAAATAAATATGGAAAGGTGTAAAGGACTTCAAAATTGAAATCGTAATTACCTCTATAGAAGTGTAAATTACCATTATCCCTAGTAATAATAGTTATCCGCCTAGTCTGAAACTAACCTTAACTTTGCTAATATCGTAATAATTAATCTTAGTAGCCGTAGTTCTTTCCCTCCACAGTTCCACATATTGCAAATAGCCTTTTATTAAGTACCTTAATATCCATGTATTTTATATAATGCCTTAAAAGTGTGATTCTCGTACCGATTGCAAAGATTAAAGGTATATAAGGGATTAAAGGTTTAGGTAGGGTAAAGATAAGGGCTTTTACCGCCTAAAAGGTATAAAAAGGCGTAATCAGCAAGTTATTAAGCCGTACTAAAAGCTGTATCTGCATATATTACTATATACCTCTATAGCTAGTATATATAGGCCAAGTGGCAGTGCACTATACTGCAAGATGCATTACTACAGGGTACACGATAACGTGTCATACTGTAGACTGTACTCTTACAAGGTGCAAAGTGCATCATGCGTGGCGTGGTCTATGTGGGGTATTTCAGAATGCATAGTAAAAGGGCCATTGCTCGAATGAGAGGTTTATAACCTCCCATCTATGGTATGTACTCTCTGAATGCCTCTTTCTGACTAAATATCTATCTTTATTATAATATCAATCTTACAATTACTCTTTCTTTACATACACGTAAAAAGAGACCTTACCGGTACTAATTAGTAGCTGATTTGATCGACTATAAATAGCTAATGAAAGAAAAGATAAATCGAAGTTAAATACCTATAGCGGGATGTTGTAGTGGTCTCAATTGTATGTATTTCAATATTAATGTTGGAATAGTATTAAATGCAGTGCAGTGGATGAACTTTAATTACAATAAAGTTAACTGTACTGTAAGTTGAGTGTATTGCTTAATGTGGACTTACTGCATTGAGTGTAAGTCGAGTGAAATACGCTACACTTCACTCTAAGGCACGGGCCAAGCAATTGACCATACAAATTAATATGCAGACCGGCTAGCGGTCTGCCAAACCTAGAATAATACATCCACCACTTGACTAATACAATAATACTATTACTTCAACCTAGATTCGAATCGACAACGTTGAAACGATCTAAGGTCCTACCAATAATTACACCTTATAAAAACCATACGAAAGTATGTAATTATTCGGGAGCGCCGTTAAAATACGAAGCATAACAAAACTATAAGATTTGGAGTAACTTTAAAAAGGATTACTTTTAATACAATATTATTAATTAATTGGTGCCCTTTTTACTAAAAATTCCTATTGCGTCAAACTTTAACTTGTTTTGGTGCTTTAAACGTACCCGGATACCTTTTAAAAAGCGTTTTATTACATATTAGGCCACATAAACCAAAACCACCAAGTTTCGAAACCTTTGTTTGGCACCTAACCGACCTAAATATAGCATTCAAACCACTTACGAAACTTAAAAGCGGCTAAAAATACAACATCCACACCGCTCACAAAATGTAAAAGCGGCTACGAATATAATACCTATACTGCTTCCAAAAACTAGGAGCGACTACGATACGATAATCCGGTCCGTTTAATGAATACGAACTAAGGCCTATACCCCAGATTATATAACACACCTCCCTACACCCACATTTCCTTTTTTTACGTTTACCTTAATCGATTTTCTACGTTCGTAATATACCGTGTATTTTAAGTTTAGTACTTACGACGTTTAAGTTTTCTCAGCCGTTTCACTGATGTAGCGTTACCGAACATTAATAAAACTATTTCAAGATGCTTAACTAGGCTATAGTAATACTTTATTTACGCATTATTTAAACTTTATGTATAATAATAAGCTTTAGACACCTTATTTCCTTTATATTTTCGTATTTGTATGCTTTTGTTTTCTTGAAGCCCCGAATACACCTAAATCCCATCTATGGCACGAAACTATCAATTTACGTTGCTTTCGAATTACAAGTATATGTAGAAAAGACCTACACCCAAATATACAATAGATTTACTAAAACGAATCTAGCAAAATCTATAAAATATATTGAGTACCTTTTTATATACACGTGGTTTCATAACAGTATTCCAAAGTATTTGGACCTTAACTTATGAAATAATAAAATCGAGGTACAAGTAAAGGATTTGAACCCTTATACGGCAAATACGTATATTATTAACATGACTTTCAATTACTGTAGCGGCGATATTAAAAGACACGTCTTGTTTAACGATTTAAACAAATATTTTGCAGATTAGACGCCAGACATGTGGCGTATAATCGATGATACGATTTTAAGAAGACTTCGAAAATAACTAGGAAACAAAGTTATTATTAAAACCAATGTAAATAATAACCGTATTGTAAAAGCCCTGTTAGCAACAACCTAGTTTATATGAATACCAAGATTGATGAACGATAAAGTAATAAAAGGAAAATTTATAAAAGAACATTAGCTAAAGAAATGTTAGGAACACTAACTTAAGATAACGGACAAGAACCGAAAAAAAGCTCCGTAAATAGAGAAGAGGCGCTTAGCAAAGTTAAACGCCCGCCGTGAAGTGGAAACAAAATTGGAGGAATCGACGGAAGAGGAAGAAGCGTTGCAACGATTATTTATAACGAGGGTTAAACACAAGCTCTTCCCGAAACGTAATTTTGAATAAAGACCAAGATAAGATTATACTCCGAATGCTGTTAACAACTAACTTAACGACGAAACGAGCGACCCATATTGAAAAAATTCCCCGCTTCAAAGAATAATAAATGGTGTAAAACGCAAATATTTACCTTATAAACTAATACTTACTAACCACGAAATTTACCATAATCTTATACTGCACCGCTTTCACAATGATAAGAGCGAACTTATAAAGTTTTCCAACTTCGTTAGACATTAGAATAAGAACGAGAACTATAGCCGTAAAGCATACGATGTAATCGAAAATAAGATACGTGTTATACTTATTACGTGTGAAATGAATAAATATAAATCCATCTCAATTCCACTTTATCTAACCAGACATAATGTTTAAGCAAGTTGAAAAATGATATATATACTACTTTACGTAGTTAAATATATTGGTAAAATATAAAATCCGTCTGAAATTACACTTCGATAAAGAAATTAATCAGGAACTTTATGATAGGGATTAGACTGGCGAAACTTGGAAGTCTGTAAAAGAATAACGAGAAAATGTTAATAAAAACATATATAAAGTACTTATTGCCTTACTGGCGAAGTTTCAAAAGTATTAAGCAGCCTTAAAACCTAAATATAAAGTTAACCAATTGTTTATCAAAGTAATAACCAAAGTATGCTGCGGAAATCCAAATTTCAACCTTATATCATTGAAAATTGAACATTTCTTAGAGGCCTTTAATATGAGTTTTAAAACATTGTTTAAGACCTTAATATATGGATAAACGAGCTCCTTATTAGCATTTGTAGCCGATAAAACTAAAGCCGAGAGCTATATTACTAAAGTAAACCTCACAAAAACGATTTACTACGTTTTAGATCGAAAATTCAAGGTATACCTCAACTAAAACGAATACCCAAAGTACAGCTACTAAGGAGGAAGGTATCAGGTAAAAGGCCCTGGTAATATAGGGTGAGGAAGATCGTACGGTGATGAGCAAAACGTACCGAGATTATAACAATACATAAGAAAAGGTATCCGAAATCTTATAAGCTTGTAAATACGCTATATGGTATACGGTAAGATCGGTTGTTAATTTACTAATTATTACGTTTACGAGTATATGCGGATTATACGATAGTTTTAGGCCGATTACAGATTTGATAACCGGATGAAAGATAATTTCACAATATACGTAGCCGAGTACAAAGGCACAAATAATAAATTTAATGCCTACCCTTACGAATACACCTCCGAAGAAGATGACTTTGAAGGTAACAATACCTATTTGATAACCTAAAATGATGAGACCGCCTAGCATATTTTTATGAGCTTATAGAATACCTCTTCTTTATATATTATAAGCTTGGACTACGTAAATAGAGTGTTCAATGCCTATATAACGTTGTAATTTACCTTTTTCAACAGATAAGTCAATAAATTTCAGGGAATTATGCCTCATATAGACGCGGCCGAAATTTTCACGGCTGGAAAACGATAATTCGATGCGTTTTTAGTAAAATTCCTGAAGTTTTAGCTCGACCGAATAGGAAAACACCGGGAGCTTTTGTTTAGTAAAGGCAAAGCGTCGTTATTTAGGACGGTCGTTGTAAATACGCTATTCGGATCGGTTAAAATTTACATAATAAACTTTAAAAAACCATTTCTATTTTTATTAACTAATGTAAATAAACCCTGAATTGAGGTTTGAAATAACACTAACCAATTTATCCGCGCCTCAGATAACGTATCCATACCATTCCAATTTAAGTTCAGCCATTTTTGGTTTTCCCTTAAAGTAGCTATAATTAACGTTATTTACTTAACGTAGCAGGAATTGCGAAGATTATACCGCCGATTTGGATACCCGGTTGCAAAACGCTCTTTACAACTACTTTATGTCGTAGGATATACGAATATAGGAAAGAACGTACTTAAAGCTATCGAATTTTTTTTTCCATAAGTGTTAGCTACATTTATAAGCCTTACTGCGGTTTAAGTTCTACTTTAAGGACGACGTGGACTTTAATTACGAGGTAATCATTAATATTATATATTTAGGAAACCAATTGATAATTTACACCGTCGATGTAATAACATTATCTCAGGCCGCCAAATTTACACGAAGCGCTTTCTCTATAGACTGATAGGACACTTTTATTAAATATTAGTAAAACGTGTATTTAGGGCTATTTGACTGGATTACCTACGACACTAATATGGCCTTCGAGTCTACAAAGTAGTTCATTAAGGTTAGGATCGCCGATAACGAATATAGATTAATACTAGTAAAATCATTATAAAGTATTAGCAAAGTTAAACGGTATTATAAACCGGTTAAAAGGATATATACTGTATTATTTAAAAAGCTCAGGGATATTAATTTTAAGGAATAGATCTTATAAATAACGGTTAACGCCATTAATAATACTTTCGACCCGAGTGGACTTATCTCTACGCTCCTTATTCTTAGTATTTGCCCAAGGATTTATACAAATTTTGTACTATCGCTCATTACGGTGTAAAAGGCAAATGCTGTGGTGAAAGCTATTGTAACGTTACGTTTCTTACAGGCTAAAAACGAAGTTTCCAAAGCGCTAGCTACAAAGAAGAGCCCATATAAAACTGATGTTTTAAACTTACTATTCTAATCCGCAGCCCTAGTTTGAAAAACTTAAAACGGATAAATTGGCCTTTGGAAGATCAACTGGTTTAAAAGTTATAATATATTTATTAATCTTCTGAAAGATACGAGTTCGCTTCGGTAAACAATAATACGAAAGTATATGAAATTAAAAAAAGAACCGACCTTAAACTGTAATTCGACTAGCACAATTGACGAGACACCCCTTTGAACGACGAATATAAACCGCTTCCAGTTTCAGCCCACTCCCCGAATCGCACTTTCAAACCGCTTCTATCGAACAAAAACAGTCCGTTTATACCAACCCCACTAGCATCTTGCCGTCGGAGCTGCCCTTTTAACTCGAAAATTAAAAAACGACCCGGAAACTTTAACATAAACTCCTTTATTATTTAAAATTAAATAACCGACCGCGGATTTAGCTTAAAGGTTCGTTACGACGGTATTATTACCACTTTAAACTCTCCGTTCAAATAATTTACCCAAATTAAAATATTTGCTTCAATCGATCATTGCGTATTTCGCTTTAAATAGTTCGACCCAGCGATTTACGGCATCAACCTGTTTCTTTCCATTAGTTTTGTATATGAAGTTAAGGATAAGACCGGGAAAATATACGAAAAGACCTGTTTGGTTGTAAAAGGCTATAACAACAACGGCAAAAATGATATTATAACTTAATCGCCTACTTTATAACGGATTAGCCACCGTTTGATTTTTGTATTTATAGCTGTTTTTATTATAACTTTTAATTTTTTTATTTAATTTGTGATATTACGTAAGTATATACGAAATCAAAAGAACGACTTAAACGACGTATTTTTGCTAAAATACCCATAAATCTCAAAAAATACTATTTACGTCAAACGATTTTAGGTATTATAAAACCGTTTTACAGCTTCATTAAAGTTGGTGTTTACTTGTATAATACTTATTAAAGTCATTATGAAAAACGATTCGAGATAATTAACTTAACCTTCAACCCGTATTTATTAATGTTAACAGCCCGTTTCAAAGGCTTTTTATTGATGGGTATGTAAACGGACAACACACTAACGTTGTATAATACGTGTTTTTTTGTATTTGAAAAGAGGAAACTTTTGGAGGCCGGTCTAAAGGAAAAACTTAAGACGTATTTGAAAAAAGACCATATAATTGACTTAAATAGTGTTATTATCGTTTTCCTGAACGGCGTTTTCAACCTTATGTCAAAAAGGTAATTGGATAAAGTTGCCCTTAATATTTTGGATAACGTAAAAAAAGTAGAAAAATACAGATATTAACGCGTATGTAGCGTTTAGATTACTTTAATAATATAATGAAAGGGGGTATTTAACCTGTTAGAAGCCACATTATATCAAACTGCCCTGTTGGACAATATATATAAGGCGTTTTACAAACACTTCATATAGTAAATTTACAATTCAAAACGCGGTTTATAATTCTTACAGCTAAATATACGTACCGTTAAATTGTTTATTTTTCATAACGTTTTTTTCGCCAATCATAATAACTATAGTTCTCAAATAAACTTAGTTCTGGTTTTTAGCAAAGAAAATCCGGTACAAAACAGCTTTATATTTCGTTTAAATATTATTTATTAAAGCTTTATCAAGTATAGCTTGGTCATGAAAAGCGTTTTGAACTCGGAAATTAATGGTATAATTCAAGGTTTGGATTGAAAAATAACTATAACAATAATAGTACAAATAATTATTTTAACCTTAGTTTACGCTCTATCCCTTTCGTTATATATAATAACTTTTTTTAGCTTTATAAATGCTAAGTTAAGCTTCGTATTACGAACGAAGAACGTTTAATAATCGATATTTTAGTTTTACGAGAGTTATATAAGCGCCGGGAAATCGAAAAAATAATGTAAGTCGACGGAAAATTTTACTTGCCAGATGTAATAATTGAAATTACTCCTAACGGCGTACTGGAAACGCTCATATCAATACGTATATTATTGATTGGATTTATCAAAATGGTTTTTCGACCTTAATGAATTATTATACCATTTTTACTCATTTAAAGTGGTTCGAAACTAATTATCCGCGCCGCTCTCCGAATTATGCCAAGGGTTTCAACTTAAACCTACGTAGACCTTACGCGTTTACTTTTGCTTAAATTTATTATTTCACGTTGCTTCCGATATAATATTACTTTTTGTTTTACGCACTTCGGCCCTACTAGGTATTTCATTATTTATCTTTTTTATTTAAATTTACGATATCGCACCGCTTTCAATATTTTCTTCTTTCATATTTTATTTGCGTTACATTATGTTTACTACCCGTATTGCGATTATTTTTATAAAAAGATATAACATTACTATGTAGCATATTATAATATAGCCAAGCGCGCCGGCTTAGCTATAAAGGGCAGCTATTTATTGTTTTTTAAAAAAGGGAA
Source organism: Anisogramma anomala (assembly GCA_038502455.1). Lineage (NCBI taxonomy): Eukaryota > Fungi > Ascomycota > Sordariomycetes > Diaporthales > Gnomoniaceae > Anisogramma > Anisogramma anomala. The sequence goes on along the minus strand of JASMMZ010000010.1, from coordinate 5,869,524 downwards.
AAGGCGACGTCGTCGCGTTCTTACTATCCTTTTCGTCGTATTTCCCCTTTATGCTAGCGTCATTACTATCACTGTCATCGATGCTGCTATCTGCGTTAGCGAGGAGGTGGTACCACTCCTTAGGCTGTATGTCCTTAGGTAAAGGCGCGGAGGGTTTTTAATCTCTTTATAGCGACGCGAGAAAACGTCGTCGAATTCGCTTACGTAGTATATAAATAGACCTCTTTTTTATGCGATAATAGCTCCTACCTACTTCTTGGTCCGCCGGTTAGCACCTATTATTAATTAGTATCGGCTTATTTTGTTTATTTGCGACCGTGGTTGTTTTTCGAAGTGCCCCGAACATTTCTATTTTAGGAGGTATGATTTTTAAAGATTGGTTAAAACTTATTATAAAGCCGGCGAGCGCGTAAATAGCTTTGGCTTATGGCTTTAAGATCAACGAAACGAGGGCGTATTCATTGCTAGTCCGCTTATAGCGGTGGCAACAAGCTGAACGACCCTCGTTTCTATAGGAATCGCTAATAGACTTGCCCGTAGCAGCAGACGCGATATACGGTATGTAAAGCGTATCTGTTGGCGGCTCAGAGCTGCGGACCCGGGTACGTTGCTTTAACACCTTACGAGTTCAAATGGCCACCTGATGTATCTTAACGATACAGATCTCGAGGCGGCGAAAAAGGGTTACCTTGTATTCCTTATCTATAGAAATATTAAAGGTATATAAACAGGTAGATTTGAGGAATACATATCGCAGCGAAGCTTCGCTAGGCTATACTTACGATGCTAAGGGGATTTTGCGAGTAAAGGGGTTTCTACCCGCAGGGAAAAGGTAAGGTTTATAACCTTAAAAGCCCCTCGTTCCTCCCCCTAGGAGCTAGGGGGAAAGGGGGGGGTGGCAGCTTCGGCAGCGACGGCGACAGGGGATAACGAAGCCGGGGGGAGGCGGTTATAAAAGAAATAATCCTCAACGAAAGTGGGCTGTTGTTAATAGTTATAGTGTTGGTGGTAGCGACGGCGACGGCGGCGCTGCGGCGCTTACGCGCTAAACAGCATCTTACAAACCTGTTTTTACACGATATCTATTTAAAGTCAAAGTTAGTATATAGGTATTCGTCGAGTAATCTACTTATCGGAATGGTTGGGATTCTTTAATTAAAAAAAAGGTTAATTTCAGTTGGAATAGGCTCTTATATTAACTTTAGGTATGCGTCTTTTGGGTAGAAAAGAGGTTTTACCTGGGCTAATAATGATATATCTTTTTATACTAATAAAAAACGCGTAACGGTGGAATTATCCCTATATAATCATTCTTATCATACCAACGCAATTACATACTTATCGAAAACGATAAAAAACATCATTAATACCCATATTATTACTGATTAATTATATTAACCAAATCCTTCCTCTAATAACCACCGCGGCTAAAAATCACTAATTCGAACCTTTGCATTTGGTGTCGCAACCACACTGTTATTACCAAAACTACTAATTCTAATCTTTACAATTAGTACTGCAACCATACTATTATTATAAAATTTATTAATTTATACCTTTAAAATTTGTATGGCAATTACATTATTACTAAAAGATGACGTATACGAATTCGTTATAACTATACTATCGTTATTAGCCTATAAATACGAAATATGTAAAAAAGAAAGAAAAGATTGCTTGTTTGAATATCACTATATACCTCTACAGCAAATATATATATGCTAAATGGCAATACACTATATTGCAAAATGTATTCCTATAAGTTACACGATAAAATATTACGCTATAGACTACACTCTTGCAAGATGTAAATTGCATTATGCGCAACGTGGTCTGGAAGGGGTATTCCAGAGTGCATAGTAAAAAGGCCACTGCTCGGATAAGAGGTTTATAACCTCCCATCCGTGGCGTGCACTCTTTGAATGCCTCTTTCTGACTGAAAATCTATCTTTACTACAATATCAATCTTACAATTACTCTCCATTTATATTCACGTGAAAAGAGACCTTACCAACAGTATCCTTTCATTATTTTTTTTATTCAGGGGCATCGTCGTCGCCAATTAATTCATTGCTGTTAAAGTTTGTAACTCAGTTTCAATAGTTCTAATTAAAAGTAATATGGTATTATATGTAATACATCACCTTTTTATTATTAAGTTCGGTGGGAATGTGGCGGGTAAACTAATAACTAGACTTACTACAAATATAATAGTTTTTACTATTATTATGACGATGATTTTTACGGTTAATAAGTCCATTCAAATTTTAATTTTATTAATGTTAGACTAGCTATTATGTTTAGTTTTGGCTATAGGTTTAGGCCTTAGATGGTTAAGGCGCCTATAACCGTATTTAAGATCGATATAATGAACTTTCACAAGATTTTCTTTAACTATGTTAAGGAAAATACCGGTTTAGTGGTATATACTAAACGATTTTAGTATAATTATTATTAAAATTATAAATCAGGAGCGTAAATTGCTAAAAAAAAGTCTTCGTAGGTGGCATTTAGGCGTTGTAGAGCGTATTTAAACTAGTTAACACCCATAATAGCTACCCGTACCTATTCGCGTAATATAGTTTCGTTAAATTGGGCTTTCCCTATTACTTACTAACACAATATTAATTTATTCAATATCTCATTTAACATATCTACTAGTGTTTCCTTTTCTTTCTTCTTTACTATTATCGTAGTCTACCTTGTAATGGCGCAATCCGTATAGTTTTAGGTAAGGTAGACGTTGTATTGAAATTGGTTTTTTATATCATCTTTATTCTTAATAAATGTAATTACTCGGGTTAAAAAGGTTAAGTAATAATTCCTGGCATACTTTATATGAATTTCAGGAAATAATAAATAAAAATTAAAAAAGGGTACCTCTATCTACTTACAGATATTAAAAAGAGTAATATTTATATCTAAGAGGTTATATAGCTTTCTGTTATACTTCTTTACATAGTTACAAATCTTAGCGAAATCCGTAAAAAGCTTTTAGTTAATATTAATTATTCAACAGTTTTTGAGGGTAAATCGCGATATTTATTTTAGTTTTTATTATTATTTCATGGCAAGTTAAACCTTAAAGTCCCCGAAACGCGGTATGAAAGGTAATTGCTAATCGCCTAGCCCAAGGCATGAAGCTCTGTGGTAAAACCCGTAATGAACTCGTGCATATAAGTAAACCTATCATAAAAAGTCTTTTAAGGTTTTTTTTTGGAATAGTATTACATGAAGTGCAGTAGGTCAACTTTACTTGGAGTAAAGTTGACCGCACTATAAATGTATTGCTTTATATGAACTTACTGCATTGAGTGTAACTCGAGTATAGTACGCTATACTTCACTTTAGGGCATGGGCTAAGCAATTCAATATAGAAATTATAGTGCAGATCAGCTAACGGTCTGCCAAACCTAGAAAAATACATCTACCACTTAACCAATACAATACTACTGTTACCTCGACCAATCGAATCGATAACGTTGCAACAATCTAAACACCTGTGAATACTAATCAGAACTTATTGAGTTAAACACTGATTGACTAAGTAAAATAAAAGGCTAATTTCTGGTTACGCTTTGTAAAAGACCATAGTAAAGGAAAGATTCTTACGAAGAACTTTTACTGCTGCGTCGGTTTTCATATAAGTAAGTAGAAAAGACTTTTAGGCTGTGTCGGTTTTCACAACAGCTTAAAGGTAGCGACGGTATTGTTATCAGAAAAACTAAGAAATCTTTATTAATCCTTTTTAAAGATGTTTAGATTAACTATCAGAAGTCATAAAGTTCTTCAAGTTAGTAAACGGCTAAGTCAGTACTACTTCGGGTGTTATTAATGTAAGAAAAACGACTAAGTCTCTATACTAAATAACCTACAATAATAAACAAACTTCGACCTTACCCTTTGAACTAGACCTTTGTCTTACTTTACTCCTTTTATTTACCCTAAGCCAATTCAATCGTTAAATTATTGATTTTAAATGAAAAATATCAAGTTACGCCAAAAAAACCACGTCGTAAGACCCAACATCAAGTTGCCAAGTTTACATACAACTCTACACCAAAACACCAAGTTCCTACACCCAAAGATTACCAAGTCCCTCACCCTACGCGTCATACATGTCCTACATAAGCCAAACCAACAAGATTGCTTTAGGTTAGGAATACATAAAGAAATTTAAAACCCTCGGATCAGTTTTTGCCAACCACTACGACCAATAACTCTAGATTACGGATGTTAACGAGACCTTAACTAAAGATTACCTAACCAATTACATTAGACAGTACGTTATTCACACGGACTTTAGTAACGAATACGGTTGCAGCGCCCGCACTTTTCAAGATTTGCACGAGTTTTTCAATTATTGGATTTTTAACATGTAAAAGATAATTTAACCAACAGTTAAGGCTTCATTATAGCAGGAGGTCACCCGCCGTGGCATTTACATCCCTGAAAAGACTTTATTAGGACTATCAGAAATCTTTTTTAAATTACCTTAATAAAAAGATTACACTTAGGACTCTGATCCTTAAAACCTTTAAAAAAAGAAAGGCGTTAAGGGATTTTAACACCTAAACATACGTTTTAGGGGATCCTCACTTTATCTTTAGCTAAGTTAAGCTATTTTGCATATTTATGATGAGGAAACTATTAAGCTGCTCGGTAGCTCAACACTTTCACGTAATAACATAGAATACGTCTTTAGTAGTAGCAAAGCACGTGAAGCAAGGGCCGCTAATGCGGTGAGAGTCATTGACGCTGGCGCTTTATATTAGTCAATTAAGCAAAATCGTCAGGCTTTCCAAAATCCTTAAGTACTTATTCCCCCTTAGCAATTCCATCGACAGGCCCCTCAAGACTGTTCCCTATTTAGATTTGCCTAAACGCGAGAGCCCACCACAAGTCCTACTCTAAAACTTTACCCCTTGGGACAAGCGACTGGCAATTACACTTAACACCGCGCCTCGGAAACTTTAAGGCTTAAATTGATAGGAAACACTATTTAAAATCGGGATTATTATTGCAATCTTCCTCTAAAATCTATTAAAATGGTCAAAATTAACTATAAGTTGCTTACAAACTTCGTTAAGATCTGAAACGACGTAAAAAAGTATAACGGGAAGCCTTATAACCTCCTCAATATTAAAATAATGCCCTTTTTAAATATTTGTAAGTAGATAAAGGTTCCCCCTTTAGGTTTTTACTTATTGTTCCCAGAAATTCTTACACAGCATACCAGGGACTATTTCCTGACCTTCTTTACTAAAGCTACCACGTTTTACGAGATTTACGATGATATAAAAGGCCACTTCAAATATAACGTCCATTTTATGCAATATTATATAAACTATACTACTATATAGTGGATTATGATGATGGCGAAAAAGAAAGAGGAGGAAATACCAAGAAATATTCTTAACTAGATGCTCGACAAGTCAATGCTGTGCCAAAAATCAATAGGAAAAGCTCACGCTAGCGGAGATATACTTCGAGAATAGGTACAAGCAGCAGTTACGGGCGTTAACGAGTTTGAATACGCCATATAACGCTCAGATACTACCTACGAAGGCTTTTTTAGCTAGTTACTCTTTTCGCTTACTACTGTGATAACGCGTACACTAAATTCGTTTGGTATGTACCTTTAAGCTGGCAACTTCCCTAACGTAAAAGAAAAATACCATGCGGTAGTTAATTACGTCGACCGAAAGTATGGCTAAGGGCGCCCATAACGTCTAAGATTTAGCCTATCGACCTCAACCTCAAATTGAAGGCAACAGCTACGTTAGTATTAATAAGGCTAAGATTTAGGAGAACCTGTTAACAGTAAGTACTATCGTTATAATAATAGTAAAATATGTTAGATTTGTAGCAAGTCTGGCTACTAGTTAAATCAGCACCCTCCCGCCGAGCGTAATAATAGGAAGATAGTATATTATATCTAATACCTTGTTGCTTTTAAATGTGATTTTTGAATCAAATCGTAGACTTCGAAAGCGACGAGCCATTTAACGATGGCAATACCCCTAAGTAAATCAAATGGTACGAAAATACAATTTTTGTTGCGACTTAATAACTAATCAACCACGCCTTTTTATACCGTTTAAGTAATTAAAACCCTTACCTTTACCCCAGCCAAGCCTTTGACCCCTCATTTACCTTTAATTTTTGTGATCTTCACACGAACTATACGTTTTTAAGTATTATACCAGATACAAGGGCAGTAAAGTACTGAACAGGAGGCTATTCGCAGTATGTGATATTATAGAGGGAAAACATTACAGCTACTGAGATCGATTGTTATGATGTTGGCAAGGCCAAAGTTGACTTTAAACCAGGCGAATTACTATCGTCATTAGGGATAACGGTAGTTTAAACTATCATAAAGGCGATTAAGTTCCATATCCTTAAGTCTTTTACCTCTTTTTTTCTTTTCTTAAAGAAAATAAAAACTTTTGGCGTCGACGTTAACATTAACGTAAACGCACTAGTTAAGAACGGCTAGAGGGTTTTACTCGCCCTTAAGTAGAAGAACTTATAGTTTTATCTTTAAGGTCCGAAAGCAGTAATGTTAAACCTAACGCAGCTGGAGATACGTCAACTACACCAGCGTTTCAACCACCTAGCTGTTAATATACTATACAAAGTCCTAAAGTCTACAGGGTATAACGATGTGGAATATTTTACCGTAAAATTTATTAAAAGACTTTGCCACTACTGTCTAACGTATACCAAAGCCCTCTAGAGATTTAAATTTACACTAAAAGATGATAAGGATTTCAACTTCGAGATTTTCGTCGGTATATTTTATTTGGACAACAAGCCTATCCTTTACGTCATTGATTTTACAACCTCTTTTACGGGGCTGGATTTTTTAAGTCCCTTTCAGCAAAGGATACGTAAGAAATACTAAAGATGCTGTGGATTAATATGTATCTTAGCTCACCTAACGTTGTCGTATACGATACTGGTACCAATTTTGCGATGGTAGAGTTCCAAAAAGATGTTAAGATAATAGGTATTTAGTACAAATAGGTTCCTATAAAAGCCTATTAGAGTATTAGAAAGGTTAAAAGGGTATACGCCCTACTTCACCGAGCGTATAATATCCTTACAAAGGAAATTGAAAGCTTTACAGATCCGGAGGTACGCTTATAAATGGCAGTGAAAGACCTAAACGATACTGTAGGCCCTAACGGATTGGTGTTAACGTTGTTAGTCTTTAAAGTATACCTACGCCTGACGAGTAAATCTCTGCCTTCGGAAAGTACTTAAAAATGTACTACAGTCTATAGAAAAGCTTTAAGGGAACTTCGAAAAGAATCGGCACACCGAAAAATTAATAAGGCCCTGAATACTAGGAATGGCTTTATAACAATCGACGTATTTACTTTGTCGTTATAAAGTAAAGTCCTTGTATAACGGGAACTGGGTAAATAAAAGGGTCTATATAAGATATCAAACATTACGAACTCCAAAGTAGTTGTTAAAATTGTTAACGGTTTTATATCTTTCCGAACAACTTATGTTAAGCCTTATATTAGGGCTATTGACAATAAAGACACTTAAGTTAAGCGATTGAGCTAATACGAACCTCTTTTACTTGTTATCAACAAGCCGATGAAATGCCACTGGTACAGATAACCTCTGACAAAAAGAAATATTAGAGAGAAGAAATATATACCGGGCTTTATCTATAATACTACTTAGGTAGGAAGGGGGGGAAAAGATAACAAAAACCTAGCATTCAAGCTCCAAGTACAAGGGATTATTCAAACATCTGTCAAACCTTTTAAAAAAGCGATAAGGTCGAAATTAACGGTTTATTAATTCGAGGGGTTATACAATTTGTGCTGAAGACCTATTTTAACCTTTAAGACCTAAACATCACGATCTTTAAGTCGAGTATTATTCACGAAGTTTAAGGTAAAACCAAGGGGCGTCTGTATGAAAAATCACGTTTTATTACTTAAGAATACGTTACTAAAGGCAAAGGCTAGATTCTTATGTAGTTGCCAACGATTTAGAAAATAAACCAACGCTTAGTGGTCGTTTTAATAATGAGTTTTCTAGTTAAGATTAACGGCAAATTTACGTTTAATGATCTTAATATAACGCAAGCCTATATATAATTAGTAATGGATTTACAGCGGAATGTATTACTAGAACTCCTATAGTAACTACGTGCTATTTACCATTTAAGCACGGTATACGATGTATTAAGCCACTATATGGATTGGCTAAAACAGGCGTTCATTAGTTCCTAACCTACTAGTCGCGCTTTAAATTATGGCTAGTGATAAAATCCTTAACGTACGATCCATGCCGATTGTTACCGAAAAAAAACTGACTTCGATAGGGTAGGCATACAAATTAACAATACCCTTTTCGTTCAAAACGCTAGTTTTGTAACATTTGAATAATAAGTTATTAAGAACTTTAGGTTTTGAAATTATAAGTTAGTAACGACTTTAACGAAAGGCAGACAACTTAACTTTAATAAATCGTTAATACGCATACTTAATATTAAAGACGCCCTAAGCTTTCGATAACATGGATAGAGCGCTGTTTTGGTTATAATTGATAAAACTAATGTATCTAAGGCTTAAAGCTACTTGAAATAACGTACTCGAGGTAATTATATTGCTACCTTAAGTTAACTATAAGCCTTTTACGACCTATTTATCACGGCATAAGAACTAAACCCGGTAAATAAAGATTTTGAACGACTGAATAAGAGGCTCGAATGGTAGATGCGAAACCTAGACTAAGGAATTAATATGGTTCTAATCGACTTGTTGAGGGAAAAGTTAATGATCTTTACGAACGGGCCTATTACAAACAGCACCGACCTATCTTTACAAATAGGCTTCCTAATAACCCTTATCAATAAAGATAGGCGGAAAACCAGTTCAATATCATCGGTAGCCTGATACACTAAACCTCCATCAAGTGTAAGAAGATTATACAAAACGTGTTAGCTTTAAAGGTCTACAGTATAATAGCAGGATTTAAGATAGGTATAGTATTATGGAAAACCCTTAACCTTATCACTAGGCAGTAAAAGATTCCTATTATCTCAGTAGTAATCTATCCCGAATCGAAAAGCCTCTTGGAATGCCTTTCGAAACTCGGAATCACCAGCGAAAAACACCTGATAATCGACGTGATATCACTCTGTAAAGCCTACGAAAAGAGGGAAATTAAGGAATTCCGGTGGATTAACGGCAAAGACAATCCTGCACATACTATGACAAAAGCAAAGCCGAATAAGTCCCTAAAAAGGTTTGTAGATAGGAATAGGCTAACCATACGGATCGAAGGCTACGTGAATAGGCTACCCGGAAAGCACAAATCACATAATAGCAAACTAAAAGACTGCTAGGGAATTAATGATACGGACCTGTTTGACTAGCACAGATAAAGTGGAGGCTTGCAAAGGTCTGTAGCGAAAAACTTTTTGTAGGAATTGATAAACTCAGACCTCGGAGAAATGGAGTAATTAAGTTCAAATAATATTAATTTACATTCAATCGTGTGCAATTTAATGTGGAAGTCAATTAGAATTGACAGGGGTCTGGCGAGTTTACGAGGAGATAATTTAGTGATAACTAAAAATCATTATTTAACTACATTAGCGTACGTGCACAAACTAAAAAGCCGCTAGTGTTAGAATAATATCACATGTAGTGAAATTGGTCAACTTTACTTACAGTAAAATTAACCGTACTATAAGTGTATTTCTTTATGCGTATTAACCGCATTGGGTGTAAGTCGAGTGCAGTACGTTGCACTTTATTCTGGAGCACAGGCTAAGTAGTTAGCCATTCAAATCACAGTGCAGACCGGCAAGCGATCTGCCAAACCTAAAACAATATATCTATCACTTGAACAATGCAATACTACTGTTACTTCAACCAATCAAATTGACAACGTTGCAACGATTTAAAGACTTGTGAACAGGTTTGACGATTTTGATTAAAAGGCTAAGGGATAATAAGGACTTAAGGATTTCAATGGAGTTGTCGATCTTACTTAATTAACCGGTAAAGGGCGCCGATATCAATACCTCTTACCGCGTTAATAGCTGTTTCTTCGTGCGTTTTACAACCGCTAAATACGTACTCTGCACTGTTATATAAAGGTATTATATTACCGAATTAATTAACAGATTTCTCATCATTAATATGTAAAAAGGCTTCACTTCATTAAGGATAAAGGGAAAATCTCCTCTAAGGTATATAAGGGCATTAAATGTCTTTAACGCCTTTACTTTTCCCTCGCGAATCCTAAGGATTAGGATTTAAAGGGGGTCTTTATGTTAAGCTCATTCAAAAAAGGTTTTAACCACTTCTAATAGGGTTTTATCTAATATATAAATAATACAGCGAGTAACTTCCTTTTTCAACTTAGCATTGACTATATGCAAGATTATCTTTTATATATTAAAAGTCTCATCATTAAAAAACTTATGGAAATTTTGAAAAGCACGCGAGTTACGACCGTAATCGTCACCGAATTTTGCGTAAAGAATATATTAGCCAAAGCAATAAATTAAGTAAACCTTAATGGAAATCTCGTTAATATCTGTAATCCAAAGTTATTCGTCGTAATTGTTAATGAAAACAGTCCCACAAACTTCGATTACCTTTATATATTTTTAACTAGGTATTATCTTAATATTTCAGCTTTAATAGAACGTGTAAGGCGAGAGAATTAGTAATATTCAAGTGTAGGGTTTTTGTATTTTAGCGTGAAGTCGCGTACGAACTTAGAAACTTAACGTTGGGTTATAGGACGTGTTTTTCTTAACGCGTTTTAGCGATTTTTGTTGTTTTTTCTTAAAACAGCGATCTTAACGATTGAATTAGTATAAAGTAAATAAACAGATTGAAGTCAAAATAAGGTTTTAATATAGGGGGGTAAGGTCAAAAGCCATCAATTATTATAATTAAAAGTTGAAGGTTTTTTATTTTTTTAGCTGTAGGATTTAATTGATTTTATCATGATAGTAATCATAGTAATACTAATTAAACTTTTTACTAACTTGCGAAAATTCGAAACTATTAACAATTAATTTTAATATTTTTGAAAAAAAAATCCGTTACGATTTCTTCATATTTTCAATAATAATACAGTCGTTATTTCTAAGCTACCGTAAAAATCAATGCAATTTAAAATTCTTCCTTACTTACTATTGTAAAGACCGATGTAATAGTAAAAGCTTTTCGCGAAAATCTTTCCTTTACCTTAGTCTTTCATAAAAAATAACAGGAAAGTAACCTTTTCTTTTAATTAGCGAGTCTATATTTAATATAATACGCACTAATCAGTATTGATAAGGCTTCATGTGTTACAATATTATCGATTTTATTAGTCAAAGTAACAGTAGTATTATGTAGTAAAGTGGTAGATATATTGATTTGGGTTTGGCAGACCGCTAGCCGGTCTGCATGGTAATTTTTATAGGTAATTACTTGGCCCGTGGCCTAGTGTGAAGTGGGTGCTTACTGTACTTGACTTACAGCTAATACATTAGTTCCACACAAAACAATAAATTCAACTTTCTGTTAGTATAGTTAACTAAACTCTAAGCAAAGTTGACCTACTGCACTGCAAATATTACTATTCTAACAGTTGTTAAAATTTAACTTTTTGAATGTCAAATTGTCTAATATTACCTCTAACCTTTTTAACTATAGTTTTAAGACCTATTTAAACCCATAAAAAGAGACGACTAATTAGAAGACTTGTTTAATTGTGTGATTAAAACCTATATTATCATTTTTCAATTTTTAAATACGTATTTGCTAGTGTCCGGAATCTTTATCAATTTTAGTTTTTAAAAATTCCCATTAATCAAGGCCGAATTGATATCGATTTGTTCGATTTTCTAGTTGTAAAATTTAGCGATGGTAATGAGGATCCTTTAGGTGTAAGACTTTATTATAGCGATAAAGGTTTTAATATTGTTAATACCATACCTTAATTTAAACTTTCGTATAACGATACTAATTTTATATCTTTCTATTTAACCTTTGTAATTAGTTTCAATTTTGGTAAGTTTTCTTACAGTTTATCTATATCGGTTGATATCTTTCTATAAGCTTCAAAAACCTTAAAGTATCATAATGTCTTTATTTTATTGTAGAGGTTTTTTTTTCCAGTATTAAGCTTCTAGGTCCTTAAAAGTATTCTTTATAATTAAATATTCTTAAACCTATGAACTAAAAGTACAAATTGTTATGGTTCAACTTACGAAGGTATACTAAGTAGGTATCAAATATTGTTAACAATTGAGGTATCAAGGAAGACTAAAGAAGTGTACAAAGGTTCCTCATATGGGACTTATGTGTACGGTTCTTTATGTGCCCTTTTACGTAACGTTTGCGAAATGCACTCAAAATGTACCAAGGTTGAGTGCTATATATATACATCCCGTTACATACTTAATTACGAAACCTATAAACTTAATAGTAAACAACCTAAATTTATGATATACCCCCCTCTTTATAGGAAAAAAATACGTTGTTAAAACGTATATAAATTGAGTATGGATCGTATAACGTCATAGGCTAGTTATAAAGTAACCATACTCGTATCATTATTCTGCTGACAGAAAATCAACTCGAACTGTATCCACATAAAACGCAAACCAGACAAAGAACGTATAACATTATCGTTGAATTATAAACGCGCTATATAACGTTATAAATCAGCTATATACTAACTAATTTCGAACCACTCACGTATAAAAACGACTTTTAATGTCGGTGATTATCCTTTAAACTTTCTTTATTACCTTTTTAATTTACATTTATCCCGACTAATTCCTTTATTTCTTTTTTTAATTCAATCTTAATTTACCCCCTTCCCGATTTATAATATGATCTATATTGATTTTTGTATTCCTAAACAACCAATCTCCTTTAAATTGCCTTTTAACCATTGTATTCAACCCCTCTATTATAATATAGCCGATATCTTCAATAAGGTTGACAAAGGTTACACTGCTGGGAATGTGCTTGGTAACAATGACTAACCGCCCCGCGAAATATATTATTTGTTGACCCTAATACTTTTACGGCTAATAACTTTACATAAACCTTATATTCAATAGGAATTTTCTAGAATTAGGTGATAATAAAGATAAAAAAAACTTCTCCTTATACAATTATAAAACACCTATGTATTTTATGTTAATCGTTTGTTATATTAAATGTTAACCTTGGTTTACGTACATATTTACCTCGTTTAGGGATACTATACTTACCGAGAAATACATTACAGTGTGAACTTGAAAATTTATTTTACAAAATACTCTAGTACATATTAGCCTCCTTTAAAATACGTTCAAATAACATATTTATTTATCGTTTCTTCCAACATAAGCGCTTTATTAAACCAGTTTATCGCCGCTTTTTGAAATCTTACCTATGTACTATCTCTTGCACGCAAACATAATAGGAATATCCCGGGTTATAAAATTCTTTTCGTTTTTAACTTTTCGAATTTGTTAAACGAATTTATCCACTTACGTAATATTTCCCTCATCTAAAATGTATCGATTATCGCGATTATATCAACTGCGGCACTACAATTTATCCATAACCGATACATTCTCTTCCTCATTCTAATCCTATCTGCTAACCTAATATAAAAACAGGCTGATCGAGCCGATAAAAAGCGTGCTGACAACCGCGTTGACGCCGAAAGCATAACGTAAACATAAACGAATATATTTTAATCCCTTATAACCCCCTCAAGAAACTTCCTCTTACTTCGCCTTTCGCTGTTATTACTAATCGGCGTTTTCCGACGCTTTGAACTAATTATAATAGGATTTCTAAGATTGTTGGCCTTTTTATTCTTCGAAATAGGAGGATAACGAAAATATATTATGGATAAAGTTTAATAACGACCGTTTTGGGATCGGATTATTATCAAAAGAAGCTAGGAGTAATATACTCGGCCTTATTTATCAAATTATAAATCAATAGTAATTAAATTTTCCCCTTCTTAATATCATTGTACAAATTCCAATAAAAAGGCAACATAACGGATATAAATGTCGTAAAATGTGTTTAATATTGACGTTGAAACTTTGAGCCATTATAAAACTATACACCCCATTATTCCACTTCCAATCAATTCAAAGACGTAATATATGCGTAATTTTAAAGTGAAGTTTACTTAGGTTTCTAGTTCTTTATATTTAACTCATATATAATGGACACTAATCCTTCCCATCTTCATCGCTAAGATATCTTGGATTTCAAACTCTTTGTATATACTATTTCTTGTATCATCCACGATGAAAACCTATCCCGGGCGGGTATCGGATAAACATTACGAGGGAAAGGGGTCTGTAACTGCGTATTCGATCAAATTCACATAAAATACAAAGTATTTACCAGAGATTTTAAAAAAGATATTTAACGGGTTCAAAACGTTTCATATAATGTATTATTTATAAAGTAAGTTAAACTTTTTATTTGAATAATCAATCTGAATATTATATAAATTTTACTAAACTTGACCGCCTACTTTATATTGCTTCGCCAGGTATTGCCAATGGTTTATAACATTTTCTATTGTTTATGAAATTTATACCATAGGCGCTTAAACTAGTTCCGCACCCTTATATAAATTTACCCAAAAAGTAACAGCTTTTCCTATCGTATTTATTATGAACTTTGTATCCATATTTACCCTGAAAATATAAGATATTTCGTACCTATTAACTAGCCGATTGGTATTAAACCCTACTATCGTTAACTCTTAATTATTTAATACAAACTGACATATTGGAAAATACAATACTTAATTTAACTACGAAAAGGCGATAATAATCCTCAGGTACTATGAAACCTCTTAATTTACTTGCTTGGTATCGCTATATGTTTAAAGGTGACATACTATCAACAAAAGTTGTTGAAATTTTATTGAAAAGCATAAAGTTATTTAAAAAGCATTTACAAAATCTAAGCCGCGATTTTAAATAATGAATGCGTTTAATTTACAAAATCGCTACTATATATTCCAAAGACATTCCCTACATGACTTAACAGTTATAAACTATATTGCTTTTAGTTAAGAGAATTTGGAAAGTCGATTTGTAGAAAATAATGAATACCGCGTGGTGTTACCGGTAACCGGTAAAATTATTAGAAAATCTATTAAAATATAAAACCAATAACGATTTGGAATAGCAAGGGGTTAAAGTAGGCTTTATCATAAAATATAATAAGGTTTTATATTGTTACACTGTGTGTATTTGATTATATGTTTCCATAGTTAGTATTGCAGAGTACAATTTTGCAGAGTACACGATAACGTGTCACGTTGTATGGTGCACTCTTGAAGAGTGCATGATAGCGTTCCACGCCCTAGAAGGGATGTTAGCAAAGTATATGGTAGAGTGACACGCTATGGGTAAGAGCTTATAAACTCTAACCTAAGGCGTGCACTCTCCGGATGCTTCTTCTCCTTTTTAACTATTATCATTAATACTAATAAGTCTTTTACTTGTTTTTTACGTTGACGTATAAGTTATAAAAGCTTTATCGATACTAATTAGTAGGCGACTCGGTCAATTATAGACATATTGGAAAAAAAAACCGAACCTCAGTTAAATACTTATAAAGAGATACTATAGCGGTTCCAATTATCATTATTTGAATACTATGCTATTTAGAAATATACCGGAATATGAAAAGATTATGAAGAGAAGAAACTTTGAAAAGAACCACTATAGTACGAAATTATCAACTCGGTTAATACCTTTTAATCACTAAAAACCCCATTACGCTATCCGTTAACTCGGTTGACGCTTTAGACGTGTCTGTACTTTTTTTGGAAAGCATTCTCCTACGTATCGGTTATGTAAGCTATCAAGATACGGAACTCTTTATGAAAACCTATACGAAAACAACTTTTGAAGAGCTACGGTAAACCTAGAAAACGCACATAACAACTTTTATAACGTTTCAACAAACTAGAAAAACGTTTAACGTAATTTCTTAACCAGTTACATACACTTCGGAAGAGGCTAAAACAAATCTGAAAGCGATTTTACGATTACCACAAGCTATGAAAACAGCTTTCGAAACGCCTATATAAATAAACACCGAACGTCCAAAACACCTTAAAAGACGCTTCAAAACATTTCAAAAACTCTAAATATAGCATTCGAAACTTTTACCATACTATTTTAACTCTTATTCACTCATTATCCACTTCAAACACCCAATTTTCCCCCGTTTACTTTATATTACACCGTTCATTTAAGTTATCATTTACGACGTTTAAGTTTTCTCGTTATTTGGTTATTATTTCGTTTAAAACTTTTGAACGACTAATTTGAAACGCCTGACTAATTTTTAATTGCGCTTTATTTGTATTTATTTCAAATCAGTAAGTGGTAGACATTTTATATTAATAGCTTTAATGTATTATATTTGTGTTTAATTTACGTATTATACGCTTTTACTTATTTCTTTTCGTTTCAGGACCACTTTGTATGTATTACCCCAAACATATAAAAAACCGTATTAATTTATTTTTTGTACTAACCTCCTATACAAGATACCGTTACTGTTATATCCAAACCTACAAGGAATCTGGCGACGGTTAACGAATGAATAAATCTTTCATTCCAATATATAACATTCCGAAAAAATAGTTCATAACCTATTCGTTTCAATGTATAAAATAATACCATTAAAATAGTAATGGAAATTTAAATCTTCAGACGGTGAATATGTACGTTATAAACGAGATTTTTTGTTATTGGGGGAAAAGGCCCCAAGAATCGATATATTTGATAATTTCTAAAAAGATTTCTTCAACTAGATGTTGGAAATGTAGTCTATGGTATGTAGCTCGATTTCCCAAATACTACGGTAGAATTACAGAGCGGAGGAATTCATAACTAAAGTAATAAAAACGTCCGTATTATGAAATCCCTATTTACCGCAGCCTAACTAGAAGAAATTCTATACAGGAAAGATAAGGAGGTGTTGTAGGTAGATTTTGTTGATGGATATTAGTTGGCAGAACGTGAGAAGCAGACTATTGAAGAAATTCGAAAAAAGATTTAAAGTACTTCATGTACGTAAAGTTTAAAACGCTCCAAAAATCTGACTGCGCCCCGCTAAAAGTAAACGAAAGTTAAAAAATCTATAGAAGAGGATAAAAGATTATGCACGTTATCCATATTCGGGTGGAATACGCACCCTTTTGAAAAAATACTTTTAAATAGAGATATAAACCAAACCACTTTCCGAATATATTCATGGACCTTCCCGCTCCTAGTAAAACCATCAAAAACAAGAAAAATAGTGTTTCCGAAATTGATATAAGCGGCGATAAATAATAATACAAGTTTTACAGCCTAATACCTACAAACTACGACGCTTACCTCGATCTTTAATTATACTGATTCCATACTGATAACAGTAGCTTTATGAAATTCAAAAACTTTATCAATTTATAGGATAAAAACGAAAACTACAATAATGAACCCTACGATATTCTCGATAACAAAATCCAAATAATATTAAAAACTTATAAAAAAACTAAATATTAAATGTCTTTATCTCATATCATCCTACCGGGTATAATAACTAGGCAAGCTAAAAATTGATACATATACTACTTCACGTAAATGAATAAGTTTTTTCAATACTACAACCGTTTTAAAATACATTTCGATACGGAAATTAACAATAAGATTTACGATAAGAAATTCATAGAAATTACATACAAATTTGTTAAAACTGAATATAAAATATCGACAATACCTTATAACAGAAATTTATTGCTTTATTGGCGAAGTTTCGAAGACACTGAATGACACTTCGATCAAAATATAAAGACGACAAATCATTTATCCAAATAGTTATGAAAATATACTATAGAAATTCGGACTTTAACCTTAGGTTGTTTGAACCGGAAAAAGACTTGAAGTACTTTTATACAAGACTCATAATATCACTTAAACCCTCTATAAGAAAAATAGGCGAGCCTTAGATTAACGTTTATAGCCGGAAAATCTTAGGATGAGGGCACAAAAATCATGAAAGCATACTTTACCAAAAAGATATATTACGTTTTGAATTAATGATTCAAAGTTTATCTAAGGTATAAAGACCTTCATTACTCAAAAAAAGTTACAAAGGCGTTAAACACCAAGGAATAAGCCATTAAAATCGAAAATGAAGCGAATACAAACGAAAATTCCTTTACAACCAAACAAAAAGCTTTCTACGTATACTATTGTTATAACTCGAAGACCAACTGCAGGCTATGGAACAGGTTAGCGGTTAGCTGCGCTATTAGAAGCTTGATGTTAAACACATCAAGTGGGGATATCTCTTATGTAAGGACCCAGGATTAGGGTTGAGACCGCAAGGATCGAAGAACGGTCTAGTCGATACTACATAGGACCGCAGGAAGCAACCAGCGACTTCAGCTGTCTAGTACTGAAGATGGTATAAAGGCTATAGGATATAAGGACACGGCCATCACTACATAGATAGTATTTCCTTCTTAGATCTTCAGTTATCAATCTAAGTATTCAGTCTACACACCTGAATAGCCTAACAGCTAGTGATCATTCTATAGCATGAACACAAATCTTCTTGATATTGTACCTTTGTTACCTTTGCTACCTTACTGCTAACATAAACGCTCTGACACTTTCTACTTATTCATGGATATTTAGTGTGATCATTACAACTATCATACCTACGAAAAAGCATACAAAGCTTTACGGGTCCCTAGAAACATGGTATTATATATAATGAAGTCGGTTATAAGTCGACTAACCATCTGGTTCACGAATAAAATTCGGATTAAACGATAATATTAGGTCAATTACCCGCTCGAATACCAAACAAAAGTAAATTTTAAAATATATATATAACCGATTATGAAGGCGTCAAAGATGATTTCAACGTTTTACTTTACAATTTTACGGTTAAAAATGATTCGGAAGAAGAAAAGATTTAATTATGTACTTAAAATAAGGAAATGAACTAGGTGGTATTTGAAAGCTCATAAGATGCCTTATTCTTAAACAATATAAGCCTGTATATGGAGGGTAAAGTGTTGAAAGCCAACATGGCATTGTAATTCACACTATTTAACAGGTATAGTAATCAATTCCAAGGTATGATACCAAATATCGACGTAGTTAAAATCTTTACAGCCGAAAAATGATAATTCAATGTTTTCGCAGCGAAATTTCTCAAATTTCAATTCTACCAGATAGAAAGATACCGGGAAATGTTATTCAGAAAGAGTAAGGTGTTATCCCTGGGCACAATGGTGGTAAACATACTCTTCAAACAAGTTAATTTTTATATAATGGATTTTAAAATAATACTCGAGATTTCGTCAATTAACATAAATAAACTTGAAATTACGGTTCTAAATACAACTAAAAACCAACCTATCCGTAATTATAATACCTTATTCGTACCGCTCCGTCTGCAATTTAGAAACCTATGGTTTTTCCTAGAGGTATTTACAATTAAATTGGCCAATTCAACATAGCCAAAACTACGAATATTACACTGAAAAATTAGGCACCCGGTTCCAAAGCGTTTTTACGACTTTTTTACTTAATAAGATATATAGATATGAGAAAAAAAATTCTTAAAGGCTATAAAACAATTCTAACTTAAATGCGAATTATATTTACAAACTTTACGGTAGTGTAAATTCTGCTTCAAAAAGGACGTAAATTTTAATTACGAGATTATTATGAATATTGTATTCTTCGAAGTACATATTATCCAGTACACCGTCGATGTTGCAATATCATTTAATACCATAAAGTTTAGGCGAAGCGCTTTTGTAACATACTATAAGGATATCGTGGTAAATTATTAAAAGAACATTTATTTTAGGTTTTTGGCGTAAATTAGGAACTATATAAGTATAATTTTTGACTCGATCAAATACCCAACTAAAGTTAAAATTACCAGAAATCAATATAGATAAATACCGATAAAGGCATTTGAAGGTATAGAAAAGTGCGATCGATATTACGGAAACTGTAAAAAAGCGTACACGGTTTTATCCAAGGAACTAAAGGGTATCAATACTAAGAAAACAATTTGTAAAATGGTAGTAATAGCCGTAAATAAAAAATTTCGCTCGAGAAAATTAATGAATTATACTCTTTATCTTCAGCTTTTACTACTAATTCTATACAGATTCCATACCATTATAATTCACAGTGTAAAAAGCAAATATTATGGTGAAACTATAACAGTATTACTTTCACCATAGGCTAGGAATGATATTTTGAAAGTATCAATAACAAGAAGCGGTCCGCAAAAAACAAGCGTTTTGAACCTATTATTATGGTTTAAAGGCATAATTTTTAAAAAAGATACATTGCCTATGTCTTGGAGATTTAACGGAATCAAAAGATACTATATAGATATGGATTTATTAAATGATACGAATCGATTACGCTAGAAGAAAATACGTAAATATAAAAAATATAAATTGTACGATCAAGCCCTGAAAACGAAATGTGACGAGTAGTACCAACCACGCTACTCCTACAATAACAAAAATTTCACTTACCCGAAATCCACGTACCATTCAAATACTTCTTTACGACCTTCTCCAACTTACTAATCTAAATACCCTATGATGGTGAACTTGATATCACGCAACCTAAGGCGTTCACTTAGTTTGAAAAATGAAAAACCTTTTTAATACCTTTATGACAGACTCTTTTATTACCTCAAAGAAAACGGCGAACCGTAAATTAAATATAAAACTCTGCCATAAAGGCGTTATTTCAACTCCGGGAAACCCTTTTAAAAAGTTAAACCACAAGTAAATCTTCATCTTAATCGAATAATTCGTATTGCATTTGAAAAGGTTTAACTCGATGATTTACGGAATTTGCAAAACATTTTCCCCTTATTTAGTTGTCAGAATGAAATATAAAAACGAAAAAACTTAAAGGAAGCCGCTTAATAATTAAAAGGTACGATAAAATTAGAATAAAAAAGATATTATAACCATATCACCTACTTTATAATGGGTAAATTACAGATTGATTTAAATGTTTAAGGTATTCTTATATACTCCCCATAAATTTCGTCAAAAACTTCACAATATTACATAAGTTTACAAATAATGAGAAAAACGATTTAAGTGACGTATTTATCAAAACATATCTATAAAGTTTTGAAAATAGCATTTACCCGAAACAATTTTACGAATTCTAAATCTACTTTACAGTATTGTTATAGTTAAAGTATACTAGTATAATACCTACAAAAGGCATTATTAAAAACACCTCTAAACAACAAATTAAACCCTCGACCTCACCTATTAATTTTGACACAACATTTTAAAAGATGTAAATTCATTAAGATGTAAACCAACAATATGTTTACATTATATAATAGTTTAATTGACGCTATGAAGGAAAGAAAACCTTAGTAAACAGGTTCAAAAGGAAAATGAAAAATATACCTGGCAGAAAACCACTTGATTAATGTTAAAGGTATAATAATCACGTTTTACAAAGATATTGTAAAGCTTATACCAAAATGAAAATTAAAAAAAATGCTCTTATGAACCTAACTAACTTAAACTAATCTAACAAGTTTGAATATTAATGTAGACGTAAATCTTAGGTTATATCGGTCGCCTAGTCGAAAGCAAATTTTAACTTTGTTATTACTATGTAATATTAAATAGATCCGTCTAATAATATATAAAAAACGTTTCAAAAACGCCTCGAATAACAAATCAATAATTCAAAACGCGGCCTTCGTTTTATACTACTCGATATGACGATAACGAAACTTTTTATTTTGACTAATATATTATTTACGAATAACAATAATTATAACGAGTAAATAAAATTTATACTTGTTTTAAGTAACAAATTATCGGCAAGAAATGAATTTACAATTGATAATGACGTTATTTATTAAAACTAAATTCAATATGAACGGGTTCTTTGAAGCATTCGAACGTTGAAAATCTATAATATAATAAAAAAAAAACTGACTTCGATATTACCAAACCAATGACGATTAAAAAAATGATTTTAAAATTGAAATTAAAACCACCACTTTTCATAATTTATATTAACTTTTTTCTCTTTACAGATCCCTCATCAAACTCGGCATCACAAACAAAAAACTCGTAACAATTAATATTATAGCTTTATACGAGTCGTACGAACGTCATGAAGTAAAAAGAACAAGGTAAATCGACGGAAAGTTAAACCCGGCGGATAAGATAACAAGAGGGTCCTTAAATAGAGTCTTAAAAGCGTTTATATTTACAAATACTTTTTTCGTTAATATTACTAATAAGGGTTAGAAACCTAACCCTAATTAGGTTTTTTACACCTTATATTTGTTATGACCCCTTTAGATCAACTTTTTCCAATGCTTTCAACATGTAAATTCTGTTTACATTTTCATTTATGAGTCTTTCAATATATTATCACTTTTGGTATTTACACTTTATACATTTACTTATATATTATCACTTTCTACCTTTACTTTATCTTCCCTCGTTATAATATTTTATACAAATTACGTTATTACTATATAGCTGTTTATGTTAATGCCAGGACAACCGGAAAATATGTAAACAAAAACAATTATATACTGTCCAATAGCAAGTGGGAGGCGAGGGATACAACTACTTTTTCCTTGTCATCGTCTTCGCCGTCGTCGCCGTCGTTGCAGCCGTCGCTACTAACGCCACCTCCATTACTACTATCGATGCCGATTTCAGCGTCGCTGCCAGAAAAGGGGCCCCGCGCCTTAGGATATATGCCTTTGGACAGGAGGCGTAAGGGGGTTTTATCGTCTTTATGACAATGCGTAATAGTATCGTCGAACTTGCTTACGTAATATATATATAAACCCAACCACCAAACGATCATTACGATTACTATTTCTTTTAGCTATCGATTAACGTTTAATACTGATTAGCCTCATTTTGTTTCAAATATTATGAAAGTGACTATTTTTTAGGAAAGCCTTGACTAAATTATTAAAAGAGTGCATATAATTAGTCTCATTTAAAATTAAAAATTGGAAAAATGGGTAACTAATTGTAACAATTGCGGGCGCGTAATAAGTCTTTAGCCTACGTCCTTAAAACTATGAAAACGGGAGTGTACCTGTTACTAATCCACCTGTAACAGTAATAACAGGACGTACAACCACCTCTTCAAAGGTAATTGCTAATAAATTTACCCGACGCGGCGAACGTAATGTATAACACTCAAGACGTATCTATAAACAGCCCAAGAATACGAACCAGAATACGATTCTCTAACAATTTATGCGCTAAAAAGGCTTTGCATCGTACCCAAAATATAGCTTAAGGAGATGGACCCGCTTTACCGCTTCTACTTTCTTTATTAAAACATTTATACAAACCGATTTAAAAAAGGGGAATAATTATTAAGAGCCGCATGATAACTCGGCGAAACTATGCTTTCGAAAACGAAAAGTCATCATGGGTAATGAGGTTTTTATCCGTAACGAAAAAGTAAAATCTATAACCTTAAAATCACTCCATTCCTCTCTTTAAAGAGTAATGTTAAAAGGGAAAAGGGGTAAAAAGAGGGAGAAGGAGGTCTAGCAGTTACAACGGCAGCAGCGAATGAAAAAAAGAAAGGAAAAGGGGTAATGGCTTGGTTGGTGGCGGCGATAGGGAAGGAAACAATGAAGGCTGGGATTAAAAACATTCTATCAAAACTGGCAACGCTAGTACTAGGCGGAAAACAGGTTACGGCAATGGCGGACTTTTCGCGTCGATGCTAACGCGATAAATAGCGTTACTAAGCCCTGTTTTTATGAGGCATTTGTTTAAAGAACAGGTAAAACATAACATTCAAGTAAGTAATCAATCTATAAGGAAGGTCTGAATAGCTAATTAAAAACGAGTGGTTTAAGCGTGCGAGCACTAAATTGTTAATTGGAGATTTATACTATAAGTAAATGCACGTCATTAAAAGTAAAAGAACTAATATTTTACCTAAATCGATAACGACATATCTTTGATAATAACGCGAAGAATACAAAACATCGATAATTATACCTCCACAATCACACCTTTAAAAGGATTCCTAATATTTCCAATCAACTATCCAAAAACTACTATACTACCGTTACCAATTACAAAAGTATTATTACATAAACTAACTAGGAACTTAAATAAATTACAAAACTATTACTATTATTACTAGACTACTGATTGAAGGCTTGGGAACATTACACCATCATTACTTAACGACCAATTGAAATTTCGGAAAAATTGTACTATTATTAGGAAACTATTAATTAAGGGCTGAAATAAATTGTACCGTTACTACTGGATTACGGATGTGAAGTGTATCGAAAAGAGATTACCTTTATAAATATAATAATATATCCCAATAGTTAGTACTACAATGTACACTCTTATAGAGTGTATAGTAACATACTACGCTGCAAGATAGACTCTTGTAGAGTGCACAATAACGTGTCACGTTGTAAGGTACACTCTTTCTGAGTGTATGATAGCGTACCACACCCTAGAAGGGACGTTGGAAGAGTACATGATGGAGTGCCACGGTCCGAGTGAGAGTTTATACGCTCTCACCTAAGGAGTGCACTCTATGGATACCTCTTCTTCCTTCTAACTATCCTCATCAATACTATTTAATCTCCTATTAGTTCTTTATATTAACGTAGATTATACAGAGACCTTACTAACATACAACGTATATATTCGATATAATTATCGAATATTAGCAATTGTTTCCTTTTAATATCAATCCCGTTCAAAAACCCGGAATGAAACGTTTTTGCCTGGATACCTCATTATAGGCGAATCATAAAGTTGTAACGAAATTTTCGTCGTTCATAATTCCCAATTTGACAGTTATAAACGGCCTCAACAACAGAATATAACTTTTCAATAGATATCATAATCTGAAATTTATATAAAGCATATAACTTTAGCCGGAAATCATTCAACGCCTTCGGTATCTTTTTATACCTTGATTGTATACAACAAGTAATTTTCTATACCCTAATCTCATAACTTCGCTAAAACACTTGGTCTAAAAATAAGGTAATTGCCCGACATTACCAAAGTTAATGGTATTAGCGCGAGCTAAGCTCATTGAGTTATTGCAAACATTAATATATCGGTTTTTTTTTTTAGCTAACCTCTTGAACGTAATTTATCTCGATATAGTAGTTAAGCTTTAGTTTTAACAAATTTATCCGTATATATCAATACTATAAACTTTTTTATAATATGCGAGTTAATCGCTAACGTAGTCGATATAGTTATAAGATAGGCTAGAAAACCCACGTGCGGCACTCTTTAACTTTGGGTTTATTATGTAACTTATAGGTTAATATATTAGTGTAAGTTTTTCAGGTTACAGGTCAGTAATATCAGTTACAATAAAAAATCTAAAGGGTTTTGGCTTAATAAGCCTGATATTTTGAGGTTACATGGGGTAAAAAATTCCAATTCTTAATAATTAGTTAAAATAGTAAGTATTGTATGAATAATAAGTAATTTAAATGACCACGTATCTAAGTAAAATATTACCGCTAAAACCGTTTTGTGTTAAATAATATAATTACATTTATCATTAGTTAACCGTACGAAACGGTAAGTAACCAGCTTCAAAATACTGTTTTCGTTCTTCTATGAAAGGTATTATTTAAACATTATCCTCAAACAATAGGCTTTTACTACCATTTACTGGTCAGTGTTTTGAATACTAAAACTAAAGTCGTAATAAAAGTTTACTCAAACTTTTAAAAGACATATTTTTTCGCAATCTGTCCAAACCCACCAGGTTTCCTATTTCGTAAATCGAATAACAAAATTGAATAATTCGAAAAGGTTACTAATAAAATTTCGTTAAAAGTTCACAAAACCTAAAAACTCCTAACCTTCCAAATAATACGAAAAACCTCATATTTACGGATAGCCCGGATTCTTTCGGGGTCAACTCGGATACCCACACCCTCTGTTATAGTAAAATCAATGTAATTCACCTAATTCACTATAAAATGATATTTTTGAAGTTTAAATTAAACCCGGCGTCGCAAAAACACCCCTAAAGCTTGTTAACTCTCTTTATATAATCCTATTGAATACTCAAGGAGAAAACTAAAAGGTTCTTCCGGTAAACCATAATGAAATCATCCAGGATTTCTAATATTATATAAATAATATAAAGTTAAAACGTAGATAATGCTTCCGCTAACCCAAAAAAGGTTACTAACTATTCGAATAAGCCGAAACGAATACTAAAAACCGTCAATTCCTCCTATATGGGTATGACTCGGATACAGTAAAACGCTACCCAAACGTCCAACTTTATTAACTACATCGACTAAGATAATACTCATAGGGTTTCCTTAATTAAAGCCAAAGGAAAATGATTCTACTCGGTAATTTTATTGAAAACCAAGTGATCGACACAAAATAGTCCCCCTCCTCCTTTAGCTTAAAAATTAACAATACCAATTCCGCGATCGATAAAAACCTTGCCCTTACTTAAATCTTATTTATCAACTCGGTAACCTAACATTTAAACTCGGGAAGTTAATCTCGTAATATTAACTACAAAGATCTTTGCAGTCCATCCGATAAAACTTCGTTTTTATTCCGTTTAACATAAATATAATAATTGAATTTCCTACCACACAAGGGTAAAACCGTTGACTTTTCCTTTTCAAACAAATCTAGGAACTCTACCAACTCGAGCGGGAAACGAAACTAATTTTTCTACCCTTTTGCAATCGTTAACACCGTCGATTACAAAATCCGCATTGTTTCTTAAAGGCTTATAACAACATCTGATTACGACTAATTCTATATACTCCTTTACGCCCGCTAAATCCGGATGGTAAATCCAATAAAAATAACTTTCACAACACCCTAACTATCACTCGACCTAAGGCATAATATTACTGTATGAACCACCAATCCTCCTTAACTTTGAATAATTAAACGATTACACCGGTTTTGAAGTCACTTATTAATATAATATCCTGTATCATTCTAGGAATAATATATATCAATATCGGGCTCGACTGCTTATTACTATTCGCGCTAAATTATACCATATATGTCATATATATAGTCCGTCATAATACAAATAATATACCCAATTTTCGAAAATATTATAACTAAACTTACTCTAACTGTAACCGTTATATCAAAACCTTACTTATAGCATAGTAATAACCATACTTAAAATCAACCTGTGTATCCAGAAGGAAAGTATTATCAAAAATTATAGGGATAAAAAATATATTCTTGTTTATACGTATTTTAATTGAATTAAAATCTTTTTTACTTCATCTTACATCTAAACAGATAATTCATATCGCTTTCAAACAAAATTTCCTCTAGAAATCAGTCTTCATTCTTTGCTATTGATAGGAAACCTATATTAATCTTTTCTAATTTAACCGCATAAAAATATGTTGGAGGAAAAGCTGGATAGAATTTATAACCCCGTTGGAAGTGATCCAAAAAATATTACAGCATGGATAACGCCAAGTAATATATCTAACCTAACAACACTTTATTGTTGTTTACATCGCCCGTTATCTTTGGTTCTAAATTTACATTAAACAGAACTATTAGAGTAATCGACTGCGATTATCAAGGCTTTTCAACCAAGATATCTAAATGATATAAACCTGCGTTATAACTGTATTTTTATCCAATTGCGATACTTATACGGGATCGGATGACTATCGTTAATAACGTTATTTCAAGTCTTCAAACTTGAACTCATGAAAGAATTCACGCTATGTTGCCAAAGTAACAATATAATTAAAACGGTTAACTCCTACTGTAATAAACTTGTCTTGAATGCCAAGGGAGATAAGAGAGCAAAATTAATTTCATTTAAAGGCTAAAAGCAAATTGAAACCACCCGTTAGGCTAATAATTTCTTGAACTTGTTAACACATGGTATACATAAATCTTCATTATTTATAAACAATCCTTCCAGTTCAATCGAAGCCATTTCTACGAGATGGAAATCGTAAAAAAATTTTTTAATATAATAGAAAACCCTATGTAAATAATATATTACCTCGTGTTCCTGGGACTTTTAATTAACCATAATAACTTGCTTAACAACTGGAGTGTAACATCCCCACACATAAACGAATACGTACCGAACTTTCTTAATCTACATTTTATCTGCCTCTAATATAAACAATATTATTTAACGTATCTCCGCCCAAGTAAAAGTCAATCCATAGAATTGTAATTAGTTATGTAATTCCGGCCGTTCTTGAGTATCGAAGAACTAATCCAAGTAATTGTTAGGTTGCTTTGAAATTACCAAATTTAATTAACAATCTATGTAAAATCGGATATAAAAAGTTTCAAAGCGCCCGAGTTGAAGATGAAAATCAATTGAAATTTTAGAAAGGAAGACTATTACATTTACTTTAATATATATGCGATATTACTTATAATGTCCTAGAAGCGGGAAATATCGACTGAAGTTGACCCTTAAGGGGTAGAAAATATACCCGAAAAAGTGAAGGACTGAGTATTTACCAAAGGCTCATCTTTTCCAATAACTCTAAAGTATAACGCGAAATTATTGATATTTACCATCGATTTATTCATTAAAAAGAATATGCCTTCAAAAATGAAATTTAATTTTCATTATATATTATTAAGCAAATAGGTGTTAAATAATGTTAATGATGAATGTAGTCAGAGAGACTTAAAAAATGTGTTGAGGTCCCTTATTCGGGACTTCAATATATGGTCTGTTACGTATCCTTTCATATAAAGTTTTTAGATTGCATTTGGACCGCGTCTGGTTCGGGTGCTACACATGTATATCTCGTTACATATATAGCCACGTAACCTATAAATTCAATGAATAGTTTTTTGAGTCCATGACATAAATTTAACTATGTTATGGTTATTAATAATATTGGATCATAAACTTTCTAATAAGTTGTTTAATAGTTTTATTACCATTGTGTGTATATGCTTTTTAACTTACAGTTTAGAATAACCCTTATTGTTGGTAGGCCTTAGACGTTGCAACGTTATCGATTCGATTAGTCGAAGTAATAGTAGTATTGTGTGGTCAGATGGTGGATGTATTGTTCTAGGTTTGGCAGACCGCTAGCCGGTCTGCACTGTAATTTGTATGGTCAAGTGCTTGGCCCGTTCCGAAGAGTGAAGTGCAGTGTACTGCACTCGACTTACACTCAATGCGGTAAGTCCGCAGACTTACCGCACAAAGCAATACACTTGCAGTATGGTCAACTTTACTTAAAGTAAAGTTGACCTACTGTACTGCACGTAATACTATTCCAACACTTATAATATTATAAAGAATACCTTCCTAAATAGTCTTGATATCTTTTTAACTTATAATAAATTTACGATGCTACGTAATAGCCATTTTAAAAACCGTTAAAGTTTCTGTAATAATAGGATTTTGGTCGTGTATCCTATCCGGTTTAGAAAAAAGACGTCGAACATATATTAGGGCTTCGTAATATCAAAAAAATATTATGAATATGGATTTTCTTTTTTTCCATTCAATGAATTTTTAAACCTCTTACTCGTTTGGAAAAATGAATATAAACGATAACGGTAAAGTAGAAAATTAAGGTAAACTTAAAGTTGGGTTTGTGATTTTCATTTTTTTTCATTTTATCGTTAAAAACCTTATGAAGTGTAGTATGCTAGATCCTACTTTTGTTATTAATTGTCAAGTTGGATATAATAATATTTGTTTGAAATAGCTAAGGATATAAGTAACATAATATGTTTTCAATCACAGTACAGATTTGCGTTTTTTTATGATTATTTTGTTAAAACGTTCAAGAATCGAATTTTTGGGAGTATATAAAAAAAAAATTTGAAGGTAAACATATTATGTATAGATATTTCTCTCATTCAATAATTAATAAGTTTATTTCCTTTATTCCAAATTAAAAATTGTATAATATTTTCAATACTTTGATAATATTATTTTATATAAGATGAATGATTTTTAATCATTTATTAAAATGATGTATTAAGGAATATAATAGATATATTGAAAATCTGAAGCTACACTTAACTTTAACAATTATCAGGTCACGATGTTCGCTACTTAATCTAATAATTATTTCCAAGAAGTCGTTTAGGGTCTAGATAAACCCTTTTTTCGGGCTTTCGTATTAAAAGTTGAATCGTTATCGAATATGTTTGAAAATTTTATACGAAATACAAATAAAATCGAAACTATTGGTAGGCCTTTCCTGTAATAGGCTTTTAGACGTTACAATGTCGTCGATTAGATTAGTCTAAGTAACAGTAGTATTATATAGTTAAGTGGTAAATGTATTGTTATAGGTTTGACAGACCGCTAGCCGGTCTGCACAGTAATTTGTATAGCTAATTGCTTAGTCTGTAACCTAGTATGAAGTGGACTCATATTGTACTTGACTTGCAGCAAATACAGTTGCTCTATAAACAATACCCTTAACTTACAATCAGTATAGTAAACTTTACTGTAGGTAAATTTGATCTATTGCATTGCAATTACTACTATTCCAATACTGGCGGCTTTTTGTTTTGCTCGTAAGGGCTAATGTGGTCAACTAAACTTTACGAGCTATTACAGAATTATATCTTCGTTGATTGGCCAGTCCCCTGACAATTCTAGTCAACTTTCATATCCAAAAAAACACCAATTACCTATAAGTACCCCACGGCTCAAAGTCTTAAATTTACCTGTTCTTGTATACGAGTCTTTCGCCATAGACTTACATGTATTAGCTCACCATAACCATTGGCCTTGTGAACCCACGTGGGTTAAACCCTATACTACTTTGATTAATCCACATGGGCTTACTGAGCTACTACTACCCCTATTAAAATGTACTATCTTAACCAGCGTAAGTTAAGCTATTTCATAATTTCTTTTAACCCACGTATGTAAACTAATTCATTCTGGTCACTAATTCAACTGTATTACTTAAAAAGGTCATTATCGTTATTTTCTCAACAGTTTTCCAATTTTCTAGATTATTTCTGTCTGCTAAGACGTAACTTGGCTTTATTAGATAGCCTATTAACTTAACCTTTGATACGTATAGTTGGTATATTACCGTTTATAAACCTTTTGAGGGCCTTATTTAATGATAAATTAGAAATAACTGTAGTAAGATTATGCTTCCCATCGACTTATCAAAATTCTTTGACTTCCTTGCCTTTGTAGATTTTAATAAGTACTATCATGTCGATTATTAGGCGCTTTTTGCTAATGTTTCCAAGTTTGAAAAGGAATTCGAATAAGTTCTTTAAGTCGATATAAATTATTAGAGAGATAGGTCGAATTTTCATTTACCTGTTGACGACGTTACAGGTTTCCCACAAAAGCATCCACATATTAAAACTAGATATTATGTAGTAAACCTTTAAAACAAATATATTAAGTATAATCTTTTTATATTTAAAGAACATTTTAAAAACTAGGTTTCTAATAATACTGAATTGGTCTTCTCGTCTATCCATATTTAACAGGGTTATATACAAGCTGATCCTTAAAAATAAGTTCATATTGTTAACGATGAAGCTATTTAAAAATCATTAACTTAGCTTTCAACGAGTTAATTGAAACTATATTAATCCCTTGGTCCAAGCTTCGTATTTACTACTAAAACCTTTTATTTGGAAAATTAAAATTTTCATTTATTAGGTTTGGCGTTCATATTATAATCGACAGATCGTAAAAGGCTTTTGACAAGTATTAATTGAGGATATAGCTGCTACAAACGCGTTATTTAAAATACCTTTGAGCCTTAATTACATTAGTCCTATCGATTATAGGATAGTTTAACCCCGTCTATAATCCTCGACCTTAAGATCGTAACATTCGTGTCGTAGAGGTTAAAGTTAGCTTTGAATACAAATTATATAACACCTCGAATCAGGAGGCTATTAGTCTCCACTTTATAGTTTTTTAAAAGATTTATCGGAGGTTTTGATATCGCTTTATACCTAGAGTCTTAAAGTTAAGTTTTCGGTCTTATTTTTTCTATTTACCCAAGTCATATTGTAGATGCATCCCAGTATATATTCCTCATCCTTAACTTTCCTTCTTTTTGATTGTCGTTCATACCGGTGGCGTTTCATTAGCTTGTCAACAACAGGTGAAGAAGATTTGTATTAGGTTATTCGTTTAACTTGAAAATCTTTATCGTTATCGTCAGTCGACTTAATATAAAGCTTGACTAAAGTGATGTGAAACGGCATAGAGTAGTGAGTAGTTTTGACAATTACGTTGAGGTCAACTATACTTAAGATCTTATATGGGTTATCCTATTTGCCTAACTCCCGCTACATTAGAACCTTACTCTATAACAGAAAATTAAGAACTTCGATTATCATATTACCTTTTCTAGTATTAGGGGTATTATTAAATTAACGTCTTATCGATTCCTTCTTTAGTTCCTTTAGTGTTTTGCCATAGGTAACAGCTTTCTTTTAGACTTTTACTTGTTAAGCGTAGATATACTTCAAAGACTAGTAGCGTCAGTACTGGGATATTAGGGCTTACAGTATTATTAAGGCCCTTCACTGTTATTTAAAAACGTGCCCCATAATTCGTAAAACTTTCAACTTCCAGAGTAAGGATACTATACGCTTGACGAAGTAATGCGTATGCCTTTTCAACCTTTTTAATAATCCAATAGGTCTTGATAGGTACCTATTTACACTTGATTCTCATTATATTAACGTTCGTTTGAAACTACGCCGCCATAACATTAGTATCAGTATTATAAGCAACGATGTTGGGTAAACCAAAGTATATATCAATTTATAATATCTTTAATATTTCCTATGTATCCTTTCATGATAAGGACTTTAAAAATCGACTTCGTAAAAAAAAGCTATGAATTTAATAACGTAAAAAAATAAGTTGATTATTCTACATAAAACCTATTAATAAAGTCTTCGTAATGAAATTTCTTATCGTCTTTTTGTATAAAATTAAATTTTCGAGGGGCTGAAGTATATGTTTATCAGTAATGACAAATTTTATCGATAACTTTTAAAACCAAGTATTTCATATCTCTATACCCTATATACTTTATGACTTTATATAACTTACCGACGACTGGATAGTATAGCGCCAATATAATAAACGTATCTTTAACTCCGTTAAATTTAATACCGTTGCCTCATGACTTAAAATCAAACTACAAATTCCTTTACTCAAAGGCTAGGAGAAACCTTTGACTGTTTTTAACTAGTTTGTCAATATTGACGTCGACGTTGACGCTGAGAGTCTTTATGTCCTCCAAGAAAAGGAGAAAAGGGATAGGGGGTTAAAGGATGTAAAATGTAATCAAATTAATAATAGTTTAAATTGCCATTATCGCTTGCAACGATATTTTTTTACCTAGGTCAAAGTCAATATTAACTTTACCAATATCTTAACGATTTATCTCGGTAGTAGTAGTAATTTTCCTACATCATACTATATATTGCGAATAACCTCTTATTAAGTACCTTATTACCTCTATGTCTAGTATAATATCTTAAAAATAGTAGTTTACGTAACTATCGCGAATTTTAAAGATATATAAGGGGTTAGAGCTTCAGTTAGAGTAAAAGTAATGGTTTTCACTATTGAAACGGTATAAAAAAGCGTGGTCAGCTAGTTATTAGGTCGTACGAAAAATAGTATTTCCAAACATTAAATCTACATAGGTGTAATTTTACTGTTACCTGTTTTTTTTTTCCCTCGAAATCTATAATATAATCTAAATATTCTTGTGTAAAAAGAAAAAAGGTACTTGATATAGTATATCACCCATTTGTTGTGTTTGGTTAAATGGTGACAAGTTAACTCATAGCTGAACTTATTACAAATTTAATTTTATTCACCATTATTACGACAATAGTTTTTGTAGCTAACAGGTCCATTTAAATCGTACTCTCAATGGCGTTAGTGTGATTGTAGATTTTAATCCGAAATTATTAGACCAGATTTTGAACGTTAAGGTCGCTTATATATGCAATCGACGTAGTATATCAGTATACGGTTTTCTTCATTTACGTCGCCAAAGTTATTGGTTCGGGTTATATATCAAACATATTTGGTTTACGTACTATTACGGGTGTAAACAGAGACCCTAACTATTTGAAAACGCTTTTACAAGTGGTATTTGAACGTTATAAAGCGTATTTAAACTTGTTAACACCTGTAATAACTGTCCATACCTACTAGCAAACCGTGGTTTCACCAGAGTAAGCCTTTGTCATCATTCATTAACATAACATTAAGTTATTAAACATCAAATTTTAAATATTTATCGGTATTTTCTTCTTTTTCTTCTTTATTATCATTGTTTTCTATATTGTAGTAGCTTAATCCGTATAATATTACGATAGATGAATATCGCATTCGACATAACTATTCATATCGTCGTAGATTTCTTGAAATGTTTTTTTCTCGCGTTAGGAAAGTTATGTAATAATTCCTAGTATACTCTATAAGGCTTTCAAAAAGTAGTAAGTAAGTAAAAATCAAAAGAAAAGACCACTATTCACTTATATATATTTAAAAAGGGTATCATCTTCGTATTAAAAATGTTATAATGCTTTCTGTCGTACTTTTTACGTTATTTTAAGTCTTAGCGAAATTCGTAAAAAGTTTGGAATTAATATTAACTATTTTGATAGATTTTAGGAAAACTTCTCAATAGTTGTTCCCATCGTCGTTAGTATTTACTGTTAGTTTGAGTCTGAAAGTCTCTGAGTTGCAGTGATAAGAGCAATTTCCAGTCGCCTAGTAAAGTTTATTTCTGGCAAATATATCTCTCGTCGTTTAAGTTATGCCTTTTACATGGACTTGATACCCCTTTAAATCTTATTTCATATGTTAATAGTCTAGTAGTTAAAAAACTTACAATATCTACGAAAGGCACGCTCGCTGCGGTTAAGTTCTTTATCGCCATCTTATTCAATACTAAAGTGGTTAACGAAATTAATCAAATTCCTTTCGGTTAGGGTTTCATCAATATGTAGCACCTAAAGGTTTTTATTATATTGTTTTAGAAAGAGGAATCCGAGGGTTTCAACTCCTTTCTATAGTTTCTGAGTTGGTTTCATCCTGATGTTCGAGCTAGTATAAGACTTGGTAGGCGAGAGACTTCGTAATTCGAGTTGTCAAGAATTGATGATTTAGCGTGAAGTTGCGCGACGTGGCTTTCTTAATGTAACTTAACTGTTTATCTTGGTGTAACGATCTTGACCATTAAAGTAGATTAAGGAAGAGAAAGGAATAAAGTAAAGAGAAAACTTAGTGTTAAAAGTAAGGTCAGAAGTCTTTTGTTATTATTAGTAGATATTAAAGGTTTAAAGTTATAAGCCGTAAGACTTAGTTATGTTTGCAGTAGTATTACCCTCAATATTACTAACTTAGCTGTTTACCAACTTAGCGATTTAAGACTTTTAGCGGTTATTTTTAACGATGTTTAAGAAGGATCTGATGAAGATTTCTTTGTGTTTTCAATATATTTACCATCGCTACCTCTAAACTACCGTAAAGACTGGCGCAGATCAAGAGTCATTTTTACTTCATTCCGTAAATATTAACACAATAGTAAATTCCCTTTGAAAGAATCCTTCCTCTACCCTAACAACTGTTTGATGTAAAGTGTAACCGGAAAGTAGCTTCTTTTTTTACTTATTTTATTAATGCTTAACCTAATAAGCACTGATTAATGTTAGTACGCCTTATATATAACAGGCCTTTAGACGTTATAACTTTGTCGATTCGATTGGTCGAAGTAATAGTAGTATTGTATGATCAAGTCGTAGATGTATTATTCTAAGTTTGGCAGATCGCGAGCCGTTCTGCACAGTAATTTATATCGCTAATCCCTTGGACCATGCCCTAATGTGAAGAGAGTGCGTACTATACTTAACTTGCAGCCAATGAAATAGGCCCTCAAACAATACCCTCAACTTGCAGTCAGTATAGTTAACTTTACTATAAGTAAAACTGACCTACTGCACTGAAATTACTAATATTCCAACAGAAACATTGTTTTCCTGGTTTTTTTGAAGCCATCCAATAATCCAAGAATTGTTATATTAATTTCAAATTGGTATAATCAAACTTAATATATAAAAGTTAAGTATCAATGAATATGGTAGGAATTATAATAATTAAGTTGTAATGGAATTATTATATGGTTTATATAATTATATAATCGTTAGTTTTAATGACAATTATTTCTTTGGTTGGTATGCTCATTGAAAATAGGCTTTTACTTTTATGATTAGGTTATAAAGTTTAAATAGGTCAATTGAGTTTATAATAAATTTAAAGTAACAAAAATAATTATGAAAGGTTAGAGTATTCTAATTATAACTTTACTTAAATTGAAATATGATTTTTATTATCTTCTCTCTTATAAATTCAAAAATCTCATCTTTTATTCGTAATCAGAGGTAGTTATCGTCTTATTTTTTGAAATAAGAAAGCTATTTTTCATCGTTGAAAATATAGTAACATAAACGTAAATTAACTTGTCTCATGTTTCGAAATGAGAATTTGTTAATAGGGAAATCATGAAATGATGTAGAAAGAGATAAATAATATTTAATATTAAGTTTCAATAACTAAACGTTAAAATTGGGGTTTATATGACAGTATTAACCGCTTTTAATACGGGTGTTAATTAGTCGTTTTAGCAGATTAATGTAAAAAGTGGGGCTTTCAACGGAAAAAGTAGATTTTTGAAAGTTAAAAGAAGATACTTTAAAACGGAAATACCTGTGCAAGATATAGCCTCTAATTATCTAAAACTTTGTAGTGCAAGGTCATATACCAGGATTTATGTTGTGAATTAATTAGACTGAATATTTGACTATGCAATTGTAGAGTATAGTATGAAGTTATAATGTTATTTGCGGTGGCAGTTTACTTTAAAGTTGTTAATTATCATAACGTTTTCTTTTTCTTTTTTGATTAATAAATTTATCAAAAAAGAAAGTCCATAGGTTTAGGTGAAGTAGTCAATAAAGTTTTGTAAAATGATGTTTGTAGAAGTCGTTAAGGTAATATTTTCTAAATTAACTGACACGTTGGTTACATTTCATAAGTGTTGAAATAGTATTACATGCAGTGCAGTAGGTAAACTTTATTTACAGTAAAATTGACTATACTGAACTGCAAGTTGAATGTATTGTTTTGTGTGGGCTTACTTTTTTGGGTGTTAGTCGAGTACAATAAGCCTTACTTTACACCAGGGTACGGGCCAAAAAATTGCCTATACAAATTACAGCGTGTACCGGCTAGTGGTCTGCTAAACCTAGAACAATATATCTACCACTTGACTACGTAATACTACTGTGACTTCGACTAATCGAATAGACAAAGTTACAGAGTCTAAAGCCTTACTAATACTAATTAATGCTTATTGGATTAATTATAGACTCGTTAAGTAAAAGAAAAAGCTACTTTACAGTTATTACTTTTTATGTTATTGTTAAGATAAAGAAAAGAATTTTACGAAAGGCCTTTACAAATTGCGGCTATTTTAACGGCAGTAAGTAGAATAAACTTTTATTTTACGGCGGTTTTTATGGAAACTTAAAGGTCACGACGGTATCGCTATTGAAATCATAAAGAAATCTTTTTATATATTTGTTAAAAACGTGAAAATTAACTACTAAAAGTCTTTCAATTTGGTAAGTTGGTAAACGTCCAAGTCAATCATATTATGTTAATCAGTATTATAAAAAGGAATAATCCATATAGTTAAAATAACAAACAACCTTAAACCTTTACTAACAACAACCTCCGACCTTACCCATTACACTAGACTTTTGCCTTTATTTTACATTTTTTCACTTTCCCTACGCCAACTCAATCGCTAAGATCGCTACTCTAAGCGAAATAATCAAGTCGCGCCAATAAAATCCACATCGCGCGACCTCACATCAACCCACTAGGTTGTCAAGTTTCTACGCAACCTTACGCTAAAACACTCAGTCCCCACAACCACGATCACCAAGTACCTCACCCTACATGTTCCACATAAGCCAGGATGCTAAGATAGCTACCGTAAGTATTTATTTTAAAGTTATTACCGACTCCGCTTAGAAAAAAGCAATTAAGGCCGTTAGAATCCTTTTTACTAAGTATTATAACGATGAACTTAAGGATAAAACGTCGATAAAAACCTATTCTAAAAACATTTAACTAACTTCATCGGCTATTATATCGTCGACTACGATAAAGGTAAAAAGTTTAACCATGGTAACAATACTTTTTACAAATGCTGTAACTGTTTTAACGATTAAATTATTAATATGTTAAAAAAGGATTAAAACAATATTAAGTTATAACCAAGGGAAAAACTTAAAGGGCGAGGGATTTACATGCTTAAAAAAAGGTTTATTAAGCTGGTAAAAACCTTTTTCGACTTAACCTAATTTCAAAAATACCCTTAACACCTATGCTAGAAAGAAAAAGGTATTTTAAAAATTATGAACGGTTTTATACGAGATTTGATGGACCTCTCTTTTACCTTTAACTAAATTAAGCCTTTGTATATATTATCGATAAGAAACCTGTTAAACCATTCGATATCCTTATTGGTAGGCCTTAGATGTTGCAACGTTGTCGATTCGATTAGTCTTCGAAGTAACAGTAGTATTTTATTGGTCAAGTAGTGGATGTATTATTCTAGGTTTGGCAGACCGCTAGCCAGTCTGCACTATAATTTGTATGGTCAATTGCTTAGCCTGTACTCTAGAGTAAGGTGCAGCGTACTGCACTCGACTTACAACTAATACGGTAAGTCTTCACAAAGCAATACACTTAACTTATAGTTCAGTATATTCAAGTTTACTGTAAGTAAAGTTGACCTACTACATTGTATATAATACTATTCTAATACAGGCGGCTTTTTAGTTTGTACGCGTACATTAGTGTAGCTGACTAATCTTTTTCAGTTACCACTGAATTGCCTACTCGTGAACTGGCCAGACTCCTGACAATTCCAGTTGACTTTTATACTGAATTGTACTCAATTGCATGCAAATTAACCCCATTTAATCTTAATTATTTCGTTGTCCCAAGGTTCAAGTTCATGAGCTCCTACAATTTTTTTTGTTATAGCCCTTAACAGGTCTCCCCTTTAATTATATCACTTAAACAAATCATCATTATCAATCCCCTGACAGTTTTTCAGTTTGCTAGCGCACTACTGTCCGCCGTCGCGTGATCCGGGGCTTCCGAGCGGCCTATTTACGTAGCCTTCGATTCGTATAATTAATTTGTCACTGTCCATAAACCTTCCCGGGGCTTCATTATTCGATAATGCCTTCGTTATAACATTAATGGGGTTATCTTTACCATCGATTCATTGGAACTCCTTATTCTCCTTTCCTTTGTAGGCTTTAGGAAGTACTATCACGTCGATTATCAGGCGTTTTTCACTAGTAGTTCCGAGTTTAGAAAGGTATTCGAAAAAGCTCCTTAATTCGGTACAAATTACTATCAAAATAAGAGGAAATTTCAGCTGCCTATTAATAAGGTTAAGGGTTTCCCATATTTCCATACCTACGTCGAAGCCCGCTATTATACTATAAACCTTTAAAACTAATACGCTTCGTATAATCCTTTTATACTTAATGGAGCTTTAATAAATCAAGTTGCTAATAATACTAAACTAGTCTTTCTACCTATTTTTATTAACGAAGGTTATTAGAAAGCCGATTTATAAAGACAAGTTGGTGTTATTTACAAAGGACCCGTTCATAAAGATTATTAACTTGGTCTTTAAAAGGTCGATTAAAGCCATATTAATCCCGCGGTCTAAATTTTGCATCTGCTACTCAAGCCTCTTATTTAGTCGATGAAAATACTTATCCGTTACCGCTTTTACTTATACCGTAAAAAAAAGATTGTAAAAGGCTTCCGGTTAACATAAGATAGTAATATAATTACCTCAGGTACGCTTTTCCAAATACCGTTAATCCCTAACCTCGTTAGTGTTATTGATTAACACCAAAACAACGCCCTAGCTCTTCTGCGAAAACTAAAGCTGGTATCAATACCAAGTATACGGATTAGCGATCCATTAAAGTTAAGTTAGGTATTCTCTGTTAACGTCGTTTCTAGCTTGTAATTCCAAAACTTAAAGTATTTAATCGCTTGCTATTTTGACGCTATGAAACTAGCTCTTTCGAAGAAAAAGGTATCGTTAATTTACATACCCATTACGTCGAAGTCTTTCTTTTACGTTACCAGCAGATATAGGTCGTACGTTAAGGGCTTTATCATTAGCTTGGATTTAAAGTGCGATTGGTAAGTCAGAAACCAGTGAATGCCTGCTTTAGCAAATCCGTATAATAACTTAATATAAAGCATTACCGTACTTAAAGGGCAAATGATGCGGAGTTTCTATAGTAAATCTAACAATACGATTCGTTATAAATCCGATACTAACTACATATAGGCTAACGTTATATCACAACTATTAAGCGTAAATTTGACTTTAATCTTTACTAACAAACTTGTTATCAAAGTAACCACCAAGAGTTAGCTAATATTTCAATTCGTTGGCGATTGCGTCAAGATTTAGTTTTTGCCTTTGTTACCATATCCTTAAACGACTAGATATGATTTTTCATACGGACGCTCCATGGTCTTACCTTTAACATCGTAGATAATTTTCGACTTAAAGATTATAACGTTTAGGTTTTAACGATCAAAATCGGTTTTTGATACGAATATTATAATCTTTGAGTTAGTAAGCCGTTAATTTCGACTTTGTCACTTTTCTAAAAGGGTTCGCTGGAGGTCTTGATAATTCTTTACGCTTAAAGCTTTAGTTCCAATTCTTCGTTATCCCTTTTTTTGCTTACTCAAGTAATATTGTAAATACGGCCTAGTATATATTCCTCCTTCGAGGGTCATCCGTGCCGGTAGCGTTCCATCGGCTTGTCGATAACGGATAAAAAAGGTTTGTATTAGCTTGATCATTTGATTAAAAGGGCTTAAGGGTCTTTATTTTTAATAGCTCTGATAAAAGGCTGGAATTACGTAATTTGGAAAGATACAAAGATGTTAACAAATTTAACAACTATTTTAGAATTTATGATACTTAATATCTTACATGTGTCTTTCCATTTACCTGGCTCCCGCTATACGAGGATTTTACTTTATAACGGAAAAACAAGTACGTCCATTATTAAAAAGCCGTTTCTAGTATTAAGGGCGTCATTAATCTGGCGACGTACCAATTCTCTTCAAAATTCCCTCAAAACTTTACTATAAGCCGCAAAATATTTCGAAATACTTGCCGAAAGCGAAAATTCATTCGTTAGGCGTAAATAAGCTTCAAAACCTAGGAGTGTTGGCACTAAGCTATCAAGTTCCACAGTATTGTTCAGGCTTTTCACTACCATCTATAAGCGTACCTTCAAATCCATAAAGCTCATAATTTCCAACGTAAGGATATTATACGCTTAGCAAAGTAAGACGTATACCCTCTTAATCTTTTCAATACTCCAATAGATTTTTACAGGCACTTATTTATACTAAATACATATTATTTTAGTATCCTCTTAAAATTTCACCGCGGTAAAGTTTGTATCGGTATCATGGACGACGACATTAAGTAGACCTAAGTACATGTTAATCCACAGTATTCTTAACGTTTCCCACATATCCTTTGCCGAAAGGGACTTTAAAAACTTAGCTCTATTAAAAGAGGTTGTAAAATGAATAACGCAAAGGACAGGCTTATAATTTGAGTAAAACACATCGACTAAGATTTTGTAATTAAAATCCTTATCGTTTTTTAACTTAAACTTAAATTTCCGAGGTGCTTAGGCATACGTTTTTCAATGATGAAAAAGTTCTTCAATAGCTTTCAAGGTAAAATATTCCACATTGTTATACCTTACAAACTTTAGGACTTTATACAGTTTATTAACGGCTAGATAGTTAAAACGCCGGTATAGTTAACATATTCACGTCTTCGTCAGGTTCAATACACTACTTCTGGGCCTTAAAGATAAAACCATAAATACCTCTACTTAAAATCGAGTAAAAACCTCTAGTTGTTCTTAACCAGTTCATTTACGTTAATATCAATTTTAATACCGAAAGTCTTTATATCCTTTAAATAAAAAAAGAAAGGGGTAGGGCACTTAAAGATAGAAAACGTAATTGCGTTCAAAATATTTTAAACTACCGTTATCCCTAATAACGATAGTTGTTCGCCTGGGCTAAAGCCAGCTTTAGTCGTACCAGCATAGTAACGATCAATCTTAGTGGCCGTGGTATTTTCCCTCCACAGAGCCATATACTACGAATAGCCTTCTGTTAAGTACTTTACTGCCCTCATATCCAATATAATACCTTAAAACGTGTAGTTTGCGTAACGATCACGAAGGTTGAAGGTATATAAAGGGTCAGTATCTTAATTAGGACAAGGGTAAAAGTTGTTACTACCTAGATGGTACAGGAAAACTTAGTCGGCTAGTTACTAAGCTGTACTAAAAACAGTATTTTATTTTCATTTAATCAACTAGAGAATATTAACACCGTTAATTGACTCGTCGCCTTTAAAGTCTACGATTTAATCCAAGTAATTCTATTTCAAAGTAGTAAGGTATTAGGCGTAGTATACTGTTTTCCTATTGTTATAATTAGTGGGGGGGTTTCGAGTTAACCAATAGCCAGACTTACTACAGATCCAACATCTCTTGCCACTATCACGACAATGATTTTCACGGTTAACAGGTCCGCCTAAAGCTTGGCCTTATTAGCTTTAACGTAGTTATTGCCTTTATTCTATGTCCGAGGTCGATAAGCTAAACTTTAGACGTAATAAGCGCCTATATTTACGGTCGACATTGTTAACTACCACAAAGTCCGCTTTATCTACGTTAATGAAATTGCCAACTTAGGAGTATATACCAAACTAGTTTGGTGTACGCGCCATTACTATGGTAAACGAGGAATATAACTAGTTGAAAAAGCCTTTTTAAGTGGTATTTAGGCGTTATAAGGCGTATTTAAACTCGCTAACGCGTGTAATTACTACTCATACCTATTCGCAAAGTATAGCTTCGCTAATATAGGCTTTCTATATTGATTTTTGGCATAGAATCAATTTGTTAAACATTTTATCAAGGACGTCTTTTAGTGTTTCCTCCTCTTTTGTCTTTACTATTATTGTAATTCAACTCGTGGTGGCCCAATCTTTATATTATTACGCAAGGTGAATATCGTATCAAAAGTATCCCTTTATACTATTATAAATCTCATATAATGTGGTAGCTTAAGTAAAAAAGGTAAGGTAATAGTTTCTGGCATGCTTTGTGAGAATTCCGGGAGATAATAAGTGAAAACCTAAAGGGGTAATCTTCATTCATTTACAGATGTTTAAAAAGTGTATTATCTTAGAGTCAAAAAGGTTCTATAGTTTCCTGTCATACTTATTTGCGTCGATTCAAATCTTAACAAAGTCCTTAAAAAGCTTGTAATTAATATTAACCATCTTAATAGGTCTTAAGGAAAGGTCACGATAGTTATCCCAGTCTTAAATGGTGTTTTTTTTTTAAAAAAAAAATTTAAGCCTTAAAAATTCTGAGTTACGGTATTAACGGTAATTTCCAGTCGCCTAGCCCAAGGGATAAAGTTATGTGGTAAAACCTATAGTAGGCTTTCATATATAGACAAATTTAAAGGGGAAAGGTTCTTAAGGAGCGGTAAGGTTCCTTAACGCCCTTCTCTTTAAGCCGTGATTCTTAAAGACATTTCTTAAGTTGGGTTAATTTAAAGAGGGTTTTTTTCCAACTTGGTAAAGCCCTTTTTTGACACGTAAACTCCTTGACGTTCAAGTTTAACTTTTAACCTTAGTTTAATCCCTTTTTGGATTTTCTTCCACATCTTAATAGTCCAGTCGTCAAAGATATAACGAAAGTTTCGAAAGGCACGGGAGCCGCGGTCAAGTTCTTCACCACCATCTTATTCAACGATATAATCGCTAATGAAGTTGGCTAGGTACCCTTCGGTTAAGTTTTCGTTGACGTTCTTTTCTGAAAGATCACTATTATAGTGTTTGGTAAAGATAGGTCCGAGAGATCCAAATGCTTTCTTTCTAACAGGGTCAGTAATAACTTTAAAGTGAGTGCTGACGGTAAACATCTT
Organism: Anisogramma anomala; assembly: GCA_038502455.1. Taxonomy (NCBI): domain Eukaryota; kingdom Fungi; phylum Ascomycota; class Sordariomycetes; order Diaporthales; family Gnomoniaceae; genus Anisogramma; species Anisogramma anomala. Next base: position 5,825,264 of record JASMMZ010000010.1, on the reverse strand, counting down.
GACGGTTTAGCTTGTGTGAGATTAAGTGGGCGTGTAGGACGAGAGACTTGGTGATTTTTAGGCGTAATAACTTGGTGTTTTGACATAAAGTCATGTAGAAACTTAGCGACTTGACGACTTGATGTGGGGTTGCGCGACGTGGCTTTTTTGGCGACACTTGGTGTTTTCTTTTAAAATAGCGCACTTAACAATTAAATTGGTAGGGGGATAGTAAAAAAATTAAAGTAGGGCAAAGATTTAGTGTAAAGGGTAAGGTTATAGGTCGTTTATTATTGGTAGAAGGCGAATGATATTTGTTATTTAGCTGTGGGACTTAGTTGTTTTTAAAATAGTAGCACCTGTAGTAATACTAACTTAGTCGTTTACCAACTTGCTGAACTTTAAGACTTCTAACAGTCAATTTCAGCGTCTTTAAAAAAGGTTAATAAATATTTTTTGGTGTTTTTTAATAGCAATACCGTCGTTTACTTCCAGATTGCTATTATGGACTGACGTAACCCAAAGTTATTCTTTGTTTTCCTGCCGTTGTAGCCTGGTGTAGTAATAATAGAGGCTTTTCGCAAGAATATTTCCTCTACCCTAGCCGCCGTTATTAATATAAAGCGTAACCGGAAATTAGCTTCTTCTTTTCCTTAGCCAATCTTTGCTTAACCTTATAATCACTAATTAGTGTTAGTAGGCCTTCGACGTTACAATATTATTGATTTGATTAGTCTTCGAAGTAAAAGTAGTATTGCATTAGTCAAGTGGTGAATGTATTGTTCTAGGTTTGGCAGACCGCTAGCTGGTCTGCACTGTAATTTATATAGCCAATTGCTTGGCCTATGCCCTAGAGTAAAGGTCACCGTACTATAATTGACTTACACTCAATGCGGTAAGTCTCCACAAAGCAATACACTCAACTTGCAGTTCAGTAAAGTCAACTTTACTGTAGATAAAGTTGACCTAATACACTGCATGTAATACTATTCGAACAATCCTAATATTTTCACGTAATATCACAGAATATGCTTTTAATGGTGACAAGGCATGTGAAGCAGCAGCCGCCTACAAGGCCAGAGAAATTAACTTCGGTACTCTACACTAGTTAATTAAGTAAAATCATTTAGTCCCCCAAAACCTTTAGGTTTATTTTACCCTTTAACATTTTAATCAAAATCGTTAAACCCCTCAATTTTTTTTTATAACAGGTTTGTTTTGATGTAGAAACCTACTATAAGTTCTATTTCAAAACTTCATCCCTAGGGCTAAACAACTAGTAATTACCATTAATACTATACCTCGGATGTTTTAAAACTTAAATTACCATGAAATACTAGTAATGAAGATTAGGATAACCATTGCGACTTGCCCTTGAAGCCTGTTGAAACAGTTAATATTAATTATAAGTTTTTTACAAACTTCGTCAAAATTCCAAATTATATAAAAAAATTAAACCAAAAGGCTCATAAGCACTTTAATACGAAGATAATAACTATTGAAAATATTTATAAGTAAATAAAGGTTCCGCCTTCCAATTTTCACTTACTATTCCCCGGAATCCTTAAAATTCACGACAAAAACTATTACCTACCCATTCTAATTAGAGTCTTTACGTTTTATAAGGTTTATAATAAAATAAAAGGCTACTTCGAATGCGACTTCCATCTTACGCAATACAATATAAATTAGGCTACTTCGAGGTGGGTATCCATAATAGTTTAGAAAAAAAGAAGAAGAAAATAACAATAAATATATTTAACCAGATAATTAACAATTTAATATTATGCCCAAAAGTAATAGAGAAAACTTACGTTGGTGAATCTATACTTCGTGAGTAGGTACGGGTAATAGTTACTGGTGTTAAAGAGTTTAAATAAGCCTTAAAGCGCCTAGATGCCATTTGTGAAGGCTTTTTTAGCCAGTTAAGTTTCTCTTTTACCAATGTAATAACACGTATACAAAAATTGCTTAATATATATCCTTAAACCGGTAACTTCTTTAACGTAAATGAAAAAGAGTTTATGCTACTTAATTAAGTAGAATGTAAGTACGTTTATAGGCATTATCAACGTCTAACGGCCCTAAGCTAAAGGTAGTAACAATTATGTTAACGCTAATAAAGCTAAATCTAGGTGGTTTTACTAATCGTAAAAACTATCTTCGTAATAATGAAAAAAGATACTGTATTTGTAACAAATCTGCCTATTAGTAAACTCGTTACCCCCTCGCTGAGTATAATAATATGAGTGTAGTATATTCTAATTAATACCCTATTCCTTTCGAATAAAATTAATTGAATTACATCGTTAACTTTGTGGGTGACGATTTGATTAACGGCGATAATACTACTAAGTAAAATAAGTGATATAAAGATATAGCTCTTGAAGAGACCTAGTAATTAGCTGACTATGCCTTACTATACCGTTTTGGTGGTAAAGACCCTTAAATTCACTTTAACTAAGCTCTTTATCATATATACACCTATAATTGAAGCGATCGTTACGAGGACCACACGTTTTAAGGTATTATATCAAATTCAGGGGTAATAAGGTACTTAATAGGAGGCTTTTCGTAATACGTGGTACTGTGAAGGGAAAGTACTACAGCTACGAACATCGATGGTTACGATGTTAGTAAGGTTAAAGTTGACTTAGCACCCGGCAAAAAAATATCGTTATCTGGAATAACGGTAGTTCAAACTATTATGAAAGCGATTAAGTTCCATATCCTCAAGTCTTCTATCCCTTTTTTTTTTGTTTAAAGGATATAAAAACCATCGATGTTGACGTTAATATTAACGCGGAAAAGTTGGTTAAAAACGTCCAAAGGTTTTATTTGACCTTTAGATAGAGGGTCTTATAATTTTATTTTTAAAGTCCTCAAATAGCGGTATTAAACCTAACGGAGTCGGAGATACTTTCATTCCACCAGCGCTTTAAACCTTAAGCCGTTGATAGACTATGTAAAGTCTTAAAGTCCGTAAGGCATATAAATGTAGAATATTTTGCCCTAAAAGCCATTGAAAAACTTAATTACCATTGCCAAACGAATGCCAAAACCCTTCAGAAATTTAAGTCTATATTAAAAACCGATAAGAACATTAACTATGAGGTCTTTATAGATGCGTTTTACTTATATAATAAGCCTGTTTTTTACGTCGTTAACTCCATAAATTTTTTTTATAAATCTCAGTTTTCAAAGTCCTTTTTGGCAGAAGATGAAGTGAGAAATACTAAGGATGTTGTGGATTAATGCGTATGTGGAACTACCTAACGTCATCGTTTATAATATCAGCATTAACTTTGCGGTAGCAGAGTTTTAGAAAAATGTTAAGATAATATATATTTAGTGTAAATAGGTGCCTGTAAAGAATTAATAAAGTATTGGAATAGTTAAAAAGGCATAAGTATTATTTTACCGAACGTATAAGATTTTGAAGCTAGAAATTAGAAGCTTTACATATATGGAGACACGCCTTTAGATAGTAGTAAGGGTCCCAAACGATACTATAGATCTTAACGGCCTAATGCTAACGCTTTTAGTCTTTAAAGCGTACCCATATTTAACGAGTGAATCTCCGTCTTTATTAAGTACTTAAAAGCGTATTACTGTGTACAGTAAAGCTTTAAGAGAATTGCGAAGGGAATCGGTACGCCTTTAGGTTAATAATACTCTGAATACTAGGAACAGTAGTATAATAATCAACTTACTTAATTTGTTATTGTAAATTAAAGTCCTCATATAACGGGAGCCAAACAAATAAAAAGGTATGTTTAATATTCTTAATATCATAAACTCTAAAATAGTTATTAAACCTATTAACAGTCTTATATTTTTTCGAATTTCCTAGGTTACGCCTTATATTGCAGGTACTGACGATAAAGACTCTTAAGTCAAGCGACCGATCCAATATGAACCTTCCTCACTTATTATTGACAAGTAGATAAAATTTTGCTAGCGCGAATAACACCCGAAAAAAAGCAACGTTAAAAAGGTGGAATATACACCGGGCCTCATTTACAATATTATTGAGTTAAATAAAAATGAAAAGGATAAAGAACACTTGGCATTAAAACTCCGAATATAAAGGATTATTAAAACCTTTGATAAACTTTTTAACGAAAACAACAAAGTCAAAATTGATGGACTATTAACACAAGGGGCTATATAGTTTGGGCCGAAACCCGATTTTAACTTTTAAGATCTAGATGTTACGATTTTTAAGTCGAGAATTATTCAAGAGGTTAAAGGTTAAAACCACGGAGGGGCTGTATGAAAAGTTACGTTTAATCGCTTGATATTGCAGTAATAAAGGCTAAAACTGGATCTTTACATAATCAATAACGATTTAAAAGATGAGCTGATGTTTATTAGTCGCCTTGATAGTAAGTTTGCTAACTAAAATACAAGGTAAGTTCATGCTTAATAACCATAATATAACGAAAACCTATATGCAATTAATATCGGATTTATAATAGATTGTTTATTAGTCGCCTTGATAGTAAGTTTGCTAACTAAAATACAAGGTAAGTTCATGCTTAATAACCGTAATATAACGAAAACCTATATGCAATTAATATCGGATTTACAATAGATTGTACTTCCAGAGTTACCGTAGGAATTACGCGTTATTTACCATTTCAAGACGGTAATACAATATATTAAACTATTATACAGACTAGGTAAAGCAGTCGTTTACTGGTTTTTAACCTACTAGTTGTACTTTAAATCACGGCTAGGCATAAAGTTTTTAACAAACGACCCGTATTTTTTGGTAACATAAGAAAATGATTTCGGCCTTTTTGGTATATAAACTAACGATACCCTTTTCGTTGAAATGGATAGCTTTGTGGTATCGAAATATTAGGCGATTGAGGATTCCAAGTTTTCAAACCACAAGCTGGTTACAACGTTAGCAAAGGGCAGTTAACATGACTTTAATAGATCCTTAATTCGTATATTTGGTATTAACGCCGGCCTCAGCTTTCTTTAAAAGAGCCAGTGTACTATTTAAGCTATGATGAACAAGATTAAAGTGGGTAAAGCTTAACGGTACCTTCAATATCATATCTATAGCAGCTATATTATGTCCTTATACCAAGCGGTGGCATTATATGACCTATTTATCGCGATATAAATATAAAATCAGATAAATGAAGACTTTAACCGGCTAAGTAAAAGGTTCGAGTGATAAATACCAAACTTAAACCGAAAGATTAATACAGCTAGAATTTGTTTGTTGAACGCCAAATTAATAATCTTTATTAATAGGTTTTTCGTAAGTAATACCGACCTGTCTTTATAAATCGGCATTTTGATAACCTTTGTAAACGAAAAAAAGCAGGAATATTGGTTTAAAATTATAGTTAACCTAATTTACTAGACCTCCATTAAATGTAAAAGTCTTATACGAAGTTTGTTAACTTGGGAGATTTACAGTATAATAACAGGTTTTAACGCAAGCACGGTATTATGAGAAACCCTTAACCTTATTAACAGGTAGCTAAAGATTCCTTATTAAACTGGTCGTATTCTTTATCAACTCAAAAATATTATTCAAATATCTTTTGAAGCTCAGAACTACTAGCGAAAAACGCCTAATAATTGACGTAATGGCACTTCGTAAAGCTTATAAAGGGAGGAAGATTAACGAGTTCCGGTAAACTAACGGCAATTTCAATTCTATTAATACCATAACGAAAGAATCACCGAAAAAAGCCTTGGAAAATTTTATGAATAAAAATAGGCTAACTGGACGTATCGAAGGCTACGTTTAAAAACTACCTAAAAAGCCTCAATTACATAAAAGTGGTTAGGGATATGTTAGTAAACTAAAAGACTGTTAGGAAAGTAAAGATTATGATGACAATCTATTTAACTAGTACGGTTAAAGTCGAGGTTTACAAAGGCCTATAGAGAAAAACCTTTTTGTGGAAGTTAATAAATTCAAAATTCGGAGCTACGGAATAATTAAGGCTAAATGGAGGTCAAACCAAGTATGATTGGGCATAATAAGAAGTGAAGGTTAACTTACATTAATAGAAGTTTGGCCAGTTAACGAGGCTGAAATTTAACGTTTACTAGAAAAGATTGGTTAGCTATATTAGCATACGAGTACAAACTAAAAAGCCATCAGTATTGGAACAGTACTATATATAATTCAGTAGGTCAATTTTAATTAAATTCAAATTAACTATACTCAATTGCAAGTTAAGTATATTATTTTATGTAGGCTTACTGTATCGAATGTAAGTAAAGTAAAGTACACCATACATTACACAAGGGTACGAGCCAAGCAATTAGCCATACGAATTACAGTGCAAACCAGCTAGCAGTTTTCCAACCCTATAAAAATGCATCCACTACTTGACCATGCAATACTATAGTTACTTCGACCAATCGAATCGACAACGTTGCAACGTCTAAAGCACTACGAATAATAGGCGTATTTTTCGGTTTTCATTTTGTAGAAAACAAAATTTGTAGTGTTTTCTCCTTAAAGCTGGTTTTCCCTTACGAAATCCGATCATAGTTTACGTAATGTTAAGGAAACGGCTTGCTTTAGATTATTTCGTTTACGGATTATCCTCATTAGAAATTTGTGTTTAATATAAGTTGAATATTCACGGGAATCCTGAATATATTTAACCTAAAAAACTGAATAAATATGTTTTACTTGGTGTTTTGAAACGTTGTTATAAAATGATGAGGTGAAATAGTGTAAGAGGCGTTAACAAGAATTCTTTAAGAAGTTTTAAAATTTAAATCGGTTTGATACCTGAGTATATACCAATTAAATTTAAGAGAGCTTCATACGGATTTCTAATATTAACGATAACAGTTAAAAGATTCGAAGTAAAAGAAATTATTATTTTTTAAATTCGGATTTCCATACGTATAATTTTGAAAGTTTTTATGAAACTAGAGTAGATCAACGTAAATAGGTGAATGTGATTGATTTTAATAAAAACCGTGTTAATCTTGATTTTGGAAATACCCTTTCAAATATTAAATCATTTATTATTGTTGGAATAGTAGTATTTGCAATGCAGTAGGTCAACTTTACTTAAGGTAAAGTTAACTATACTAACTGCAAGTTGAGTGTATTGTTTGTACAGGCATACTTTAATTGACTGCAAGTTAAGTGCAGTTTGACCCACTTCACACTAGGGTGCGGGCTAAGCAATTGGCCATACAAATTACTATGCAGGCCGGCTAGCGGTCTACCAAACCTAGAACGATACATCCACCATCTGACCACGCAATACTACTGTTACTTCGACCGATCGAATCAACAATGTTGCAATGTCTAAAGCTCTACGAACAATTATTAATATTGTATTCTTTAATTACTATTAGCTATATATTTCTATTTGTAAAATGTAACTTTTCAGATCTGTTTTATTGGTAGAGCTTTAGATGCTGCAACGTTATCGATTCGAGATGTGGTCGAAATAAAAGTTGTATTGCATAGTCAGGTTGTGGATGTATTGTTCTAGGTTAGGCAGATCGCTTGCCGGTCTACAAAATAATTTCTATAGCCAATTCCTTAGCCCATGCTCTATTGTGAAGTGGGCGTATACCGTACTTTACTTTCTTTTCTTTTTGAGATTTACTATCACCAGGCAACTGTTATGACCCAAGAACATCGGAGAGTCAAAACACAGGCCAGTATGGGGCTAAGCCACTAAGAACCTGATGTCCAACACATCAGGTGGGGATATATCTCTTATGTCAGCAACCTTAGGTTTAGGGTTACGCACTAAGGATCATTGGGATCATGTTTCGATCCAACAGATCCAGGATCATTGGGACCATGTTTCGATCCAACATGATCCAGCACTGAAGGCGTATGAAGGATTAAAGATATAAGGACACGGTCAGTACTACATAGATAGTATTTCCTTCATAGCTCTTCAGTTTTCAATCTAAGTATTCAGTCTCAATATATTCTGAATAGCCTCACGGCTTTTGATCATTACTTGCACGGTTGCGATATTGTTCACTCAGCACCTCTGCTACCTTCTTGATAACATAAACCCTCTGACACCTTCTATATACTCACGGGTATTTAGTGTGATCATTACAGCAACGTCTACTATATAGCTAGTATATTTTGACCCTCGCTAATGTGAAATACATATATATGCCAGCAGGAAGGCTCGCACCTCAAGTGTTTCTTCCCACAATAACCACCCTATTCGAGAATTCCTGTTGCTTCCAAATTATACAGTACAATCTGTTAAATAGACCATTGAAAGCTATGTTCTTAACTAAATCAATATATAAGGCTGAAAACCTAATCTTATACACCTGTAGCCAATTTTCGGGAAATGTATTATACGTATATGTTAAATGCCGTTAGGGTCTTATAATCAACCGTATTAGTCCCTACTTCATGGTACAAACTTTTAGGGGCTATAAATATAGATTATATTTATATATGTTTGTCCATATGCTACGTAAAAAAAGGAATATACTACTAGGTGTTTCGGAAAAGGATTTCGCCCCAATACACTTGTAAAAAAAAAATTCTAATACCTTTTAAAACCTTCATTTAAAAAACGGAAAAGCATAAAAACAAAAAGAAAACCTTTTAAAAATCTATCCTTAAACAAGTCTTTCAATTAAGACCTTACGGTAACCCTACAGCTTTAAGATCCGTAATAATAAGCTTGAAAACTATAGCTTCAATAGGGCCATATTACACGACCATCTTAATCTCCGCTCGATGACTACTCGTATCGAGGATCTAACGGCGGTCTTCAAAGAGTGAAGAACCTGTGAAATATATATGTTTAGGTCAAAAAAGCCATAGCGGTAGGGAAGATATACTTTACAACTCAGTGAAAATATACTTCGAAAGTTACAACCCGAGCTACTTTTTTGCTACGGATCGCAAGCCCAAAAAGTGTAAAAAAATCGTAAAAATGGGTATACGACTAAGCGGGTGGTGGGCCGAAAAAATTCTTTTATGGAAGCCCAAAGAAATGTATCCAAGGTATAGTCGGAGGCTTAGCTAAGTGAGTGGAGCGCCGATGTAGATAGAGACGGATCAAAAATAAATAAATAAATAAATAAATGGAGACGTTAAGTGCGAGCATTTATAATAAAGGCCTTTCTTTGAAACCATAAAGCGTAAAAGGAATCAAACTTGCATTGCAGATGCAGTACAAGTTCAAATTTGAAGGGCCACGTTTAATACAAGTAACGAAGGACGGAATCGTTGGTTGTAAGGGCTGTTTTCAAGATGCCCCGCTGCGCGAGCGGTGCATCTGGCCAAAGAAGATCTTGATAGCTAAAAAGGGGTCGCCGGAAAATATTCAAGTAGTGATAAATCTGATTAGTGATGTTGTGGTGGAATAGGATGCATGTGAAGTAATGGTGTTAAGAGTGGCTAGACCTGAAATTTTTTCTCGGAAGTGAGCACTGTTAGGGTTTACAGTGTAGGCCCACTACCTTCCTTAACAAGGTGGTCCGTGCACCTATGCCAAGAAAGTTGATGTAAGGTCGAAAATAACTATACTTTACTTACAGCTAATACAGTAGATCCACACAATAATACATTCAATTTGCAATTAGTATATTCAACTTTCATGTAAGTAAAGTTGAGTTACTGCACTGCAATTACTACCATTCCAACACTGGCGGCTTTTTGTTTTATGCGCGTGCGTTATTTTGGTGAACCAGACTTTTCTGGTTACCACAAAATTACACCCTCGTGAATTAGCTAAACCCCTACCACTGCTACAGCCAAATTAACCTCAATTTCCTCCATTCGCCCCACGGTTGCGAATTCCGGTTTCATCATTTTCTAATAAAAAATTCTTTGCTATAAACTTATGAAAACCTCCAGCTTATCCGTATCAATCAAATAAATTGCTAGCCTTAATTCCATAATAGTCTTCTAGTTTATTAGAGTATTCCTATTCACCAGTACGTAATCTGACCTTTCTAGGTAGCTTATTAACGTAGCCTTCGATGTGTATAGTCAGATTATGACTATTTACAAACCTTCTAAAGGCCTTATTTAGCGACGTTTTCGTCATAATATTAACGGGATTATTCTGACCAGTAATTCATCGGAACTTTTTAATTTATATGTTTTCTTAGGTTTTACAATATTCTATTACACGATTATCAAACTGTTTTAACTAATGGTTCCAAATTTTAATTGGTATCTAACTAGGATTTTCGATTCAGTATAAATTACGATTGGAATAAAGGGAATCCTTTACTATTCGGTAGAAACATTGAGTGTTTTTCATAGTATTATGCTATAGACCTTTGAAGCTAATATGTTGTGTATAATCCTTTTATATTTATATAAGTTTTAATGAATTAGGATTCTGACGATGCTAAATGAGTTTTTTAGTTTATTTATATAGACGAGAGTTATGAAAAGGCCAATTTTAAATGATATGTTTCTATCATCTTTAAAGAAGCTATCCATAAAGATTTTTAATTTGATTTCCGATAGGTTAATCGAAACCATATTAATTCCTCGGTTCAAATTTTACATTCATTATTTCAATCCTTTATTGAATGGAGTATAATCATCGACCGATTGATTTTGTATTTATATCGAAATGAATAAGTTGTAAAAGACCTTCAATTAATATATGATGACGATATAACTATCATAAACGCGATGTTCTAGGTAACTTTAAGCTTTAGCCACGTCAGTTTTATCAATTATAGTTAAATTAGTACCTTGAACCTTCAAGCAAAAGCTGAGGAAAGAATTAATACCAAGTATACGAATGAATAATCTATTGAATTTAAGTTGATTACTCTCCATCAAGGTTACAACCGATTTATAATTCCAAAACTTTTACTTATTAATCGCTTGCTATTCCAATACTATTAAGTTACCAGTTACAAAAAAAGAAGTATTATAAATGGGTATATTAATTAGGCACAAATATTCTTTTAGGTTATTAAGAAGTAGAAGTTTTAAGTCAAAAACTTCATACTTAACCCTGATTTATCATACGATTAATCAGTTAGGAACTAATGGATACGTACTTTAGCTAATCCGTATAATAGCTTGATGTATTGTATTACCGTACCCAGATAATATTTACCATGCAGTTCCTATAATAACTTTAGTAAGATAATTAGCTATAAATCGATTATTCATTACGTGTATATTTATATTATATTATAAGTATTTCGGGTAAAATTACCTTGAAATTTCACTAATAATATTGGCATAGAAGTTAAATACAGTAAATTTATGTTAAATTTACTGGTATTAAAGTTGATTCTACGTACTGCAAATTTACTGTAGTTTGTGTGATCTAAATACATTGCACTGGAAGTGCAGTACAGTTGGTGTCCACTTCAAAGTGCGCATAGGTCAAAGCATTTTTCCATACAAATTAGTGTGCAGACTGGCTACCAGTCTGCCAAAATTAGAACTTATATCATAATTTTCAACAAACATCAATGTAGCACCAGTTATTTGGACTATAGTGATTCGAATCGACAACGTTGCAACGATAAAAATCTACCAACACTGATTAGTACTTATTAGATTAAGCACAGATTGGATAAGTAGAAGAAGAAGTTGCTTTCCTGTTGTTACGTTTTATTTCGGCAATGTAGATGAAAGGTTTTTGCGAAGGGCCTCTATAAGTTATGTCGTTATTCTCATAGTAAGTAGGGAAGTCTTATAGTCTATACAGCTGTTTGTGGCAGTTCACTAAATAAGTATTGGTATTGCTACTAAGAACATTAAGAAATCTTTATTAATATTTCTTAAAGGCGTTGAGATTAACCGCTTAAAAATCTTAAAGATCACTAAGTTAGCAAGCTAGAAAACAGCTAAGTTAGTAATTTTGCGTCTACTACTCCTACTACTCCTACTACTACTACTCCTACTACTCCTCCTCCTACTACTACTACTACTACTACTACTACTACTACTACTACTACTACTACTACTACTACTACTACT